>KZ613938.1:176104-690134 GCA_002865655.1 Hyaloscypha variabilis F | reverse complement strand
GGGCGCTACAAGGCAAGGAGGAGGCACTTGGACCGGACCATATATCGACACTCAGTACGGTTAATAACCTAGGCCTCCTCTACGCCGACCAAGGCAAGCTGGCTAAGGCGGAGAAGCTGTATATCCGGGCGCTACAAGGCTAGGAGGAGGCACTTGGACCGGACCATATATCGACACTCAGTACGGTTAATAACCTAGGTGTCCTCTACGCCGAGCAAGGCAAGCTGGCTGAGGCGGAGAAGCTGTATATCCGGGCGCTACAAGGCTATGAGGAGGCACTTGGACCGGACTATATATCGACACTCGGTACGGTTCATAACCTAGGTGTCCTCTACGCCGAGCAAGGCAAGCTGGCTGAGGCCGAGAAGATGTATATTCGGGCACTACAAGGCTGTGAGGAGGCACTTGGACCGGACCATATATCGACACTTAATACGGTTAATAACTTAGGCATCCTCTATACCAACCAAGGCAAGCTGGCTGAGGCTAAGAAGATGTATATTCGGGCGCTACAAGGCAAGGAGGAGGCACTTGGACCGGACCACATATCGACACTCGATACGGTCCATAATATAGGTGACGTCTATTCTGAGCAAGGCAAGCTTATAGAAGCGGAGGCCATGATCACTCGGGCGCTACAAGGCTGCGAAGAGGCACTTGGGCTAAATCATAAATCTACACTATATACAGTTTGTCTTCTTGGTAACCTATATCGGCTCCAGGACAAGCTAGCTGAAGCAGAGATAATGATTAGACGAGCGCAGAAGGGATTTGAGGATATACTTGGGCCAAAGCACACGTGGACACTCTTAGCGAACCACAACCTAGGCATGCTCTACGCTGACCAAGGCAAGCTAGCTGAGGCGGAGGCGATGTACGACCGGGCGCTGCAAGGCTATGAGGACGCTCTTACCCTTGAGATTGCGTCGTCTTATTTACCGGCGTTGGATACTGTGTTCTCTCTTGGTGACCTGTTCTCGCAGACAGACCGGAAAGACATGGCAAAGGCAATGTACAATCGGGCATTGTCTGGATACAGAATCGTCCAAGGGCCTTCCTCGAAACGGTGTAGGCAACTTGAAGATCGGCTTCAAGAGCTGCAATTTGCGTCTGCGGAGTCGAAAGTAGGCCAAGATGAGCTTACGGAGCCTGGAGTAGCAAAGCCGAGGCCTTTTAAGCGGAAACGTCTCGTGTAACTTCTCGTCCAGAATCGAGCACAGCCCCACAGTCGTGGGCTTGCAGAGTATCTTGATTGTTAGGTATGTCCATGACGCGCATCAGACGCCACCCTTCCCCTACTTCAAGATATACAACAGCACCCCCAAACGTCGCTAACACAGCGGATTGTCTTAGCGCACAAGGTAGCTCAGTGTCTGCTATATCTCCACGCCGTGAACTGGTCGCACAAAGGCCGGCGGAGTGAGAACATCCTCGTCTTCCCGTTAGCAGATGTTGAATACGACTTCGCCTCGCCCTATCTCACGGACTTCAGTCATTCTCGACGGGCACGATTCAATGAAGCCACCGGAGATGTCCCACGGGTCGGCAGCATGGATGTCTATCGTCACCCAGACATCCAGATGAATGGCCCCATTCTGTACTACCGCAAGACTTTCGATGCCTACAGTTTGGGCATTTTCCTCATGAAGATTGCTCACTGGACATTGATTGCGTCGGTGATGGGCATCGAGGAAACTATCGACGTATCTCCGAAAGCTACGAGTGATGTCCAACAGCGACTTCTGTATTCAGAACCTGTCTTGCTTCGCACTCTGCAAGCTGAGGTTGGCGATAGATATATAACTGCTGTCAAGACATTCCTTGCTGCCAGAGACTTGTTTGGGATTTCGAGAGTCGATCTTGAGATTAGTGCAAGCACCAGTATGATCATTCAGCAAGGCTTCAATGCCGAAGTAGTAAGAGCACTTCGCAGTTTAGTAATATAAGCCAGAAATTGAGCTTTGAAATCTTATTTAGCTTGCCCACTTGGCGTTATACAAGTAGTGAAGTTGATGCATACTTTGATCGAGACTACTCGAGAGCAGCAAGCGGCTCAAGCAAATGGATCGAAGTAGGAGCTGCAAAACATAGATTGTGGCCACGTATTCCTAGACGAGGGGGTTTATGTTATTCATTTCATGATCCCCCGGGCAGAAAACCCAATATCGGTGAAGCGTACCATTATCGGAATTCCAATTATCAAGCTCCACTAAATCATCGCCCTTCATCCATAATCATCATTCGTTTCCCTTCTCAAACGTCATCTCCCCAACCTACAACTTATGCGTCCCCGCCGCCCTCGCCGCCCTCTCCCCATCAACCAACACACACCATCCCTCTCCTCCTCTTCCCCCCTCCCCACCAACACCACTCTCCTTCCACTCCTCCAACGCCTCCTTCAAGATCTCATCATCGAACGTCCCCGGCTGCAACCACACTCCCTTGATCCCCAACCGCTTCGCTTCCTCCAGAACCTTCTTCGTCACTTTTGGCGGCGTGATGATCGAGACGGATGTTTCAGTTGGGTGGGGGAGGAGCGAGAGCGAGGCCAGGGTCGGGTAAGAAACGGTTTCGTGGGTGGAGGAGAGGGCGGGGATTGAGGGGGTCGAGGGGTTGATGGGCGTGGCGGGGAGGTTGTGCGTGGTGTACCAGTTGAATACTGGGGTTGTTAGTTTGAATTGAGAGGGAAAGTTGGAGGAGGGGAGGGAGAGGTACTCTTGTGTCCGAATTTCGCGGGGTCTGCGGAGGCGCCGACGACTGCGAAGTAGGGCGCTGTGAAGAACGCGCGGGCTGCTGCTTCTGTTGCCATTTTGATTGTTGGATTGGGAGGATTGGGTGTGATTGAGGTTGATGGAGATATGGTTTGAGGAGAGGATTGCGTGCTTGGGGTTGCGCTTACTGTACCGAGGCGATCAGTAAGCTGCCCTGGCTTATACAACTCTGTAGCACGTGTGACGAAGGTGAATGCCGCTTGAGCCGATTGAAGCAAATTTATTTGAGAGAAAGTTGAATTTGTTCTATTTGATGAAGCACCTGAATATCGTTTCCCAGTGGTCAATGGAGAGCTTATCGGATTCAGTTTTGGCGGGGTAGAAAGCTGCCCCGCAGTGTCGCAACGCCACTAAAAATGAAACTCCGCCGGTTCACTTTCTTCTCTACAATTCAACCCAGGAGAATGGTAAGCTTCAGATTATATTTATAGGAAGCAAGTTAGTAGCTACCCCCCAGATTGTGATAAGTAAATTTGTTCTTTACTTTCATGTAACAGGAAATGCGTGTGACTGGAAGTCTATAGTCTGTCCCGAATGGTATTGGCATAAATAAAATATCTAATGTCTCTGGCTAAGAGATTCGGAGCTCTCTTTGCAATCCGACAAACATCCTATACTAGTAAACAAGTAATCATAAAAATGTTGAAGATATATTCGACGATCGTGTAAGTGGCGCTGGAAGAGCCTATAATTTAGCGAATCGACCCCCTGGACCATTGTCTTGGCACACTTGACAAGGCTGATGGGCTGGCCGAGGCTGAAACCTCGACCGACATCGCTCACCACGCCGTAAGCCGGCACGATTGCTTAACAACAGCTTAACAACTTTTACTCTGGCCATGAGCGGCGCATGATCACAGGTAATCAATAAAGAGAAGGCAATTGAGCTCGAGATTAGCAAGAGAGTATATCGACCCCTGCTTGAGGTTGATCGACAGTCTGCAGTGCCGCGATCCCGCAGGCCTTGCAAGATAAAGAGCGAAACCTCACACTTCTCCACCCTCTCTCAAGCTCACCATTTACTCACAATGGCGACCTTTGCGTAAGCTTCTCTTCCTCCCTTCAGTACAGCAAGCTAACAACCCCCAGAAAAAGCACCTTCAACGCGCTCTCCTACGCCGCCTTCCGGCCCTCCTACCCACCCGCCCTCTTCAAAACCGTCCTCTCCTACCACAAACCCCCCTCAACCACTTTCCTCGACCTCGGGTGCGGGCACGGGCTCATCTCACGCGAGCTGTCTCCCTCATTCACGCGCATCATCGCAACCGATCCTTCCAACGCCATGATAACGCAAGCCATCGCCTCTTCCCCAAAAGCAAAATACCCCAATATCGAGTTTCGGCAAGCCTCAGCCGAAGACCTCAGTTTCCTCGAGGACGGGAGCGTCGATATGGTTGTTGCTGGACAAGCGGCGCATTGGTTCGATTACGGGAAAGTGTGGCCTGAGTTAAGCCGGACGGTGCGGCGGGGAGGCACGCTCGCGTTTTGGGGATACAAGGATAATGTTTTTGTGGAGCATCCGGCGGCAAGTAAGGTTCTGGATAGGTATTGTTATGGGGAGGGGACGATGGGTCCGTACTGGGAACAGCCAGGGAGAGGGATTTTGAGGGATTTGTATAGGGTAGTTGTGCCTCCTGAAGGGGAGTGGGAGGATGTGACGAGGGTGGAGTATGAGCCGGGGACAAAGGGGGTGGGGAGTGGGGTTGGGGAGGTGTTGATGAGGGGGAGAATGAAGTTGGGGGAGGCGGAGGGGTATTTGAGGACGTTTAGTGCGTTTCATAATTGGGCTGCTGATGGGAAGAATAAGGGGAGGGTTAAGAAGGCGGAGGGTGGGGATGGTGATATTGTGGATGAGTTATTTGAGGAGATGAGGAGGGTTGAGCCGGAGTGGGAGGCTGCCGGGGAGAAGTGGAGGGATGTGGAGGTTGAGAATGAGTGGGGGAGTGTGATTTTGCTGGCGAGGAGGAAGTAGAGATGTGTCGAGTTATAATGAAACTTTTCGAGGATGTTTAGGTCTAGCTGGTGGTGACATTGCGCTTCATCTATTTGTCCTTGAAAACTTGCCATAAGTCGTGAGTCCATATCAATTTCGTTCTTCTGCTCATTTGCTCTTGTCAACTAACTTCGTCTAGAAATTTGTATATAATCTCCTAAGAAACTTCAAAAATCCCTACATCAGTTGGAAAATCACACACGATCCGTGAATCGAGCTCATTGTGGGGGCTGTTATCTCAGTAACAAAGATCAATTCCATTCTTCTGCTCAACTACGCTGTTAACTAACTTCACCTAGAAATGTACATAATCTCCCCTGACAACTTCAAACCTCTCCACTTCACTCGCAAATTTAAACATGACCCTTCCATCAAGCTCGATGTGGGAAATGTTATCTCAGTGACAAAGGTGCGTTTCCGGGACTGTCTTTCTCCAGTCTATCTCCTACTAATTAGCAGCTGCCTTCTGAGCTTAATAAGCATCTGACTGCGAGCCGAAAATGAATGACAATGAGCGAAAACGAATGATAATAGAGCGAAAATGTTTGACAACAGACGGCTCATTGACAGCGCTTTTCATCTCTTACTGCGAGCTGAAAATAGTTCAAAATTCTCACAAAGGTTATTGGAGTTGATGGGAAGAAAGTTGTAGATTGCCTTAGCATATACATGCCATTTGCCCCCGCTTACAATGTCAGCAGCTCGCCTGCCTACCCCTGAACATATCCACCTGTAATGTGTGAAGATCCTTCAACTGTCTTTAACCGGCAGGTGTGCCAACAATCACACAAGCTGTGATGCCTAGCACCGAGCTATCGTGCCTAGCAGTGTTGCCTAATGAAGTAGCTCCTTTATGATAGCAAAGACTTCTAGTAAACGTGGAATTTCATCTCCTGGCAACCCAATTCTAGAATCTTATCCTAAAATTTCAAGAAAATACAGCGCCAAAGATTGTTTAAGTCATCTAAACATGTCTGTGCAATCAAACCCACAAGAGCTGTCGAACAAGCCCAAGCCCTTAGCCAACCAAGAATTGCCTGGATCTGTTCTGGCTACAAAAGAGCCAGACCAAATGACATACAAGGACAGCGAAGGAGTCGAACACATCATCCGCATTCCAACAGGGAAATTTCAGCAGGCTTGTCAATACTACATCGAGAAGGATTGGGAGGCTCTCAGGCGATTCCCTGAATGGAGTAGGTGGCATTGATATATTGATTGCCTGTGCTAATGTAGTGCCTAATAGCCGAGAATTCGGAGCAGTAGCGTGACACTAGGAGCCTCGATCATAATGAAGCAAAGCAACGAGCGTCGTGGGCCTCTCTGAAGCATAAGAACGAAGGCTTAGGATATAAGCTCGAGGCGAGGGATCTGATCAGGTTTCTAAAGGTGTTATGATAGACGTAACAATTTCTTTTTACCATAGTCGACTATTTATGGCAACTTCTAATCATTGGCCTTCATTATCTCTATAACATCTGATAACACTGGTTTGTCCTCTAGTTGAGTTCTAGGATGTTACATTCTCCTAGATGTGTTAATCTTCGGTTTGTGTTCATATCTGTCTCAAAAGATGTGTAGAGGCATCGATTCTTCTTCGCTAACACGGCGTGTTTCCGCGCGAAACGGAAGAGAGTTTGGTCTTCCTGATTGAGAAGCATCCTCGGACTTGTGGCTTCCTAGATTTGCAAATGCCTGAAGCTGAGTCTCTGAAGGCTGGAAGAGCTTATAACTACCCCCTGGATGGGTAAATGCGTCCTTGTACTGAAAAATTAAGACGAGATTTTGAACGGGATCCCAGACGTACCTCTGTTTCTGATCGCCGTTAAGCGGCCGCAGCCGTAGCCATGCGTTCTCCTTAGTGTCGAATCTAGCGCCTAGAGAAGTTCATCTATCGCTCTAGCCTCAAGCACTGCAAGTCGAGTGGATATGGCCAAGAGCAATGGGGGTTCAGAGACTGTTATTCACACAGTTGCTTGGTCTCTTTCGGACGGGACGGGTATGATGCAAAACGCAAATGACCTTTACTTCGGTATTCTCAGACGACACTTTTTAGATTTCGCTTCCAACACAGGTACTTAACCGGGCCGCTCTGCTCACCGCTACTCACCCTCGCCTCACCTGGAGCCTAATTCTGAAACTAGAATTTAAAATATGTTATTTGTACATCTATCATACATTATTTTATGTTTATAGGCAATTAGAGGGCCACTCATGAGAATCCCATTGATGTCGGAGAAGATGCCAAATTCGGCCACTTTTTCCTCCAACGTCAGGCTCGGGATGTGCATGGCAGTGCAGAAACCAAAACACCGCAATCGGGCGTGAAAGTTGGCTTAAGTTTCCTAAATGGAACGAATCATGGAATGCCATGCACGAATCCTTGTCAAATCGGGCGTGAACAGGTCACACCTAAGAATCAGCCACCACAAATACCAAAAAACGCATTGCTTGCTGCTGACCGCTTGGCGGACATGTCTATGAAACGATTTTCTTTCAAACAAAAGATCTAGCATTGATCTTACTATCACATTCACATGCCTCCCCGTTCAATTACGCTTGGTGACCGAGGGATCGGGACGCTCCAGTCCCGGGCAGACGGCCATGGCAGTGACTTTCAGCAGCAGGGGTCATGGAACTGGACGGAGACCCTAAACCTCGTCGTAACGGCACCTTTTAAGATCTTACAGCGTCTCTCTTCCGCCGGCATTGATAGCGGGACGGTTATTGCAGCAGAGTACCTGGGGAGGACTATCGAGTGGAGCACCGATGGCCGAATCCAGTTTCACGATGCCTTGAGCTCAGTCAAGTATATCGGTGCATTCAACTACAGGTCATTATACTTTGGATTCGGTATCAACCATATTACCAACGTCCTTTATTACACCGATGAAGGTGCTCGAGTGATGGCAATGTGTGCATGTCTCACCGAATGCTACGAGGAGCGATATGCAGCATCCGTAATGCTAGAATGGACCAAGATTCTCGCAGGCAGAACATCAAACATCCCTTCTTATCAACAATGGTTAGGAGTGGTTGGGGCTTGCGCAGGTATACTTTCAAGGTCTCCTTTTGCTACGTTGGTAGAAGATTTCATGGAGCTCGATGGTTATGATCATGTGGCCGGGGGCCTGGGAAGCCGTCCTACAAAGTCTGGAAAGCATAACGGCCCAGGGAAACGTATACCATCCCGGGGTATCACAAAACCTGAGGCCTTAGCGCATGCTCTGATAGGCATTTGTAAAGCAGCTGCCGGCGACATCGAAAAGATAACGATTTCAGGCGGGGCGGATGCCGCTTTTGTGGCTGCAATTGCGAATTCTTTCTTAGGCCTGAGTGTGCTTTTCAAGTCATCGGTTACTGGTATAGATCTTCCAGGTGGAAATTTCTGTGCCGAGTCTCAATTGCCACGTGTAGTTGTGTTACTCAACCAGATATCTGACTTTGAGGCGGGAGTAGAGAAGGACAAGCAGCTGCAGCTCTTTGAGAAAGTACACCGCTTGGAAGACGCAACCGTGTTCATCAGGGAGACCTTTGGTCAATCAAATACGGCCATGGTAGCAGGCAGAGTTAGGTGGGAGAAGGCACTCTCAATATCATTCCGCCAGGATTTCAGGGATCTTCTGAGGACTCAAACTGGAGAGAACCAAAAGTTTGCAAAGGCAATTGGGTTCGCTGCCAGAATGTTTCAGGGTATCGTACAAGCAGATGAAGATGCTCCCGAAAAGTGGCTTCAATACTGTCGATTATATTTCCCAGAAAGTTGGGGCCAAGGCTACGTATTCTTTGCCCAGGAACGATTCCCAGAGCTGAAACCGATTCATGGTTTGATGGCCGAAGCAGCGGAAGAGCCATCATTTCAAGTTGCCATGGATGGCTATATTGCTGCTTTGGGCGCACTTGCAGAAAGATGCGGATGTCGTACTTGTAGCTCGCGCGACAACGTCAAAGACAGACAAAGAGCATTCTGCCTTGTAGCATTAACAGAGAGCATCATTAGGACGATCAGGTACCTGGCTGGTGTGGAGACGGACCAGGATCTTTGTCTCCATCGAGGTGGACTCGAACTCATGTACCGAGAGCATGTCATTCGCATGAGGAACCTAGAGCTGGGCAGAAGGGGATGGTCGGACCACTGGGGCAAAAAGCACCCAGCGAATCGGATCGTTGAGCACGTCTATCCGGATGATGGAGAGCCGGTCCTCATGGCTATGGCAGAAGTCCTGTATAGTGGCGGTCGCTATCAGAATAACAACTTGAATCTCACCGGCGGACGTAACGCTCTACGACCACGGCTTGTTGAAGGACAGCATATCTCTGCAATAAAAAGCCAGGGGTTGTGTTATTTCCTTGGGATTTTGAAGGATCCTCGTCAAGATCTGTCGAACTTGGCACGAGTTCACATAATTCAAGGTACTATTGAGTGGCATGACCGACAGTTTGAATATGTATGCGATGGACCCGGCCACAAGGCAAGGCATCCATCCAGGTTCAAGAGCAACCCACCAAAGATATTCATTCCGCAATCTCTCTTGGACAACCTGAAAAATGCGATTGGCGGGCACCTACAGCTATTTGTCCAGGACCAAACGGCTGTAGTTTCGACAAAAGGACTTCGAGTTGAGTATGGTATTATCTCTGAAACCTCGGGGAGAGCTACTAGAACTATCGGGCCGGCTAAAGCGGTAGAGAGTGTCGGACTCTTCAGTGGTGTGGTCCGTTGCTCTCAGAATACCAGAAGATGCTTAGCATCAAGCGAGCTAAACGAGCTCGTGAACAATGCTACCACAGAGTTTGAAGCTCGGCAAGCTTATTCTGTGATTGATTTTCAAGGTTCAAAAATATACATCACCAAAGCCGAGCTTCCAATTGCGCTGATAACTGCAAGTGGAGCATATGAGTGCATAGTTCAGAGGGGAGAATGCCTTCCTTGTTGCATCCGTGCTGGTTTAAACAAAGGTTGGGACAACTTTGCAGTCGTCCAGACGGACCCAAGCCAGTGGAGTCTCAGCCCGATATATCCGGAATACGCTGATACCGCACTTGCAATTGAAGATCATGGAGAAATTGAAGAAGTTTTGGATGAAGATGAACATATAGAGGATGGAGAATCTGAGCCTGAAATAGAATAGTCAGTCTATAGGCGAAGATAATTAACTAACCAAAGTCCCACACAAAAGCACGTAAACCGACGAGAATCTGCACTTCTTAAAAAAAAAATAGCATTTAACAACCACCTTACAAACCACGATAAAACTAAAGTAATAGCCGCGATTACTTAAAGAAGTAAATATTTATGTAATTAAAATATTTATATAAAGCGTACGTCCATACGGGCTGAGTAATTATCCACATAGCTATTCTACGTAATTCTACTACTACGTTAACTACTAAGGGGGCTAGTATACAAGTGACTTGAGAAGTTACCTACTCTCATTTTAGGGGAATATCACGTGCTTGATCTCAAGCACATGTGGTATCTGGTGTTAGCCCCCCGGACAAGAGCTTGAATAGAGACGAATAAGTTATCTTTTTAAGAAAGGCTTCTCCGCCATAAGTGGCATTAGATGGAATGTGAATTGCGCACTAAATCAATTAACAACGAATGTGGACCCAAAACCTCAAGAGAGCCAAGACGAACACCTGCGGATATTAAAATGGCTCCTTGCTGTATGCTCAAGCGGTGCTCAGGAATACTTCACCTCGGCTTAAGCCTCCTCACATATTGTTCAGGCTAGACAGCAGCAGCTCAGGTACCAAGACGGAATAGAAAGTGGTATGAAAATATTTCCTATATTGAACTAGCTTTTTTCATCTCCAAAACACTAGCACCACACCCAATAACCTCAAGATATATGCTGCGCAACGCCCATCCATAAGAATAGAATAACACTCAATACCAAAATTTGCAATAATTCAATTCACTCCAAATCCCGCCTCCTGATTGCTCACCTCCATTCCCCCTTAATCTCTCGCTTCCCCCCTCACTCACCGCCTAGCATCGCGTTGCCCTGCCCACCAGCCCAGCAACCACTGTTTCGTTTCTCACCACAAACCCGCATAAATTGCACGGACCAAAGAAACTTCAAACCCATTCTTCATTTCCAAACCCTTCCCTCCTCACCCTCCTATTGATCCCTCGATCCATCTATCCCTCCGTCCAGAAGCAAATCATGGTACGTCCTTCCCTTTGCATGCGTGTGTTTTTATTCCCCGATGCGCGCGCCGATTAGGGAAAGCGCGGCGCCAACGTCGGAGCGGACCATGGAAAACAACAGGAAGCCGCGATCTTCTATTGACGACGTGACGGCTTCTTCTTGAAAGACTCGCGGACAACATTGTCACCACATCATCACGCTCGATCGCATTGCATTGCTTTAGCATCGCATACCCATCTCTCCTGCCCATCACATCCATCCGCAAAATCCATCAATTCCACTTCATTTGTTTGCGAGAGTGGGGCGTCTACAGGATAGGGGACAGGGGAAACAGAGAGAAGAAATGGCATCTAACGCACCCTACGACGCGCAGGCATCTACAAATTACAAGGAAGCGTTCGCGCTGTTCGATAAACGTGGTAACCAGCGCGTGCAACTGGATTCCCTCGGTGACCTGCTCCGCGCCTGCGGCCAGAACCCGACGCTCCAGGAGATCCGCGAGTTGGAGAAGAATGTTGGTTCGGACTGTGCGTTTCCCCTCCTTCCATTCCCCCCTCCCAGTTTTTTCGGTCAGGAGATTCGAGAGGAAAGATGAAGAGGATGATGCTGATGTTTTGCTGGGAACAGTCGATTTCGAAACCTTCTCCAAGATCCTGAACCGGCCAGGCGGCTTCCGCGACCCGGGCGAGCCAGAGGAGTACTGTCGCGGCTTCCAGGTGTTCGATAAGGATATGACGGGCTTCATTGGTGTGGGACAGCTGCGATATATCTTGACGAATCTGGGCGAGAAGATGAGTGATGAGGAGGTGGATGAGTTGTTGAAGGCGGTGGATACTAGTTCGGGGGAGATTAATTATACTGGTATGTGCTTCCCTGTTTTTGAATCTGAATTCGGAGAGAGGAGAGGAGAAGAGAAAGGTGGGAGGGGAATGCAGGCTAATGGGAATAGATCTCGTCCGTACGATCCTCGCGAACTAGACATCGAACACTTCCGAGAGAGCGGCAGTGGTGGGATAGAGAGCATACTCATTGTAGGAATACACATTACGGCATGGATGGGGCTGTGGCGTGCACACAGACACGGGGAGACATGGCGTTACGTTGCTGCTATTGATTGTTTGATGTATGGATTTGCCGCCGCCTTCCTGGTGTTATGGAGAGGGATGGAAGGCTGGATGGAG
This sequence comes from Hyaloscypha variabilis F, assembly GCA_002865655.1. NCBI lineage: Eukaryota > Fungi > Ascomycota > Leotiomycetes > Helotiales > Hyaloscyphaceae > Hyaloscypha > Hyaloscypha variabilis. Next base: position 678,031 of record KZ613938.1, on the reverse strand, counting down.
CGATATCGATTTGCAGATCATGGACTGCTTATGAAGGGTGCATAGCATGGAATTCAATGCATGAATTGAGAAAGAAGAAAGTACTTGAATTGGTATTTTGTGACGCCGCGCTATGCTGCAAAGACCCTCCATCTCCCTATCCAAATATCACCCCTCTTAGACACCAATCAAAACCATCACTCAAAAACAGCAACCCCCTTCGCCCCAACATCGCTCTCCCCAATCTTCCTCCCCCCACCTCTCCCCATCATAACATCCGTACCCTGCACACCCCCAGGCACCAAATAAACCACCTTCCCTTTGAACCCCCCATCCTCTCTCTCCTTCCCCTTCTCCCCCTCAACCCCCTCCATAGCCTCTCCTCCCTGCACCTGCGTCTGCAATTCGTACGCAACCACAACCCCGCACCGCTCACACCTCCAACACAGCCGCTTCTCAAACCCGTCTTCCCTCCTTACTAGCGTGATCTTCTTGTCCTGTACAACTCCTAGTAACATTGAATATCCTTCTTCTGGGAGCTCTGCAACATTTTCGTGGGAAGGGTTGGGGGTCGGTGGTGCAGATGGTAAAGGCAGGATGAAGTCCGAGGATGAAGAGGGCGAGTTTGTGGTTTGGCGGCGGGGGAGGAGCGATAGTGTGTGGGTTGTTGCTAGGAGGAGGGAGGTGCAGAGGCAGTGGTAGGTTTGGATTTTTGGTGGAAGGGCCATGATTGGTGAGAGAGGTGTGGATTGGTGAGAGAGGTGTGGATTGGTGAGAGAGGTGTGGATTGGTGAGAGAGGTGTGGATTGGAGTTGTTGTTGTGGTGTAGTGGTGGTGGAGGAGAGCGAGGTTAGAAGGCTGGGCTTTGAGATTTTCGTGATGGCGGTAAGGCTGAATCTGCAGGGTTCAGCTTTGATGGTCCATGTCTTGTACAACGTTGGAGAACAACACGGAACTGATTGTTTTGGAAAATTAAGAGCGGTGAATTGGTCAAGATAATGCAATAGATTTCGTGGAACTTTGAGCCCGAGTCTTGGAGATCTTCTCCAATAATCACTGGTCGTACTCGTACCTGAGCTGCAGCTATCCACCGCTCGGGTCTCTCAGCCTGCTGCTGAAGTATCCCTGCAATTCCCCAGACTTCCCCGTTTCACTACCTTCCTCAAACCAAACAACTCTCCTCACCAGTCCACTGACCGCCATCCGTGAATCACACATTCCTCATCCGATCATTCTCCTCGCCCATTCACACATACGCACGTGCGTGCCTCCCCCGCAACGCTGGCGTCGTCTCGATCCTCTCGCCTCCGAACCGCCGTCCTCTCCCTCGTCCTCTTTACCTGCATCATCTTCATTCTGGCTTCCTCCTCCACCCGCATCGGGCCCCGTCTCTCTTCTCTCTTCAACCATTTCCGTCCTACATACACGTCCGGTGCCCGTCCAGTTACGAACTCCAGTATGGCGCCCAAGCAGTACCGCACCCCGCCGCAGGCACCCCCGCTGTTCACGGCAACGAAGGATAGCTTGCTCGATGATGCGAAGAAGATCTGTCAGGGGACGAGGGGCCTATTGGATAAGGTGAGTTTCCATTCCCCATCTGAAGGCCATGGAGATTTGCGGTTAGGTGAAGTGGAAGACAGGAAGGGAAAGCTGACACAGAGGAATAGCTAGCAAAAGACATCAAGCCCTCCGACGCCACCTTCACCAACATCGTGTTGCCCATTGCCCACGACGAAGACAACGCCGCGCTCTCCGCGCGGATCATCGGCTTCTACCAAGCGGTGTCTACGGACAGTGAGCTGAGAGATGCGAGCTCGAAGGCGGAGGAGATGATGGATGAGTTTAATATCGAGGCGAGTATGAGAGAGGATATCTTCAAGCTCGTGGATGCGGCGTGGAAGCGTGAGGCGGAGAAGACGGAGCTGGATGGCGAGAGCAAGAGGTTGCTGGAGAAGGAGTGGAAGAGCTATGTAAGGAATGGGTTGGGGATTGAGAAGGGACCGAAGAGAGATCGGTTTAAGGAGATCAAGAAGCGGTTGAGTCAGGTATGTTTTGGTGTCCTTGGAGGTGGGAAATCAGGCTTACGGTATCAGATCCAAATCGAGTTCCAGAAGAATTTGAATGAGGAGAACAATGGCATCTGGTTCACAAGAAAGGAGTTGGAGGGTGTTCCGGAGGATGTTTTGGAGACTTTTGAGAAAGGTACAGGAGATAATGAGGGCAAGTTGCGGTTGACCTTCAAGTATCCGGATTTGTTCCCTACGTTGAAGTTTGCTCTTGATTCGGAGACGAGGGAGAAGGTTTTCATTGAGAACGAGAACAAGGTCAGTTTGATGGTGGGTATCTGAAACTCTTGCTAACAACATCAGTGCAACTCCAACGTCCCTCTTTTCAAAGAAGCCATTATCCTTCGCGACGAGGCTGCCAGACTTCTCGGCTACCCCAACCACGCCTCCTTCCGCATCGAAGACAAGATGGCTAAGACTCCCAAGACTGTCAATGACTTCCTGGGCGATTTGAGAGTCCAACTTGCTCCTGGCGGAAAGAAGGAAGTCGATCATCTCATTGAGATCAAGAAGGTAGATCTGAAGGCACGAGGTCTTGAGCATGAAGACGATGGCAACTATTATCTATGGGATTCCCGGTTCTACAACCGCATGATGGTTGAGAAGGAGTACTCGATCGATGAACAGAAGATTGCGGAATATTTCCCTCTGCAATCTACGATTCAGGGTATGCTGAACATCTTCGAGGAGCTATTTGGATTTGTGTTCGTGGAGATTGTGGGTGAAGATCGCACAAAGCTTTCTCGTATGTTCCCCTACATACCTTGCTTTTATCATGCTAATCCACTGTAGCAACTGGAAAGGGAGAGGACATCGCATGGCATGAGGATGTCAAAATCTTCAGTGTGTGGGATGATGAAGGCGAGGGCGGTGGATTTGTTGGATACCTTTATTTGGATCTTCATCCACGTCCAGGAAAGTATGGTCACGCTGCCAACTTCTCCCTACAACCTGGATTTACATTGCCAAATGGCACCCGCCGGTACCCCGCTACAGCACTTGTCTGCAATTTCTCCAAGCCAACGGAGACTAAACCTTCACTTTTGAAGCACGACGAAGTTGTTACTCTCTTCCACGAACTCGGTCATGGAATCCACGATCTGGCTGGACGAACAAAATACTCCCGGTTCCACGGAACGTCCGTCGTCCGCGATTTCGTCGAAGCACCGAGCCAAATGCTCGAGAACTGGTGCTGGACCCCCTCACAACTCAAATCCCTCTCCAACCACTACCTCTCCGGCGCCAAGATCCCAGACGATCTGATTGAGAAGCAAATCAGCGTCAAGCACGTCAACGACGCGCTCTTCAACCTCCGCCAACTGCACTTCGGCATCTTCGACATGACAGTGCACACGCCGAAAACCCACGAGGAAGCCGAGAACTTCAAGCTCTCGGCCCTGTACAACGACCTCCGCGTCGAGATCGCCGGCCTCAAGGGCCCCGAAGTCCAGGGTCTGAAGAGCGACTGGGGTAACGGCCAAGCTACCTTCGGCCATCTAATCGGTGGCTATGATGCGGGCTATTATGGGTACCTGAGCAGTCAGGTCTACTCGACGGATATGTTCTACAGCGTGTTCAAGAAGGATCCGATGAACAGGGAAGAGGGACGGAGATATAGGCATATGGTGCTTGAGAAGGGAGGCAGTCAGGAGGAGATGAAGACTCTGGAGGACTTTTTAGGGAGGAAGCCGAGTAGTGATGCGTTTTATCAGGAGTTGGGGTTGAAGGGGATGAAGAGTTAGGTGGTGGGAGGGCTACTTGAGGGTGAGATGTGTGGAGAGGAAGAGGAGATGTGGTGGAGGTAGAGGACATGCATGCCAAAATGGTGCGAGCTGAGATCAGTTCAGATACGTACGATAAGATAGATGCGCGAGACTTTAGCGACGATCTCAATGCATACGTTGACCTTTACCTGCTTCGGCTAGAGAGAGAAAGAGTGTTTGTTTGTGTTACGGATGTTGAAACGGGAGCATTGACCAGTGGATTTGTGAATCACACCGGTACAGCTCTTGCCAGTTAGGCAACTATCTCTGTGACACGCCACACATTGCCGGTCACCTCAATTTCGAAGGTTGGAGCAAGATTCAAGACAGTCTTCTCGTTGAGCATTGATAATCATCGCCCCGTCCCTACGAAGGAAGGAAACTCATCTCTCTTTCGTTTGGGAATAAAAAAGAACTACTGGTAAATCACCTTCAAATGTCTCCAGGGCCGCCGATGAACTGAATCTCCGCAGAGGGAGGACGTCTCTCCGGCGTTAAGACGGAGTAATAAAAGAGCGCGCGAGCTGGGAGATACAGGCACAAGGACTACAGAAGTTCAAAGCACCAAGTTGCGCATAGTTAATATCACGAACGAGCTCAGTTTTCAGCCTGCAAATAGTATTACCCTTCTTGACATATCTTCTCTGAGCTCGCATCAGACAAGATGCACATATAGCCGTTTCCTTCGCGGACTTGTGCTTCCCTCGAATATTACCGAACCCTAGTCAGAGGCGGCTTTCCGAATATTTTAATAGAGGCAGTTTCCCTGGATCTATCCAGGGACTAACTTTAGCTCCGGATGATATCGGCTTAGATGCTCCCATAATGGCATTATAAACTAGCCTAGATTGTGGATAAGATAAACACAAATAGAAAATAAGACTCGGAATATAAGGAGCGGAACGCCTTCTGCAATAATAGCTATGCGTTCATATAATAAGAGCTCTTAACATAAAGGTTATTCGGGATTTTTGGAACTTTTAGTTCTCCAAGTCGCTCTTCATATCCGTTACTTTTATATTAACTCTAGTGAGTTCGGAAGCATTGGCTTCGGCCGGTTCTCCTTTATATCAATTGTTGCAAATTCAAATCAGATTACATACCTTTCCTTGAGCTCGAAACCAACTCGAGAATTAATACATATGACTATACTATAGAGTCACAACCTACAAGCCGCTTTTAGGAAATTCTTTCTCGTCGCATTAGCAGCTTACTTTAGCTAGTGCAGATATAGAAATTTCATGTAATAATCTTAGCCCCTTTGTAGTAGGCAATAAATAGTTATACGAGCCGCCGCAATAGCTAACTCGTTACGTTCGTACTATTACACGCTGCTAACCTTATTTTTAGGATAGCTTCCGTTGAGTAGCAAGAATATGATTTACTAATTAATGCAATGATTTTATTTTCAGCTTTACGGATTCTATTAGGTTATCAAAGGGTATTTTCAGTATGTGCGTATTATGAAGGTGTTCCCGGGAGGCAGATTTCATTTTCTAGTATTAAGTGCGAGTGTGGATTACTTTAATAATAGGTCATCCTGAAACTACTAACATGTCATTTTTTATCGGTTGGCATAAGATTCTATGCGGAATAACGAAAAGGGATGATCTTAATGTGAATTATCTATTAGTTTCACCAGTGCAGGCATGGAATGTCGCAGATTACTCGTACCGAGACTGCGTAGAGAAGCTTGAATTGACTATATTTCCAATTGTTTAGGTAGATGCAGCAATATCGAATAATGAGTCGGTCATCTACGACGCTACCACGGCGTGCAGCAAGAGCTTCGCTGAGTGCTTCAATGTCAACAGACTCATGGAGGACAAGTAGGGCACGCTGCGGCTAACGGACTTCATCATCTGGGCAGCTAGAATCAGCGTATCCGAAAGCTACAAGGAATCTCTTGACACGAAATTGTGGCTTAAGCCGAATGTTAGCGATGTGGTAGCTGAGATCTTGCAGATGCTCAAGTTGAGTGTGGACGACTACAAAGAATAAGGTTAGGTCGGCCGCGAGTGCTCGTCAGTTGCCACTGACTTGTGGACCATGCTCCCAAAGTTTGGACGACATGAGACTTCCTGGGATGCTAATAATGTCGCGAGAGGATTTTTGGGGAGGTTAGATTGAAGTTGGCCTATGCGATCCAATCCCTTAGCACAGAGATTGATGATGGTACTAATGTGGCCCTAAGGTAGGGTCATTCTGCTCCGATCGTGCTTTCGTCTAGGAAAGCATCCACATCGAAGTTGAAGTTGTCTTCCACCCCGCCCATTGGTTGTAAGAAAGAGTCGAAATCAAAATCCTGGAGTACATCCATGCTACCGTTATTGGCTCCAAAATTCATATCGCTGGTGAAGCCGAACTGTGGAGGTTAGCATGGTTTGATGAGATTGGCCTTGTAAAACTTACAGAATTATCGCCCAAACCGAACCCACCGCCCCCTAAAGGATCTGGTTGCGAAACAATACTAGTATTTGCAGTGGGTCCTATTAGCTGCCCGTTTGTGCCGGGTTGAATAGCGCTGTTCTGGTTAAAGCTCTTCGGGTGAACGGGGGTGATCCCCGTTTGAGGCGTCGGTATACCCGCGGTGGCTTTAGCTTTAGTAGATGGTGTAGTACTGGCGTTAAGGTTTGCGGTGGATCCCTTCTTTGTAGCCCGCTATTATTAATATTAATATTTCCATAAAAATATCCCTTAAACGTAATAGAATATACCTTTGCTTTAGAATCCTTCGACGTATTCTTCTTCCTTGGATTCCTCTTATTAGCTTGTGATGGCGTCGGTAGTGCAGCGTTTTGTTGTGGAGAGTTCGTCTGTGTTCGACCATTGGCAGCTGCGCCAGTTGCCGGAGCTGACGGAGGAGGCATTGCTCGTTGTTGGGGAGTGCCCATATTTTGCTGAGGAGCCCCTTGAACGCCTTGTTGTGGCATCATCTGTCCATTAGGTCCATTTTGCCAATTCTGGACACCACCTGCTTGCTGCTGCTGTGCCATGGCCATTTGTTGTGGCGTCATTTGGTTGTTGAAGCGACCAGCTGGGTGCGAGCTTGGCGGCCTCATGCCGTTAGGTATACCACCGTTGAAGTATTGTTGAGCCATACCATTGGGATCCATGGGCCCACCAGCGATATTGAAGTTCATGCCAGCACCAGGTGATCCCCGCGATTGTGGTTCTGTTAAGGGAGGAGGTATTGCTCGTGTTTGAGGAAAGTCTATTCCTTGCTGGATCATTTCCGTTGCAGCTTGCGCTGGTCTTTCCGGGGCTGGAGGAGCTGCAAGACTTTCCGCAAGGCTGGGACCCTCCACAAGAATTGGATGGTAATTCTCATTGTGCTTGTTCAGAAGGTGTCGGGAAACGAATCCCCTCGCGAAATGGACACATGAGGGATGTGCGCATCGAAAGTGTCGCTGATGTTGGGACTCATGCCTGGCTCGCTGGGAGAAAGATTCAAAGCCGTCGGAGCTAAAGACACAATGTAAAAAACGGCACACATACGCCGAGGCTCCGTATGTTTCTCGGAAAGATTGAATGTCCTTCTTGTTGATCTCGGGATATGTCACCTCAGCCGTGCCATCTAATAAAAGCTCAGCCGCGTGTTGATAATAGTGACGGACGGCGCTGAAGTGTGTTGGATCCATATCACACGAGCCTGAAGAAATCGCTTGGGTGTATTAGGACTCGGCAAGTAAATTTTGCTGGGTAGGGAGCTTACTTTCGGCGGACTTCTCAGAACCATTCTCTCGGGCCATCTTGGTTCGGAACACAATGATATCCGAGACTAGTCTCTTGACATCCGGCATCTGATTCAATGGCTCGAGAGTAGGGTCTGTAGTCCCGTCCTTCTCCCTTGTGGTATTAGATCCTGAAAGTAGTGCTTGATTATCTTCTTTGCTAAATCTCATCAAAAGGTGAAGTTGAGCTAGGAGTTCTCTAGAGAATTGTCGTTCTTTGTGCTGGCTCAGAAGTGAGCAATACGTCAGAAGATGCTTGTACCAGAACATATCGGCGTAAATTAGGAGGCCGTGAAAACCGCAAGCGATGATGGCTACCCTTTGAGCTTCTGTTGAATGTATTGGTAGTAATGCGACGCAGGAATTTAGAAATGTTACACAAGAGAAGGTAATATCCAAATGTGCATTCTCACGCCATATGAAAGGGCGCTCAGCTTGATAGTCTTCTTCAAGAATATACCTATGAAGGTCAATGATTTCTCTCCCCTTGTTACGAGGAGAAATGCTTACTCTTTTGCTGAAAAGTGTACAAAATCGACAGTGCCTGCAGGACCCTCTTCAATAAGAGGTCGGCAAAGATCCAGTATATCTTTTCGAACTTTCGTCTTGGATGTCAGGCTAGTGTTTGAAGGATCAAAGGTAATACCATCGAGGAGCTCGTAGCTCTTTAATATCCTATAGGAACAAGCCATCCACCCCAGAATTCTAAGTGCCATGTGCCTTGCATTCCACGGGATGTTAGGGTCCATGATCCTGTCGAGAATACGTCCGTACCTATAAGTCTTTTAATGACCCAGAACGACAAGACACGCAGAACTGCGGAAGCATTTCTTACGCTGCTTTGAGACCCTTTGGTAGTCTCGAGGCTGTTTCCTCCAAAGCTGCATCGCTGTAACAATATTTGAGCTCGTCGACTACTAGTCGAACCCACAAAAACATGCCTACTCTTTGATGAGCATTAACTCCTGCTATGGTGTTGAATTCTGACCATTTGCCCTTTCCACCAACATCGATTCAATCCTGCCCAATAGATCTTGATCAGATGTGCAGAGTCTCGTTATCTTATATTTCAAAAAAGACCGGATATCCCAGTCTACTTCCTGCCGGCCGTCCAGTGAGATTCGAGGCTGCTCAGAAAGCTTCTTGTAGATATGCACCTCTTTTCGACTTGAGAAGAGAACCTTACACGCTGTTACTGAACCTGTGCAAAGAACCTCGAGTTCTTTTAAGATTGCTTTCTGATTTTCCTTTGAACATTCGTCGATCCCATCAATAACAATTCTTGTGTAAGAGGTTATTTCGAGAAGCTGCGGAACAAGAATTCTGAGTTGAGGCATCCCACAACTTGCTCCGTTGTAGACAAACTCGTTAGCGATAAATGTGCAAAAATCACGATGCTGTCTCAGAATCTGAACTACAATGGTTGTCAGGATCTGGTGACACACGTTGCCAGTGTCTTGACTATTGCAAAAGTAGTAGCAGACAGTTAGACCCGGTGTTTTCGTAAGCGTTTGAACGATGTATGAACACATGACGCTCTTGCCTAGAATAGTAGTATTAGCACCAATATTGTTTTAGGGTGCATAGGAGCGTACCTGATCCAGGCTTTCCCTCAAGCCAGAGGCACGGTCGTCGAGCATCATCCTTGATCCAACTCTTCAATTGCGGCTCGTTCGCCATCCAATCGCAGGTTTTATCATGCCGCCTGTTTGATGTTCGTTCGTACACAGCATCCTGGATTTTATCATCCATGGAGAGCCATGCGTGACAGTGCTGTAACCGAGAGATTCTTGCGCTCTTTTCGTTTCCCTCTAGGATTTCTAATTCTCGTTCTTGCCTCTGTCGAATGTCATCTTGAATTCTGATGCGGGACTCTTTCCCTTCTACGATATCGAAAGAAGCAGCCTCGACGTCGACGAAATCCCTCTGTTTCTTCAACGACTTGATGATGTTGTCGAACCGACTTCCGAAGTCCTTCCAGAGGGAGAGAAAGATAATATGCCATGCTATAGTCGGTTCTTAGTAAGACTTAAACTACAAATAGTGAAGACATAACTCAATACCTCTTCGTCGAAAGAATTTGTATGCGCGTTGATGAAAATCCAGGATTGTAGTGTATACTGAAGCAAGGACGTGCTGAAATTCGAAATTATCGGCGAAAGTCTCCCTGTAACGGTCAAATCGTGGTATAGCGTCGCCTATATCGGCATAAGCTGTAAGAAGAGCTTCGAAGACATCCCGATGGTGACTTGCGATCTAGAAAGATGGATGAGCTGAGTCTGGTCTTAGTATCATGAACAGCGGGGATGCGAACCTCAAGCATCAACTTGATCGGGGCCTAATAAGTTTTGTGAGTTTTATTTCGTCCTTTGTATGGAAAGAGGAATTGAGTACGAACCCATACATATGGTAAGTAGGGGGTTCCATTACATAACACCTCAATGATCTTGGCATACTTCTCGATCCCTCTCAACATAGGTTCGATGCGACGCATGTTCTGGGCTGATAGCCGCCTCCTCTGGCTGCTATCGATCTCGCGAACAGCCACCCATACATCCTTCAACTCTGTCGACGCAAATTTGTGTGCATCTTCCTCAGATATCGAGTGTTTGAGCTTCCCAAAAGCATCAGCGATCACATCTTGAGGGTTCGCCATATCCAGTCAGAAAGCAAAAGCAAAATAACAGATAATCAAGAACGAAAAACAAATCCGGACGAAAATGAGGAATTATTGTAACGAGGCTATGGTGTGGCGCTGACGCGATGGGCTTTCTGCAAGGCGGCCCATAGCTTGACTCGTCAGCACCGCCAAGTACTGTACTACAGGAGCAGGCCTTTGGTTTTGATCATCAACACCACGGGTCTCTCGACAGACACAAAAATACTTGCCTTGGTACCGTTGGTCCTTGTATGTGCATTAATGGGATGAGCTGCTGAAATGAACGTGCGGGCTGACAACACCCGACCGGCCAAGCGTCCTCGGCTCAACAACAATCATAACCCAGCAGCACGACCAACATCTCCTCGTGCACAGTCGTATCTATCCCTCGTGGGCTCCCACGCTTCCCTCCTCGGACCAGAAGGATCCAATGATGTTAGAGCTAAGCGTGCTAATGGAACGGACCTCTTGGCCCACCCTACGAGTAGTGAACTTGTTGGCAATGGCAGACTGTGCGAAGTTGAAAGGGAACCGCCAGAATGCTGCTATGGAATGGTTCGTAGGGAAATAAATTGCCCTCCCCCCCCCCAAGCCATATCCATACCATACCTGATTGTTTGCACGCAGTTGTGTGACATCTCCACGAACATTGGCTCTCAAGTAAGCCCGAATTCGACCAATATACCTGTCGACTTTCAAAGCCCCGAATACCTTTCTTCGAAGCTCGACGGCGGTTTGATTACTTTCCGTATCGCATGCCACAAAGCGGCACGAATACTATGCGAGCTAGAAAACGTGGTTGAATTCACGACGCAGCTATACTGCCATTCAAAACTCGAAGAATCTCCGGATAGAGGTGTTCGTCACAATGGCAGACGCCGCGGAAAGCCACTGCGGTCGTGGTTTCTAAACATAATCATTTTCGGCAGAGGGAGTCTTGAGGAAAAGTTGGGAGGATACCTATCAAATAAAAAGATGTATCTTCAAGATCCATGGGGATGTGAGCGTTGCGTCCCATACCGGAACCCACATATCATCCAACCAGATTCAGGAGAGACGGTGATGACGACTTTATTTGATTCGACACTTGGGAATCTACAAATAGAGCGAGTAGAAGCTGGACCTGATTTGCTTGCACGTTTGATGGAGGGTGGTAGCCCGTTGCCAGAGACTCAAGCACCTGATATTGTGAAAACCGATTTATTTGGGTAGATCCCTCTCAGAGGCAGGTTTACATGTGACTGATATATAGTATAGGCATCAAAAGCAGGCGTTGACGTTTATGTTGCGTCGGGAGAAGGGCTGGGGGCTGGAAGATGGTAAGAGTGACATTTGGAGTCGACAAAGAGATTCTTTGGGGCGGTTCAGGTAGTCACCAAGCTTCCCCATCAAAGATCATTTAATAACATGAGGGAGTAGTTATATCAATAATATCAGTGGATACAGCACAGACGAGGCTCCACCAGACTTTCGGGGTGGTCTGCTAGCGGATGACATGGGCCTAGGCAAGACCCTCAGCATGATATGTCTCATTGCAGCCAACCAGGCGAGCCTACCAGCTACCCTTAACTCTATGGCATCTGCTTTTGTGAAGACTACTTTGCTCATTGTGCCTCCGGCATGTACGTATGAAATGGCGGCCGCTGCTCTCTTAACTGACGGGAACAGTAATACAAACCTGGGAAAAACAAATTTGTTCGTGAGTTTCCTACTGTTTTGCAGACGGTATTAAGCCGTACTCGCTCGACCATGGTATTGAATCACTTCTAGGCATCTCCACCCTGGAAAGATAAAATGTCACGTTTATCACGGCCAAAATAGGAAGAATACGGAGTCCCTGGAGCAATATGATGTTGTTATTACAACGTACTACACGATCTCTGCCATTTGGAGAAAACTCGGCAACCAACCAAACAAAGAGAAGTCTATATTTTCGTTGACGTGGCATCGGGTGATTCTGGATGAAGGTGAAGCAGCTTTCCTGGATCCGATCAAACATTACTGACCTGCGCAGCTCATACAATTCAGAACCCACAAAGTCAACTCGCCCAAGCGTGTTGCACTCTCCGTTCAACGAGGCGATGGGCGATCACCGGAACCCCTATTCAAAACAAGCTCGCAGACTTCGCCAGCATTGTAAGATTCTTACAAGTTCACCCTTACTCCGACCCGAAGACTTTCGAAGAAGAGATCTTCAGACCATGGCAGAATCGTCGAAGTCCGGATGCCCAGGGATATCTGAGACTCAAAACGCTCGTCAGAGCTATCACTATCAGCCGCACCAAAGCCGTTGTCCAGCTTCCATCTCGAATCGACGAGATTCATCACCTCGATTTCTCCCTCGCTGAACGAGAGAAATATGATGCCGCAAAGACTCAATCAAGACTGCTTCTCGAAGAAGCCATCTCTTCCGGAAACCAAGGTGGCAAAACTTTCAATGCGCTCTGGCTGCTTAACATTCTCCGTTTGATTTGCAACCATGGTCTTCTGGCCCAGTCTTTTGTGGAAAGCAAGATTTCTCAAGCTCCGCGTTCGCTGGGAAGATGGTCTCCCGGAGAGGCTTCTGACTCGTTTTATGGCAATATTCTTGGTGGTTCTGCCAATTGCTTGAACTGCGGTGCAAACTTGCTCGAGGATCTTCTCGAAGGCCCAGTGAAAGCTGATTTCGAGTCGCAGCGCCAAACACGACCTTGCGACCAAATGCTATGCGAGCGATGCATGTCGCAAACCGAAGACGATACAGTAGGCCATTCACCTTGGGACGCGTCGGTCGAGAGCAGCGAAACCTCAACCCCTGCAACACCGTCCGGGGACTGTGATCTGGCATTTACCATCAAAAATATGTCTACGAAGATCAAAGCTCTTGTAGCAGATCTTTATAAACACAGCACAACAGAGAAAAGGTTAGTATCGACATACATATTACAGTACTCGTGGAAATGACTGATTCTGGACAGTGTGGTGTTTTCATACTGGACGAATACGCTTAATCATGTCCAGCTGATGTTGAAGGATAGGGGGATCCCGTATTCAAAGATTGATGGGAAAACGTCTCTTCCTAAAAGAAATGAGGCTCTACGTGCATTTCAGAGTGATGATTCCGTGCGTGTCATTCTTGTTTCCATCACTTGCGGAGGTGCTGGGTGAGTTGTATTCCTGAAAAGCATTTGAGTCAGTCACTGATTGAAGTTTAGTCTGGATCTGACAGCTGGTTCGCGGGTCTACCTCATCGAACCACACTGGAACCCTATGATTGAAGAGCAAGCTCTCTGTCGAGTGCATCGAGTTGGTCAAACACGTGATATCACCACGATTCGGTACTTGATGCGAGACTCATTCGAGGAGGTAAGTCCTGGCCAACTCGCCCTTGAGATGCTCGCCCTCCTGCTACTTAACACATTTAATTCTGAGCCTTTAAGGTACTGACTATATATAGCAAATTGTGGATATCCAAAAGCGCAAAAAGATGCTGGCACAAGTGACGTTCGCCGAAGGTCCTTTATCAGAGGATGGCCTAAATTTAGGGACATTGCAGGTATGCTTTAAACCTAATCACTGTTCAAAGACAAGTCTAACGTTCCTCTAGTACTTGAAATCTGTCCTCGAATGAGGTGTCTGCCATCAAGTTTTGTTGCGGTCATAAGAGGGCGGTTGCGGCGGAAAGTGCAGCAGCCTATTACATAGAGAAGTGCCAACGTTAAGCAGTGAGAACCAGACAACTTTTGCTTGACCTTAAAGAGCAACATGCAACGCAAAGGCTTCAAGAATGGTCTTATCTACAGACTGGCCAAGCCTATGGTCACAGTCAGACATACTCAACTCTCAACTTTGCGCTCAACACACCGACGACCCCAAGCTTAACAAAATCCTTAGGTTTGAAAACTTGCTGTGATAATTTTATGGTAGGACTTGGTCTGCGAGAAGCTTTCAATTGTTGTTTGTAGATAGAGAAGTCTACATTATAACTACGCTCAAATTATGGTAAATACTTCTCAAGTCTGAAGTTCCAAAAAGAAAGCTGTTATCCACATCTTGATTTGGGCATTTCAAATGAATGCCTCCCAAACCATTTCGCTTGCCAAGCGTTCGTTATTTGGTATCTCGTCCGGGTCGTCTGGGTAGTCGATAACTAGTCTATTCTTGAGAGGGATGGTTGCGGATTTGAAGAGGGACTAAATAAGATTAAAAGGGCGCTGAAATCAACAAAATCCATTACCTGGTTGTGTTGCAATTGATCATCGGAAGTGATGATTTTTTTTGTTGGGCGGGAAGTGGGTTTGGGCGATTGGTGGGTGAACCCTTCTATATACGATGCCACGCGTTGCTACCCAAATACTCACCTCGCGGCGCGAAGAGAATTGCCTTTCCGTCACGCTCGAACAAAAACACTATTAAGTTGCTTAGACTTTGATTAAGCGTAGCCTGCGACTAATAGAATAGTAAACCGACCCGTTCACAGGCATATTATACCTCGTTTCGGAAAACAAAGACTGAGGCAGCGTTGATAGCGTTTATAGCTAAGCATGCGAGTATCCTAATCCCTGAGCTACATTGTTGCTTCGAAGATGATGAAGTCGTCTATCTAGTTATGGATTATATTAAGGGCGTAAGTATGAATGAGCTTAAAGAGAAGAAACAGAAGGTTGTCGAAAAGGAACTAAAGGTTTATATAGATATGGTAAAGAAGCTGAAGTCTAAGTTTTGGGTGGGCCTTTGGGGATTATATGTTGCCTGTATTAATGAGAAAATAAGCCTAAACTCCTGGTAAATGCAGCGCTAGATTGATTGTAAGAGCATAAACTATCGGTAAAACTACACTCTAATCATGTTACACAAGAGCCAACTCTTGCACTTCCTGATTTTTGAACTGAAATTCTGGGATGTCTGTCACAATCCCTACTCTACGATATTCAGGAAGGCAGAATTCGTTATTCGAATTCCCTGTTGGACTAAGAGCTAACCCAGACATGATATCTCCCGTGTGTCGATCCCCAATCCAGGTCCGTACTGGAAGAACTAAAATTTCCTGGCATGGTTTGTCCGACTCATCAGGAATGAACCATCCAAAACTCGTCCCAACTCGTAGATCTTCTATGCTAAAGCGAGGACAACGGAATTTAGACCATTCATGGTCGTCGTTCAGAGCGAGATTGCCCGTAACTCTTGCTTTTTTCACACCCCCTCTGAGATATAGGTGCCCCTCAGAAATTTGACCAAAACGATTGCCACCTTCCACAGGCACAATTTTTATTTTCTTAACCACCTGAATTTCACCCATAGGTTCCGATCTCGAGCTGCCGTTGTCCCTTTCACGAAAGGAAATGCACCCATTGTCAATCGAGGCCCAAGACCAACTTGGATTCCGATCGCTACGGCGTGGCATTTTAGTCGAATCCCCAGATCCGGTTTCAGGTTTTCTTATTTGTGTGGCCCACAAGAGTGAGAATGCTAGATCATTTTCCCAGATTCCGGCAATGTAGTTCTCTTCCGGTAATTACTGGAGTTTCCCAACGGCTTTGGCCAGGCCAGATATTGCTGGCAGTAAGTCTGCTCCGGTATAGATCTCTCGCTGTGTCAGGTCTTATAAGGCCTTTCTCCATGCATCCCAAATCATGTTCTTCTTGAAACCCTGGACGTAGTCAATTGCTGCGCCTCTACTCTTTGCAATCATATCTCTCAAAGGCGGAATCCAGACATAATCTAATGGAAGTGATTGTCCCCCTGGTACGAGCTCGTTGGCCTGGAAACAAAAACACTGCCAAGTCATTTGTTCAGCCTCGAAGCTTAAGATTCTCGCGGACATGGTGGATTCTTGAAGACACCAGGCCCGGCGATTGAGCGGAGCATTCGCTGGCCCCTCCTCCGATGCGGAAGACTCCAGTGATCGGCAGCTCGACTTCCCTCCGAAAGCCAAGAGGTAAACTCTACAATCTTGAACTGATCTGGAAACTTGATCCGAATATCGCAGGGTAAAAGCGCACGAGGGCCACGTTTGGCAAAACATCCAATGGTGTCATCCGTGGCGTATGAGGCCTCAATCGTAATAGTAGCATTGCCATAATAGTCCTCCATCTTCAAGCTTTCCTCGAGCCAATCCTTGGTAGAATCGGGGTCAGAAGGTCCACCGGATTTACGCTTTTGGAGGATACAAAGTGAGTCTATCCACAAATACTTGATGTTTAGACCTCTAGTTGCTGTGACGGCATCCTGGTATGTTTTTGGCATTATATCCCAAGGTATTGCTTTGCAACGATCTGATAAATTGTCAGATGTAGTTCTGATTGGCTTCAACTTGTTTCTGCCCCAGCAATGGCTTAGAATTGCATACGGACAACGTTTACCGCTCCCAATATATAATGATGGTGGGTCTGAGGCGACGTTGATAACTCTCTTCGGAAGCGTTGGGGGGAAATTAGACACAGCACCGCAGACAGCCTTGTGCTCCTGTAGACACTTTTCCATCCATTGTAGAGCTAATTCGAGATTCGCTTTGCTTCCAGTATGCTCATTTGGTTTCGGCGAGGTGCGCATATCTATTTGCCGAAGAATTGCATTGCCACTTCCATCATGGCCGGGATGACTCGCTGCTCTCAATGGAACACCTTTTTTCTAGTAAGCTGTGTGAACTGTCTGATGAAGATCGCAGCCTGCTCACCTCGAGGCAAGAGCTCCAAAACCCTGATTGTTCGGTGATACGACACATATAGCACCTTCCTCGTGCTTCTACCCACATCCTTTTCGCCCTCTCGATATTCCAGCCAAACTTTTCTACTGGTTGTTCCAGCGTTCTTGCTAGAATGGAATTCGGTGACATCGTCCGGAGAAAAGGAGTACAGAATCTGCAAACAAAAGTGACAGCCACGCTGGGCGGACTGCTCTAGCTCGTCAAACGAATTGTGGATCGGAAGAAGGTACGGCAGGCCGATATCGTGGAATTCCGCCCAATCTGACCGGAATGGTTCTTCAGCCTCGTCTCCCTGCGGGTAAACTTCACGTCCAGGCGCGACTTCGTTGACATTCCGAAAATGGAGCGTATGAC
Organism: Hyaloscypha variabilis F; assembly: GCA_002865655.1. Classification (NCBI taxonomy): domain Eukaryota; kingdom Fungi; phylum Ascomycota; class Leotiomycetes; order Helotiales; family Hyaloscyphaceae; genus Hyaloscypha; species Hyaloscypha variabilis. Next base: position 660,791 of record KZ613938.1, on the reverse strand, counting down.
ATTTTGGACAAAGGTGCGATGAATCGGTTAGAGTTTGGTCCATGTTTATAGACCGGTCTGAAATTGAGTCGAGAAGTCCATTGAAATGCAAGTTTTGCACACTCTGGTAATGTCCAGTATCGAGGTTTTCAGCTGCCTGCACATGAGCAATCGATTGGTCAAGTGACGTTAGACCGTTCGCCTCACTTTTGACGCCAAGGCCCAGGATTGCATGTACAGCGAACGAAGTAGCCACCTTTTTCAACGTGGTATGCAATTACGAGAATTATAGCAAAGGCTCAAAAGTCATTAGCTTTGAGCGGGCAAAATCTCTATCAATTCACATTTTTCGCATTGGGATATGATACCTCCAAGACATGGACGTTCATCAGAGCCCCTCTTAGAAAAATCGCTCCGAAAGACCACTTATTCCTACATCGGGTTTTATGTAAAAGACAATAATCCCTAAGATTCAATAGAAAGACACAATTTAATTGAGCCTCAGCCCTCGAATGAAGTGGTGTACTCCGGAAAAGGCGTTGCGTCTCTGAAGACATAACGGCCAAACTCGTCCCTCTCAAACCCTCCACGCTCTTCAAACCATGCACCTGGAAGCTGGTGACTCCTCAAACAAGGTTTAAATACATCCGTGACTCTGATGAGAATTTTCCGGGATTCGCTCTCGTACTTGGCGCTAAACTTACGTTCGATCATTGGCCTGTGGTACTTAACGTGAATGATGCGGCCAGATTCATGGATCGATTCTTCCTGTTGGAAATAATCCACCAGATCAAGTTTTAGACTATGTAATAATCTCATCCATTGGAGAAGAATGTTGGGTTTATGGTCTTCGTTGTCATCACCCTTGAAGCTTAGGATGTCGTCTAAGGGCGTGGCCCCGAACGAGTCTTGCGAGTGTATATTGGCCCCCTTGGAGATGTAGCTAGCAATAACTTGTAGAGATGGCTCAAGGGCATATTCGGAGAAAGCATACCGATCTAGCCTCTGGCATTCTATGTGTAACAATGTGCAACATCTATATCGGTTCCAAGCTGGCTGGAAGGGGTCCGCGAGATCAGGAGACAAGCCGTTGGTCAATGCCACGAGCAGTAGCTCTGCACTACTTTTCCAGTATTGGTCTGCCAAACTCCATGCCAGTTCGTTATGCTGTTTGGTTATGAAGGCCTTGAAATCCACGAGAAACGCTTGCTGCTGCTCGATCAAATATCGAAAGGGGCCTACAGCACCGGAGTACTCATGTAGAGCACACCAGCCTGTTTTGGATAAATCCAGCGGATCATATGAACCCTGTTCCACAAGGGTTCTGATTACATCCTGGATTCTGGAGGACGAGTATTCGACTTCAGGGGCTCGTAGTATTCCAAGCTCCTTTCTCTTTTTAATCAAGTTACTGTGCACCGTTCGGCCGCTCAAAGCAGAAATGGCAAGCAGTGGTGTCCTGCACCAAAGTCAGTTATATTTTGTGACCTCAGCATATTTGTAATTACCAGCCATTTTTTACGTCGACAATGTTGCTATTGCACCCATTTTCCAAAAGCCACCGGCACAACTCAGGTTGTGCGTGCATTGCTGCGATCTATTTGGCATCAGTTTAACCCTTTAGTGAAAGGGGCAGAATGAACGGAAAGGAATAGAGACTAACATGAAGAAGGCTCCAGCCCCATTCGCTAGTGTCTTGGAGTGTCGCATGGGAGTTGCGAAGAAGCGATCGAACCTCATTGATATCCCCTTCCCTGCATGCAGCAAATATTGGCGAACTATCAGAGACAACTCGGATAGGACTGAATAGATACTCCCAATTTAGGTTTCGTCTCATACAGGTTATTGATACTCCTCGAAGGCGAATCCAGGCAGAGGGCAAGATCACCGACTTCATCACCTCTTCAGCTTCTGAAATACTCGTTTCCCCATCCTTGAGTTTAATTACCCGCACTACTCCAGAATGATGTCCATATACTCCCAGAAAGCATGATAGCCAGTAATTGGCAATATTCGAATACATTTTGGTCACCTGAGAGCAAGGGGGCTGGGGTGCTGATTCCTTTCTTGCTACTTCCAGTTCCTCGTCACTAGAAGCATTTACTGACGACGAGTCGGCCACGGTAGTAGGTGTCGTAACTTTCTGTTGCATAATTCTCCCGACATTGTAAGCAATTGACGAAGTTGATGGCTTTGCATTGCTTACAGAATCTGACTAGAAATCACCAAGTTGAGCATGGTTTTGGCCCTCTCTAGTCTACGATAAACATCGTCCATGCTCTCTTTCCTCAGGTAAGTTTTGAACGGCGTCCAATGCTTGGTGATCTTGTTGGAACTTCCACATTCCGATTGTATTTTATGCACAACGAATTCCAGATCCTGTGCTATCTGCTGGCAATACCTTAGCACTGCTGACTCCACCTCCCCATCTCGGAAGCCCTGGCTCTTTTGCAAATTTTGAAGGACTTGACCAAGCAAGCCCAGTTCTGTTACAGCCTCAGTAGTCTTTGCCGAAAAGTTACGCACAGAGGAGCAGACATCATGGACTTTTTGGATGCAAGACAGGGTCTCGGCCAAGATTTGGGCTAGAGTAAGGCCGCTAGCAACAACACCGAGAACTTCTGCCATATGCTAATTGATATATTCAGATATTCGCAATCTTGTCGATTTCTTCATTTCGTTGAAATTTGAATTTGCCGTTGAGCGGAGGTGGGCTTCACAACATAATATATTCGTGCACTGCCTTATCTCTGAGAAGAAGGAAGCCTGAAGCGATGGCTGTGCAGCCGCTAGAACAGCCTTACCACAGATCTACAAACCACAGCCTAGTATTAGCTAGGCGATCTATAACTGAGATGCCTCCCCGGATATTGGCACAAAAACTCGTGATTGTCTTCCGACAGCCTTGTGCACTGGCAGAAAATGGTGCCTGTCCATTTTGGTTGAGATATCGTGCCAGCACTTGCGTTATGTCCACTGGCTTCAGGACCTCAAGGCCGTCCAAACTGGTCAGGAAAACCAGAGCGGTATAATAGCGAGAAGTAGGGCGTGGGTGTTACAACCCACATGACAGTTACGGCCTGATGCTCAGCAACGCAGTGTTGCACAGAGATCACGGGGTGGATGTGTCATTTGCATCCGGTTCACGTGATGCTATGGCAGCAAATACGGCATATAAGTGCTGATAAACGGCCAAGAACCAGTTCTTGGTTATGCAACCTTTTGTCGGGATATGGCGTAACGGTGATTATCAGCACTGGAAACGACAGATGATCTTGTTGGCAGTCACGTGATGGACACCAGGGGTCCAAGGAGCTTAGGCTCCTGAAGGTCCAACGATGGAGGTTCTATGAGCTGCTCAGCCACGTGTCTGATGTCCCTTCTAGCGACCAACCATAATTTACTTACTATTCGGTCCTGCCGTGCCAGAGTTGTCAACTTTACACGACAGCGTTCAGGAGGACCAAGTCAGCTCCTAGAATCCCAAACAGGATCGCTTTAAAAATATATCGTTCCATCTCATGGCGTTGCCCTAAATCTTTTCAAGGAGAATCTGCCCTTGCGCCTCCTCTCAAACCTTTGCTCTTTCGTCCGTTTTTCCATTGGGCCCTACTCGCACATTGCGGACTTTCATATTTCGATCGATAAAGAACGGAATAAAGAATGGAATACCTCAAAAGCATGAGGTGGGAATCCTTGTTTTCTGTGGGTTTCCGATTTGCAAGTTTGACAAAATATATTGCTTGGTATGTTACGCCGACTCAGTGAACCCAACCTACTGAAACCACGAAAGGTCCGAAACCCTGTATTTGGTAGCCCAGAAAACAGTGGATACTCTTTTAAGGATGACAGCAGTACCCGCACGACACGGAGCGGCTCGAAGCATAGGAATAAAGTATATCTACGAACCCACCATTGCCCAAACTTCGGGATCGGCAATACTGTATCAATGGTGCCCAATATCAACCCGAGTCCGAGCATCCGATCCAAGGAAGCTTCGACGGTCGCCCCCATCGCCCAATTAGAACCAGACCCCGATACGACCGCAGGTGGCGGAATCCAATCGTTTGGAAATAGGGTCTCACGGCTGCGAAGACCTTTTGCAAAGAATTAAACAGAAATTACTCCCTCGACAGAACTGGTATCTGTGATTGAGCAAGAATAGGCTCATGACATAACCTCATGACAATTGTAGGCTCACTTTTACTGCGGCAGAAATAGATACACACCCATCACACCTACTAAGGTCAGCCAGCAACTTTTATATTATTCGTACGGCCAGGGAGTTTGCTCTCAGGGTGCGTTGGCAATGCGCCCTGCATCTCCCCGGCGGCCTTGCGTGACGCTGTCTGAGCTGTATGCAACTCGCCATGACGGGCTGTTTTCCACCATCCAACACTCAATCGCGGGAAGGGAGCTTCAAACTCCCATATCTTCCTTGCGTCAATGTTTGCTTGCTTGGCATTTTCGGAGAGGAAAGCTCCCATACTTAAGCTATGGAGTGAGCCAGATTTAGCGGAGTTTCAGCTTAGCCCATTTCAATTTAAATAAAATTTGAACAGACACGATCCATCCAAAAATAGAGAGGACTAGTGCAACCCCTGTCAAGCTCGCTACGCCATCCTGAAACTGTAATTTTTGCCTAAGACGGATACGTGCAAGGGTGAGTTCTAGCTAACCACCCTCTAGTACTATTAGCGAAAGAGATCGCTTGACAGCTAATAGCGAGGCAGTATCGAACCTGCTCGTCCTCTCAGCACAGGGAGCCCGATTTTTAGCTTTTTATCGCGAAGTCAACGCTTCTTTCTCGGGTAGGTTTCAGCCACCCGCGCCCAACCTTACGCCCACGTGTACGCACGGTCTAAACTGGACTGTGCTTTCCTCGCGAAAAAGTATATCCTCAATTCCTTGCGTCACGTGAAATGCAGCACCTTAGCGCCCATGCACTCTTGGTTCCTTAAGTACTTTTAGCGCCTAGTAATTTCTCTTACCGCCTAAGTCTCTTAGTTCCCCCGTCTCTCAGTTCATAAGTACTCTCAGTTCCTAAGTACCCTCAGTTCCTAAGTACTCTTAGTTCCCAAGCATTCTCAGCTCCCATGCATTCTCAGTTCCTAAGCATTCTCAGTTTCCAAGCATTCTTATCTCCTAAGCATTCTCAGTTCCCATGTCTCCCAGTTCCTAAGTACTCATAGCGCGTACTGCTCTACTCCCTATTCCTTAGAAGGAAAACTCGTGTAAGAACTCCCAAGTCTCGGCGTCTGTCTTGTTTTGTGTCACAGTCTCCCCTTATATTGCAGGTGGCATCCCAATTCAGATGTAACTGCATTTGTACTTGTACCCGTCAATTTAACGATTCTCAGCTTTTATTTAATTTCCGCCTCACTTTGCTGCCCAAATACGTGTCGCCAGTCACGACGCACGGAACCGAATAATCTCTTCACCGAGTATCAAATGGTTAGTTTTTAGTATCACCAGAGCAATTCATGTTCCACAGACTACTGCACATGTATTCCATTTTGGTGCTCTCCCCCACCCCCCTTGAAAACTTAAAGTGGGTCCTTGGGTAACGCGGCCCGAAAACCTCGTTAAGGTGCCTAAAAGAGCATATATCAGGTACTTTCAGGACTCTCTATTCGTTGAAGATCCTTGAGTTGGCCTGCGCCGCCTTGGTGTTATCTTTGGATCCACTATAGGTATAAAAGGGGAGAGAGGCCGGGGGCAGTGCGTAAACTGTCCATCTTGGTCATCTCTACAAAATGAATTTGCTGACGAAAATATCGCTCTCATAGGTGGCCCCGAAAAGCAAAAAAAAGACTGTATTCGTGTTCTACTGTGTAACAACCCCAAATACACATCTCATTCGAGAAAGCGTATCAAAGCTAATGCTTGTCACAGTGCGCGTGCGGACATGGTCCAATCCCCGTACAAACCACAAATTGCACCTATTGTCAGCAGCCACGATGCGCAGAATGTCGGGTTGAAAAAGTAGTCAAACGATAGAAGTTGGGCACTCGATGCTGTGAATTGGGTACGCCAGAGGTGGAGGCCGGTGGTGACTGGGCGAGTGGAAAGATTGAAGACGGATTTTACATTTGGGATGTTGACAAGGGTGGTTCGGTTAGTTTTCGTACGTGGTTACTTGGGTGGAGGTAATGTTTAATGTAATACTTAACTAGTTTATGACCGGGGAGCCGCATTTCATCAAATGCTATATTGTCCCTCAACTACCTTGGCTCCTCTGTTAATTTTCTTTTTTGTTGTTGTTTTGGTTGTTGTTGTTTTAGCCCGGTGCGCCTCTTAACGCCACCCTCCTATCCATTCCTGTGATCCTCCACCGAGTAGAGGCTAGGTAAAGGCTAATGCTGATCAATACGCATATGGCCAATAGTCGAGGAGAACAGAGGTCTACCCAGAAGACAGGTTTGCGCCTGAATTTAACCCCCTGCGAATGGAACAGGGAGTTTGCGACTCGTCGACCGGATCTCAATTACAGCCGCGAAAACATACCTTATATTGCGACTCGAGGACTGAATGAGAATGTTATCCGTACATTCATGCAGGAACCTGACGAATCAGACGTCTGCTCACCCCAGACGGATATAGTTGAGGCTTACTGCGTTGGTGCAAGTCTGGAAGCTCTCGAAGTCAATGAGGGAGATGGGAACGAGCAGCTTGTTGCATATTTGGATGAAATGGAGTTCGAGGAGGGAGGGGGACCGGGACGTCAAAGACCCTATCGAGGACCATTGACTGCAGGCATGCTTTATAGGGAGTTGAAGAAACCAGTAAGTTTCCTAATCCTCAGTCACATATAATTTCGCATTACAAAAAAAGGTGAAAGCTTATGCACAGGATTTTGCCTTAGCGCTTCCGCTGTGGTGATTCCAGCTCTTCCCTCAGTAACGACACTATATTTAACCTCGAACCGGGGGTAATCGTTAGTCCGGAGAATCTAACAGAGTCTGCCCCAAGTGAAAATCAAAATCAAAAAGGGGAAAACAAAAAGGAAGAAGAAGAAGAAGTGCCAAATGCGGACCGCCGGTTAATGCGAGTGAACACCAGCGTTTTCCATCCTCATCTAATGCCGAACGCTAACTAGTTGTAGATTCATAACTGCTTTAGATCGTTGGAGCATCTATTCTCTCATAGGGACGTCATCGGACTGGCAAACCCCAGGCCTTCGGGCTGCTATTTACAACCACCTCGGGTTTGAGAACTTTATTGGGGTGACCTTTCCGCCCAAAGGGATAGCGATATTCCAACTAGCATTTCATTTGCCATACTATGTATGGAGAGAATCCCCCAAGGCACGCGAGGATCATCGCCGAGATGCCAATGGACGTCCTTTGCGGCAGTCTCGCGACGTTTCCTTCCTTGATTGGACAAGCAGCGGCCCTTCTAGTTTTCTCTACGAGGCTCAAATTTCCGGTCTGGTTGCCGGAACGGACGAGACTAGGTGGACTGCGTACGCCTTTGTTGATAACTACTTCGACGCTGACGGAGAAGGGAAGGAAAACGTTGCGTCTTACCACGAAGATGGTCTGGATGTGGAAGAAGGCATGCTCATGGATCCTTTGGCACTGGGAACTTGCGCTGTAGATATGCCAATTTGGAACCCCAAAAGTTATTTTCTGATGGTGTTTCGTGTTCGTCTGAGTCAGGTCAAGCGTGAGTGGCAGAAATTGGTTAGAAAAATTAAAAACAGTATCCGTGAATATGTGAGTTCACTTCTCCTCACGTCGGCACGGGAGACTACAAGCAATGTGGGACAATTATAACCAAGGAATAACTATTGAGAGAGCACGATAGGGTATCTATCAATATCTGCAAACCAATCAGTGTTGTTGATGGGTCGGATTTCCCGTCTCCCAACTAACGAGTGGAACAGGCGCCCGACTATTCGCTATCCCTCTCTGGAGAGCGGCCCTCTTCCAAAGAAGCCCTGGAGCACGATGACAAAGTTCGAAGGTCTCGTAATTGGATTGTACAAGTCAGAATGCTCTCCAAGCAACTCTCGATGGAGTTATCCAAAACCGTCAATGCTTGTGAAAAGTTTTGTGTTAAAGATGCTGTCTATTTCCAGGATCAGTCCAAGCCAGTCAACGGATATCGGTCCATTCCAGCAATCCAAATCATCTTAGGTGAACTGGAATCACAGAGGATGGCTCTTGACTGTTTGGCGCAACAGTGTGATTCTTTTGCCAAAGAGGTAGGTTTACAACTTTATATACTCCAGCTGCCTCTTCAATTAGTAGTCAAAAACGAAGCATACGGTCACTAACAAAAATTTCCAACCGTCCAGCTTCAAATCCAACTCAGCCTTGAAAACAACCAAGTTGGTATCCTCCAGCAAAAGATCACCCAGGACAGTAAATGGCTATCTGTGATTATGATGGTGAGTTGAAAGCACCAAATTAGTGTTAAACCAACTTGTTACTAATCATCGTCTTAATCTCGTAGTCTTCTCTCCCAGTAGCATTGACCGCAGGGATATTCTCCATGGATCGGGGTGTTATACCCTTCCTGCCTGCAAGCTTCGGGTCCTTTGTGGGCTTAATCATCACATTTAGCATTCTAGGTATTGTGATTGTTATTCACTTTGTCCCCTCATACCACACTCGTTGCTGGCAAGTTGTCGGAGGTCTGACCTGGCCCAAGCTGCGGAAGGAAAAGGCGAGGTTTTCGGGGATCGCACTGTTGCGGTTCAGCAGGTATTGGCTTTTCGGTTTCCCTATAATGCGGAGTGACGAAGAGAGGCCTCTTGGAGAACAAGCACCTGGCTGAAAGACCTGTTTCACTTCTTACTAACCTTGAATAAGCTAGAATAGCTACGTTAATACTACTTCGCGAGATTTAAAGAAGCTGTAATGTCGTATTTCGGAATCTATGCAGTAGCAAAAACACCATTGGTGTTGTTTCAGATAATTTGTTAGTGGTGTACATTCGTTGAACGAAGGGATAACCAATACGCTATTAACATAGATATCGCGGATATATAAATTTTTAGACGAGGGAATTCACTAGGTGATTATTTAATTAGTAATGCTTCGTTAGAGTTAATCGTAGATAGAGGAAGAGTCTAGTCCTTAACCAGGTATCATTGCTATTATGGAGGTTTATGTTTGACAGTGAAAGTGAAACTAGCTTGCAGTTTCCTTTTCAGCTTTCCTTTTTTGGAGCATTTCAGAAATGTGGCGTCGCTGTTGCCTAATAGTAGTTGGGAGCCATGCCGTAATTTCTCCCTGGCTAACATATAATGCGTGAGAAGAGACGCCACTGTCTTTTCCGCGAGGCTTAGTGGATTTGGGTCAATACATACAATATGCAATGCACTTCTCAAAAGCAATTAAACTTTCTAAGAAGCATCAGTAGTTGTATTACCATAAATCTCGCATATTTCATTCCTTGATCGAACTTTGGTGCCAGAGCTGATGCCTTAGGTCATCATCCTTTTGATAATAGTTCCCTTGATGAAAATTTTACATTCTAAACCTCAAATAGACACACATAGATCACTTTATCTCCGTTGGCGCTTTCAAGCCGGGATCTTGCGTTTAATGTCACGAGACAACATTGATTGGTTCGGAGCGCGAAGACACTGAGACACAATTTATACAGCTCACATGCACCCCTCTTTCTGAAAATCATCTTTTTTTATTTTATGAACCTTGCTATCTACGTACAGGACCAAAAAGATTGAATAAATGGCAGACATCCTCGACCAGAGGAAGTATGTGGAGAAAGTATGCCCACGATGCAAAAGTGTCAGGCTAGAAGAAGCCTTCCGAGTCGCCTCATCCAACACACCCCCCAACGTGATCTATAGCCCACTTGCTTCCGCCGAGAAGCAGATACGAATTCTCAAGATTTCGTCTGGGTTTCAAGATCAGCCTCTTGAGTGCATACTCGAGCCAGTATTCCTCGAAGATGCTCAATATACAGCGCTATCATACTGCTGGGGTGCGGGGACTAATCGAATGGACATTGAGGTCAACGGGCAAAGCATTCCTGTTACAAGGAATCTAGAGAACGCATTGAGGGGGTTGAGGAAAGCGGATCGGGATATGGTTGTCTGGGCAGATGCCATTTGCATCAACCAGCAGGACTCGGCTGAAAAGTCAGTTCAGGTGGGCATGATGGGGAATATCTACGCTAAAGGTATGTTGACAATCTATCGGAGAAGAACTCTTATTGAAGTGGCCTTCAGCAACAGAAGTTTGGATCTGGCTTGGACAAGCTGCTGACAACAGCGATTTTGCAATGGATTACATCCGGGACATCAAATCACTTGACTTTGAAGACCCGAACTATTCTCCTCCGCTGGGTACGTGGAAGGCCATAAAAATGTTGTGGGGTCGACCATGGTTTGAGAGACTATGGGTAGTGCAAGAAGCTCTGCTTGCGCGAAAAGCAACGTTCAATTGTGGCCAACAAAGCGTGGATTTTGACTTTTTCATTACGTTGAAGGAATTTCACATGAAGTACAGGCGCAATCCGGATCCACGACTTGCATCGATGCAGTTCCATCTTTCATCACCATTTGGAGTCGCGCTCTGGGACTGGAACAAATTGAAAGATCAACAGTCAAAAGGAGGGATTCCGCTTTTTGAGATGATCACCATGACTGGAAAAGCACAGTGCTTTTCACCAGTGGATAAAGTGTACGGCATTCTCAGTGTGTGCCAGGAAGTTGACCGTCGGGTGGTGCAGATAGATTACGATGTCTGCATTTGTTGTCTCCTCAAGCGGCTGGCGCTATATATGCTCCTCCGACGTGAGGCGGTCAGCCCATTACTCGTGCTGCAAACTCACCAATCCAATAAGACCCAATCTCTTCCATCCTGGGTACCGGATTACACAGTGGATGACGAGGAAAAACACTTTGTGATCCCAGACGTGGAAGGATGCACACCGTTCAGTGCTGGTGCAAATAACGCCGCTTGGACAAACCTTGGCCTCCCCTCGTTTCCATTTCCTGGCCGTGACGGCCAGAATAACATTGGCGAATCTCTGAATTCCCTTCAAATAAAATTTGAAGACGAAATTACCTTCGAAACTCTCATGATCCCAGGTCTAATTGTAGACACATTAAAATCTGTCTATCCTTCTCCATTCGAGCCAAACGATGAATTTGATGCGGGCTCCGACCTGGAGGAAGAGCAACGTCGCACAGGTCTTCGAAGATCCACGTTTGTCGCTGCTTTCAAGGAATGGGAACACAACATTCAACGCGACCTCCCAGACGATTGTAATCCATACGAGGGCGCAGCTGGTCGCACTGAAGCATTTTGGCGCACTCTCATTGCAGATCATGAAGCCAATTACCCGCCCAAACGTCCAGTGGGCAATGACTTTGCCGACAGATTTGAGGCCTGGATGGGCAGAAGTGACAGGGAGAAAGACGAAGCATATACAAGGCACTTTAGCAATGCAGCGATTATGATTTGTCTGAACAGGTCGTTTGTTACGACATCGAATGGATATCTGGCTTTGGTGCCTCGTCTAACTGTTCCTGGGCATCTCGTCTGCGTTCTCAGAGGCGGAAATGTCCCGTTTATTCTGAAGTCAAGAGAAGACGGGTATTTTGAGCTTGTAGGCGAGGCGTATGTTCATGGTATTATGGACGGGGAGTTTGTTCGAAGCGCTCAGAAGGATGATGTGAGGGTGTTCAAGATTCGGTAGAGTCATTTATGGGATATTGATGTCGTGATGTGGCCAGCAGAAAATATGCCACCACACGGCTTTTGTTGCGCGACCTCACAGAACAAAAGGTGTCAATTCTCAAGACATCCGGACCTCGAAATCCTGGGAATAAACTGAGACATTGTAGTCAGGCCTCGAAATGAGAATGAAATAGCACACTCAATTTATTATCCATTAGTTGGCCCTGGAACATCAGGCTACCATTTATTAGCTACATTGGTATTTTAATACCCGTCAAGATATGGAGTCACTTACCTTGAAGAACTTCTGCTTATTCGCACCCTTCTCCACCGCAGCCCGATACTGATTCTGCGCCCTCGTTTGCCTCTTTAGCATTTTCTTCTCAAACACACGCAGAGCTCTTCTCTTTGACTCCGGCACACCAATCATACCCATATTCGCATTTCTTGTTGCCAACTGTTTATTGATTCCGACCGCCCGGCTTGACTCAGGGGTGTCTTTAATAGCTTTTCGCTCCGCTGATTTGTCGGTCGTCGTTTTGTTCTGTTTGTAGTAACGGGCTTGAGACCGGTGGCCGAGCGTTCTTCCGGAGGGGAGATGCAGCTCATTGTCAATGGGAACAAGAACCTCAGGAGACTTTTCACGGCCCTCAATCTCTGCACCAGAGGCTGCATCTTCGTCCGATGCCACGTCGTAGAACTCTTCATACTCGGACCCAGCGTCGGGTCTGAGGTTGCAATGGCCTTTCGAGATCATGTGCTGTCGGATCGCAACGGCGGAATCTTTTATCTTGGCACAATATAGACATTCGTTGAATTCGGTGATGATTGTGAAGAGATATTTCAGGAATGTCTCAAGGTCGATGAGATATTCTTGGTCTGGAATGAAGAGACCGTGTTCTTTTTGCATGTGCTGGATGTTCAGCTCCATCTTTGGTGAAGTAATGGTGCAAAAGAGGCATCTCGACGGGACAAATTGCGGTACAGACTGTGCCTCGTTTGACAAAAATGTTATGCTTTCTATTGAATCAGCAAGACGGCCGTCTGATCCAAGGTTCTCGGAAGCGTGGTCGTGGCCTTCTGATCTCAAATGATTCTCAATTGCTTCGGCGGAAAATTCCGAAAATTCCGCTCGACCTGCAGATATCGATTCATCTTTGGCATTGACAACGTGTTCTGTGTAAAATTCCAATGTGAGAGATGGCAAAGATGCCATCCTCCGTTTAAGATTGTAGACACTTAAATTGTCAGCCAGATTCAAATGGCGACGCACGGGACTACCTCACTGCCAATCGGTCTTCATATGTGCTCTTTGAGATATATTGCTCTCGAAGTCGATGTGACACACGCCGCAACTGAAAGATGTTGATTTGGAGAGCATTTTGGATGGTTTGGTTCTATTCAATTTTGTCGTTGTCCCTGGAAAAATTCTTCTGGAAGTAGGGCGATAGGAATATGGTACTAAGAAAACCGTTTCCTGGGCGAATATATCGATAAATCAATTTCTTGGATTGGGTCTCATCAAGTACTTAATGTGGCATACTAGAGTGGATAAGGTTGCTGCAAGAGGAAGGTTGATAATAGATTCGCTAGTGACTCAGTATGAGTCGAGTGGCAAAGTCTTGGCGAAAGCAAGCGAGTCGAGAAGTAACAATATCATTCGAATTTCAGAAGAATGATATCATGAAACGCAGACAAAATGCCATATCACCAATTTTCATGACTCCTATTTCTTAAGTGTTAGTCTATGCTTCAGTCGCAAGGCTGACTCGAAGGTCCCGGGTATGCGCGTAGATGGAATCATACAAAATAGGAGGCGGTACACGACACTCAAATGAAGGGCTTTTGCGCGATTTTATGTACAGCAATTTCAACCTGAATTTACGGTAATTCATACGCTCAAAGGCGGTCACGCTTTCAAAGAAACTTCCTTCCTTCATACTTGCTCATGGAGAGGAATAGCTGGGGAAAGCTCAGGGGGAGACGCTTGACGTTCTCTACATATATGCCAAATTCCTTAAGCAACAAACAGATTATCTTCACTCTTCGAGCTAATGCATGTTTCTTGACACTTGAAAACTGCTTGAAAGTTAAGGAATGTTGTCTCCTGAAACTCGCCAAGCAGTGAAATATTGAACACAAACGCGAGGTGACGCTGATGGTAAATAAGAGCCAGTGCATAGAACAGCTAACATATTGAGGGCAGAGTCTTGAGGCTATATGCAGATAAGAAAGTTCAGAGCGTTACTCGTTAGGTATTAGGCATATGTGAGGTGCGGTTCGTGACGTAGCATGAGCGCACGCTCCACCCACGCGGTACACATGGAATACACGATAAACCGAACACTGCATTCAAAAGAGAGAAGAGGGAATTGTTTAGTGAGTGTACCTAGCCAATTAAGCAATCTCCCTCATCCCGAAACCTCCGCTTCGCGATGTTGGGGCGCGAGGCTGTGATTCACGTGCCGTCGCCTTGCCAAATTTCCGAGAGGGTGTTATAATGTCAAATAAGCGATTTTTTGGTTAACTATGTTTGACAGAAATGTCGTCGAAAGGGTATTGCCTAGCGAGACTTTCACGAAATGCATCACGAACCAGGTACTAGCTTCATCCTATAAGGCCTGCGGAGTATGTGGGCTCAATACTGAGTCGAGGTACTGCAACATAGCAATGAAACTTGCGAAAAAGAATGAATGAGCAACTGAGATAGGCCACGGCCGAAGCTTGGAAGCCACGTCTTCTGAAGTAACTTGTGGAATTGGCATCAAACGAGTCTGTTCCCAGATGTTGACGTTTGACGATGCTGACTTTGGTCGGCATTAGGGTTTTGCATTTTTGAAAGACGAGAAGGATCAAGAATTTGCATCCTGAGTTGCTCATCACTGGATGGCAGCTATGTTTTATGGTGCAGTGGTAGGTATAGCGATCACACTTTTAAATTCTCTTCTTTTGCAACTTTTTGAGCGGTAGCGAGCTCTAGCCTACGGCAAGGCTGAGGAGCTAACCACAACCCCAAACAGGAACCACACTAAATTTAGGCCTGTAACATAACTCTCAGATCGTATATAAAGATATATAGCAGATCATTTAGCCAGTAGATAGTCTATGAACTTGAGCGTGGTCGATGAAGGAAAGCGAGAATGCAGAAGCTAGTAGATAAAGCACAGAGACTCGCTGCAAATGAAAGGCAAATCAACGCATAGAACAGCGCGTGATTAAAACTGCATTATAACTACAATGATGCCAAGTGCTCTTGAAAGAAGGAATAGAAATCGATCCAAGGATCTATATCGGACCAGGAATAGCAGATAGCTCCTAGCCTCTTAACCCTTCCCGGCATCGATGAAGTCGTGGTAAAGCCTGCTATTCAGACACCACTTGACGGCCTTCCGTGATACAGAAATGACAGCGTTATTCTGAACAAGTTTGAAACAAGACCATATTTTGCAAGAATATGTATAGAAGAGAAGAATGAATTGAGGTTGAAGTGATGAAGTTAGGAGGCTCGCCTAAATGCGGGAGCTAGTCCTCTTTCAGCCTCCGTCATATCCCGAAAGCCGAGGAGCTCTAGGTATTCGTACCTCGACAACTGCTCCGACAATACCTCCAGAGCATACCAACAACAGATGTGATCGAACAGATCTACGATGCTTTCGCAACGGATCTGGGCTGCTGGGCGCTCTCGAGGCAAGTTTTCTATCCCTGGAAACAGCTTTTCTGACCAATCGAACAGGTGCGGGACTTAGGCTTGGTACGATCTCGCAGACGGCCTCGAAGCAGCTTGCTCTAAGCTCGGTCGCTGTCCAACATGTCAAGTACGTTCATACGTTATTAATATGTCCCAATTCCTCCTGCATATCGAGTTCTGCGAGCTAATCCGATATCCGCAGACCCTTCACGACTCAGCCTATGAAGCCTGCCGAAGGCCAACAGATCCTCGCAGAGCAACGCAAAAAACGACCAGTCTCCCCCCATCTCGCAATCTACCGCATGCAAATAAACTACTTTACCTCACCCCTCAACCGAATCACTGGTTCCATACTCTCTGGTGGCTTATACTGCTTTGGGGCTGCATACCTGGTCTCCCCACTCTTTGGTTGGCATTTGGATACTGCTACACTTGTTGCAGCATTTGGATCATTGCCTCTGGCCGTGAAGATTGCGGCGAAAGCGACGATGGCTTTCCAGTTGACATTTCATGGGATCAATGGCGTGGGACATCTGGTATGGGATACGGGGAGCAGGTTTCAGAGGAAGCAGATTGTATCACAAGTAGGTGTTGGGGGGAGAACCCCTTTTTCCTGTTTTGTCCCGTGTTATGATTATCTCCTAAAACGATGTCCCTTCCCGAATCAACCCCCATTTGAGACATTGCTAACTCCCCCGTTACATAGGGCTGGACGATTCTGGGATTGAGTGTTGCAAGCGCAGTATATTTAGTAGTTGCACTCTAATCCTTCAATACGGGCCACTACCCACGGCAATCGAGAGTTCTATTCAAAGTCACATGAGGGAGGGAATCACTTGGTCAAAGTAGCTTGCTGCATACGAAACCTCATGCAGAGAGGTAAGGCTTATTTTGCTGCGTTGCAGGAAGCCTATTAGGCATCAAGAAGAGAAAAGCCTAACCTGTTTTCATGACCCTCTCATTGCAGTACGCTTCGAAACGGCTCGGATGTTCAACACTGTAGATTTCACAACCATTCGTACTCGAGGGACCTGTATCAAGGATACTATGAACCCCTTCCCTGGCGTCACTCGAAATCCTGGGTTCAAGAGTTCCTATGATACAATGCTCAAACCAAATCAAATACCAAACATCTATTGACAGATCTTACTCGCTGTTCTCATTCACCGCCTCGAAGTTGCAAATATCACCTTGATGCCGTATTTCGTCGCCCGGCTTATGAGGTTGACATATGACAACAGAAGCCAATCAGCGATCCTCATTTATCTCGCAAACTTGAAGCTTAAGTAGCATAGGCTCATCCTACAGAGCTAGTAAGCCCTCTTTCTGAGTTTTGTACATATATTATGCATAACTGAGAACCACGTCGACAAGGGTCACTGTGCCAGTGTCAGCAGACCGCAATCAAAGAATTGAGTCAGCCTCGGTCATTACCTCCTGCAGTTAAAAGCGCATCAAGAAGATCGGTGAGTAAAAATAGGATACTTAGATAGAACATGAACGTACTTAGGCCAGAACGGCACATACAAACAGCACGCAGAGAAATGAGCGAACTGTCCAGCTGACACTCGAGAGCTGCCGCTATTGGGATTGATTAAAGTACCGCACTTGCTATCTCCTATTTCGAGCTATTCAGCCGCACACACCTTATAACAGCCTCAAAAAGATGAGCGTCGCCCGAGTGAGGCATTTAAGAAGGGCGCGACGGTAGAGCCAATTGTCCTTTGATCCGAAGGGTTTTCATTTTGATGCGGTCTGTCAAATTTCTGAGACCTCTGGGATTGGACTGTTCCCACATTTTCTGCCAGTGTCAGGCCTACCTGCGTCTGAGCTTATTGATGCCCAATCCTTGGGCACGAAGTTGGGCTGACTGTATATAGCCGTAATTTTGTTTTGGTACGAGTTGACTGGCCATGCTAAATCTGCACAACCAGATGTTCAATATTTATACGTCCTTTCTCGTAAGGCAGATAGGGCATCACTTTACCATGGAGCTCACCTATAGGAGCTACCAACCTCAACAGAGCAGCTGTTTGAACGTGTACCCTTTGGATTCATGTTTTGCTGTTCCAATAAGATCAATTAGTGTTCCTTCCATCCTCAGCCCATCGCCTTAAGTGATATTTATTCCCCCACCATGTCAGATCAGATAAGTCATAAACGACTATCATCTATCAAATAACAATGACTTGCATTAGCCGCACAAATAATGACATCAGAAACCCGAAACGAATTTCCTCACCGGTTCTTGAGCTGTCATTGGCCTCAAGAGTTCAAATCACGACGACCATTTCCTCGCCAAATAGAAAACGAACCATTCATCGAATACTGCCAGCGCCAACAATTTCCTCGACAAAAAGATAATCAAACACCCATTAAACATTTGAGCTACCCTTCTGACGAAAACGGAGATGATGGAAGTGTTGGGGGTAGCGACGCTGGTGAGAGCGATTCTGGTGAAACTGATGAATCTGAAGGAGACGAATCCGAAGATGACAGCGAGGAAGACGAAGATGACGATGGCGTAGGCGAAGAACAAAGCCAGTATGGAGATCAGAAAAAAGAGAAGGGAGAGAACCAGAGTCACCAGACTGGTGACAACAATGTCGAAGCATGGAATAGTCGAAGCGCTATTAGAAGGTTCATGGAAGGATTTATAGGAGACGAAGAGACCCTGCCATACCCCGATCAGGTTGAAAAGGTTGTAGGTTTTTGTGAGCGAGGGAGCTCTACAGAATCCAAGAAGCATGTTGCATTGCTCAATGACACCAATGATGGGGGTAACGGTCCAGAGAAAAGACCATATTGCAGGCCATACAAGGGACCTTTGACATCGCAAAAGTTCCGCGGCGAACTAGAAAAAAAAGTGCATTAGCCAATTTCCTATGATGCATCGTAATGAAGAGAAGCTTACACATCGATCAGCGTTACAAAACTAAGTCGGACCCAAACAACACTCCTCCCAGGCTTGATTATGAGAGAGATGATGCTGAGAGGAGGGTGGTGTAAGTCACCCGATAATTCCTTCAAGAAGTGTACCTAGTCTAATCTATTTAGATTCATAACGGATTTAGATCCCTCAACCATCGAGGCACTTGCAGCAACAGTACCACGCCTCCAAGCTCCAGCTACAAGGAATATGCTTTACAAGAATTTGACTGGAAAACCAGCAATGGGAGCAAATATTAGCGTAAGTCCTCTCCTCTATCAGGTGACGCCGAAACTGATCTTAAGTCCGATTTTATAGACTAAAGACCTTCGAGTTTTTACCCTAGAGTGCCATATTACATATTTTATTCTGAAGAAAAGTGAGCGTTTGATCACAGATGTTCGGAAGACAATCGAGGGTAAACCCTTGAGACAGTCCTGGAAACTGCCCTTCCTTTCTGGACCTATGAGTGCATCGGCATCCGACACTGAGCTGCTCTGTCTTTACGAAGCCCAGACATCACTTGTTGTAACAGGAATTGATAGTCGGGTGTGGACTGCATACTGCATCGTTGATACCTATTTTGGGTCAAACGAAAGCTTGCAGCACTATCACGAAGAGAACGGCCCTTCGGCACAAGTAGATCCACTCGCGGCAGGACAGATCCCCGCTATTCCATCCATAACATTAATATGGGCACCCAGAGAATACTTCTCTAAAATAGTTGCGATCCGAATGAACGAAGCCCGGAGGGCGTGGCGCCAGATAATCGATGAGGTGGAAGGTAGCGTTAAACAGTATGTATACTGTAAAGATTTTCCTACCATTTTATCTGTTGTTGGAATTCAACTAGAGAAGCAAAATAGGATTCTTTCTGTCGTTTGTAAAAATCGTCTTTGTCTAGAATGTTTCTCATGGCTAACATTTACTCACGCAGGGTTCAGACAAACCACATAATCCCAAAGTCATCCAACGACGCAAGCAGACAAGCAGCACGAAATTATAGCGACTGGTGTACTCAAATGGTTGCGCTATTAAGGCGCTTGAGAAATCGTCTTTCTGATACCGTTGCTGCTTGGGATGAATTCCGAGGAGGGGAAATTGGTTACTTTAATGATGGCGAGTCTACAGCGGTCTTTTCACCTCTCAAGAACTCGATGGGTGATGTGAACAAGGCATTTTCCGACTTGAAAGAAATTCTTCGAAAGTTACGAGACTTGGAAAGAGAACTTTGCGAGGATAGTCCACAAGGAGTAAGTTATTTTTCATGAACGGACGTTGATGCTAATTAAAATAGGTGCATGCTCATTTAAATTTTGGAAATCAAGATGTCGCCATCGTCCAGCAGAGGGCTGCACGGCACATGCAAGTTCTTACTATTGTCACTATAGTAAGTTCCCCAAAAATCAGAATATTCTGAAACAAGGACTGACCAGGTTTCCCTCCCCAACATCCAGGTCTTCTTCCCTTTCCTTCTCGCCTCAGCTTTATTCAGTACCCAAGGCGTTCTTCCCTTTACCCCAAATGTTGAGAAGTTCATAGTTTCATTGATTATCCTGGCAGCTCTTGTGATAGTGACGTTTATCGTACTACTTAAGTGGGAATTGTGGTTTCAACCGTTTCTTGAAAGATTTCTTTGGAGAATAGGATGCATGGATCTTCCTCAGCAATGGGATCTTGAGAAAGGACCTGAGAAGAAGAAGATAACATAGACTGTTTGATATTTGATGGCACTTGTATCCCCCCCTTTTTTCTTCTTCTTCTTTTCTTCTTCTTTTATTTTTATTCTTAGCATGGTTTAATGGCTTTGGCAGTGTCCTGGTTACTGACCTGAGGTTTCCTAAAGCCCTGCAGGTCGGTACAGAGCTAGTGGCCGCTTCTATTTCATTACCACTGGTCGAGACAGAGGTGTACCGCTGCCGTCCTATCTTCACATTAAGGCAACGTTTGAATAACTGCAAGATCTTTCATTTGAAGACTATGTGAAGATGACTGGAAGAGATTGTTGGCTGCTGTTGATCATCCCAAACGCAATGAAGTAGCCGTCTGAGCTCAATGTTTAACAGCACAAAATTGGCGTGCCATAACAAGGATAACATTATCCTCCGTGCTAATAGGATAGGCAACGTTGATCTGGACATCGTACTGCTAAGGCTGAAGACCTTCCTATTCTATCTGTATAATCTGAACACTAAGAGCCTTCATAATAAATTACGCTGCTTCACCGGTCTCGCCCTTGCTGCATCTAGAAGCCCTCGCTCTCTGGTTGAGTCTGCGAGTAGCCTCCCTCTCGGTCCACATGCAAGAGAAGACTATACATTACTCCTTGTTAGGACAATAGAGCCACTCCCGTCTCTTCTACCTATCCAGCTTGTATTCTGTAGTCCCTACAGAACCCGTTTGCTCCCAAGTGTTACCACCCTGCACTTTATCGAGCGTTGCCGTGGCTGTGGCCGGCTTCTTCAACCTGGGCTTAAGGCGTTGCCTTGGCTGGTCAAAGAAGTGCTCCCACTATACACGCTTCCCGGTTACCACGGCGCAGAGAACCATCCCCCATATACTGAGTTCTGTTTCAGAGCGTGCCGTACACTGTGCTTCCCATCTCATTATACAACCCCCTTATAGGTTGCTAATCGGAGGCTTAGCAGACAATCAGGCTATCTCGTGTGCAGGCAGGTTGAGAGTGATTGAGTACACGTCGGGGTGTAGGGTTACTTCCGCTGAGGAAGGAGGTGTCCTCGACTTTGCGTTTGTATGAACCCGCCAGTCAACTCTTAATTGATTAGTCGGTCGTTTGTCGTGTCGTGATCAAGAGAGAAGGAATCGAGCAATTGCGACGCGCTGAATGAATCAAATGCGCCTCACTTTGGCTCTAGAATCAATCAAAATTGATTCCAGGTTCGTAGTTAGCACCACGTACAGGTGGGACTGCGACTTTGCTGGCCATTTGAGTCATTCTATGACCAACTAGAGATACGGCTGATACTGGGAGCTCTTGGGCGTGTTTTTTTATAGCTCAGTCGGCGGCGGCCGACTACGCTATCGCGGCTTACGCTAGTTAGGAGAGAGTGCCAGGGAGAGAGTGGTAGGGAGAGAGTGGTAGGGAGAGATTACAAGGCGTTGAGAGTACTGAGAGTGCTTGCCCTTCAAGTGACGGAGGAAATGAGGATAAACTTAGGTTTCTCACGAGGAATCGGAGTCGCATTTAGACCGTGCGTAAGCGTGGGCGTAGGCGGGGGCGCGCGGGGACACGTACCCGAGAAAGAAGGCCTTACTTCACGATAAAAAAAGAGCTCAGACTCCCTAAATATTTTTCTCAATCTACATTTACAGTCTTGATAGTAATACAGGGTATGTGTACGCCAATTGCAAATAACCGCCAAGTAAAAGAAATGAGAGCAAAATTGGAGTTGGTAATATTCGAATCAGAAGAGCATCGAAGTATCGAAAGCAGTGGTGGAAAGGGAAGCTGTGGAGCTAGTGTGATCTAACGATTGCGAGCGGCCTTTGGCGACTGAGATTGAAGGATATGTGTTGGCCGTTTGGCTCCAAGCGTGACTGCTCCGAGAAAGAAGGCTGGATGGTATTGAGGTACGGACTCAAGGCTGCACATAACTGCGGTGTTGAAGCTACCCAGTCACCTGGGTTGCTTTTGGACCGGACATGAGGCGCAGCGAGGAACGCCACAGGTCGAACAAGTTTCTGAAAGGATTGCCATGCCGCTAGCACCGCAGGAACACTGGACTTGTCATTAGCCGCTTTTCCCATTCAGGTGAGGCTTCCGAGAACCTACACATGCCCACACCCACACCACAGTTCCTCCAGCAGACTTCTTCTTTGAACTTTTTCCCTTCTTCGGCGCCTATTAGCTGTAAGTGATTGGCCAATGTGCCGAGCTTGTTTGCTTACCATAAATGACAGAAGAGAGTGGAAGACGTGGAAGACGATAAACGGGATCACGCAAATTTTTACGATTAGCCAACTAATGGCGAGAAAAGAGAAATTGAAAATTAGCTCGACTGAGATCTAAATTTTAGGTAAAGGTATTGAGGTAAAAAAAAAATCCAGAGAAGATATGTGGGTCTCAGCTTGTTTATTGGGTCGTTGTCCCACCGACCGGCAGCCCCATCTCTCAGGGGGAGAATTAAGTGGCAGATTTTTGTTAGCGAGACCACCCAAAAATCGGCCACTTAATTCTCCCCCCGCTAGCCCATGTAGCACAATCAAGTCACGTCTATTTCAAATACGACATTCGACGAACTCGGAAATTTGTGCTAGTACCGCAAATTTGAAGGCACAATGTCGCCGAATTGTACTCCAGATAAGCAGTCTGGCCGCTGGCTGTTTGACAGCGATCCACGAAGAGCGTATCCGATGACCCCAACTCCTCAAATCGCCCTCCACTCTACAGCCATGATTGAAGGGTGGCAGGTAGGCTGACCTTTCCTTCCATGTTTGGTATTTCACCATGCAACAATGGCAGGCCTCGTACAGAAATTTGGAGCTCAATTGCGACATGCGGGAGAGATTTGGTCGGTGGGAGACGGTACGTCTCGTCCTCAATTGTTCCCCATTACTTCCCATTTTCAACTAACAGAATTGAGGAGACCAGACGAGGAGTTGATTAAATACATCGATGTCGCGAATATAGCCTGCGGGATCCATTGTGGAGACCCAACTTCGATGCTGTAAGACGGCTCAGATGGCCAAAACACACAATATCAACATTCGCGCACACCCCGGTTTTCAAAATCTCTTCGGATTTGGCCGCTATCACATCGAAATCGGTCCCGAAAACATTTACACATCGATTTTATACTTTGTGGGGGCACTGAAGGCAATTTTGGAAGCAGAGTGTAGCGCTGAGCCATATCCACCCTGATGGAGAGCTATTCTTCTATATGCAGCGCGACGCCGTGATGATGGATGCGATTCTGCAGTGGCTGTATGAAAAGCTCCTGATTATGCGTGCAAAACTGAGATGCAAAAGGAGATGTGCGTGAAATGCAATCTGCCGTTTCAGGAGGAGCTTTACGTGGATATTGGCTGCAGCCTTGAGGGCGCTCCAGTGGCCGTGGCGAAGAGCAAGATGGCTGCGCCCGAGATTATATACAGTTGGGTTTTGGAGCGTGCAGGAGCGGTACCTTCCACAATGGACTATCCAATGGGGTACGAATGATATGTCCTGGGAGTGCCCATGTTGGTAATTGCGTGAATCTAGGGCAGGGCATCGCAACGGTATTGGATATGAGATTGAAGGGCCACATCACGATTGAGGATCGCATCATCAGCCAATTCTCAGCTCGAGCAATTACAAACGACAGGGAAAATTTGCCTACTCTAGCGGTCTTGTATCCTACAAATGCAGGATTGTGCAGCTAGTATGCAATTGTATGGTGGGATGATATACCGCGTGGCATTTTATGGTACAGTAGAACAGCGCACCAGTGGGAAAGTCATCCAAATATCTAGTGCCGAGCAGGTTCTGGGCCTCACTCAATGGCCCTATTGAATCCTTGTGGAGCCAGAGGTGGCCTACCTATGTAGCTCAGTTCTCTCGTCAAGCTGGAATCAATCACATTTCATGATCCATTGCACGTGTTCTGCTAGATCTACTGCTTTACTACTCTTATTTATGAAGTTCTGTACTTGCTGTGTCCCCCTCCCCCACCCTCTTTGCACAATACGTATTCCAACAAAGAGAGGGGCCGAATGCATTCAGAACGGAGTGTAATGGTCACGTGACTCAAAGCCGTATCACGATAAGAAGACCAACACAGGAGACTCTTGAATGAGCGTGCGTTCAAAGGTGTGGTCACAACCGCAGGTACAGAGGAAAAATATGGAGGACGGATGGTTTCTTGCTACTTGCGAAGAAGCGGAGGTCTGCTTTTATAATCGCGATTTACCTAGGCCCCTCACGTGTAAGTCACGTGCAGAGCTAACTAACCCCTGTCAACAAGGTCCCAACTCCTCATACTAAGCAATCGTAGCCGTGGCGCACAGGCGCCAAAAATGGGACCCGCACAATGATCACTCAAGGCGTGCTCAGGTTACAGCGGCTGCTGCTCATGCCTAGAGACTAAAACATAACCAGCAAAGATGAGATTAGTGTCTGACTTTCCTGACAGTTTGGGTGTAATTTAGACACATATGAGAAGGCCCTTATTCTGTCAAACAAGCCGCTGCGATCAATTTCCACAATTCAAACACCTTGCCAGGAGCGCTACACCTTCAGTCAATCCACGCTCCTGGCAGTCTTGGGCTTTCCCCAATTCCATGGGCTTTTCGCCATTTCTTGACTTTCTTGAGCCAACGGCGTTCGAAGCGCTTCTCATAATACTCAATGAGGGCTCTCATCGACCCCCTGGACGCCTCGCTGGTCGTATACCATTTTAATCTTTTGCGACAACTTTCCCATCGCGGGTAGAAATAAGGCCAATTAAACACTGCATCTGGATCATCGTAATCCCTTCCGGGTTCCTCGTTCACGGGCCCCAGATTTCTGAATTATACAGAGCTTGAGAGGCATGGCCTCTAGAATCAACGTACCAATCCCAAGAGATTCTTGGGGCCTTGTCTGAGAAGATTAAATATCGATAACGGTTATGCCAAATGCCATCTACCAGAAGTGACATAACTCTGCCGCTGTGCCGCATGGAAATTGGCTGTGACCCTCTGTGGTGACGCGCGAGTTCTGTTCGTAAGTACTCATCTATGTCAAGACCATAATCTGCCAGAATAGCCAACCATTCCTCGCCCACCTCGCGAGATTCGAATGGGGACTCTGCAATGTCCATGATCTGATCAAGGGCTGTCCCATCTTCCTGGTATTCCCATGGTTGCAGATCAGGACCCAAGTCAAGTAGTTGGTGAATTAACATGCCCCACCCCTTACGAGACTCGGGCTCTGACCTCAGCAGCATTCTCATAGCGATGCACACTGGTGAATAGTTGAACGCATCGATGCTTTCTTCCGAAATTAAATCACTCACCATCTTTTCAAAGACCGTGAGTGTGATTTCTAAACCCAGACAATCAAATAAGTCTGACACAAAACATTCTCCGTCGAATTCGTCCCATTTTGATGAGAGAAGTGCCTTTGTGTGCCTTAATTCCGATATATCATTCTCGGTCAAAGATATGCCTGGAGCGGCGCAAATTGAGCTACTAAAATTAGCTACACTTTGTTATATAAAACAGTACACATTCATAGAATGAAAAACTAAAGTACCCGCCATGTAGAGAAACCTCCTGGCCGGTCAGACCCATATCCAGAAGAAACTTGCACATCTCGAATTTTGGAAATGCTGCTGCTCGCTAATAGGCATCTCAGCTCTGCTCAAAGTCTACTGGATTTTGCATAACGCACATGAAGTAGTGTGTGACCTTTTTCGTCCACGCTAAATGGTGAGACCTGGCGTGCACTGAGAAGTGTCTGTATGCCTTTCAAGTCTCCATTAATGCACATGCGCCAGACCGGATGTCTTCCCGAAATAATCGGGTAGATCCTGATGGATCTTTGAATAGAGCCACAGGTGCTCAAGGCCTGGAATTCAAATGCGCGTGCAACGAATGATGGCATGAACTTCCAAGTGGTTACACCAGTAGTATAAGTTCCCTGAACTGAGTCCGATTCATCTTCCCGAAATTCTGCAGTTCGATATTCCCTGCGAATAAGAAACTTTCCAAACCAGCTCCTACAGCTCTGGAAGGTGACAGATTTCTTCGATCTGAACATGGATCCGGACATAGTTCGCTGCTGCTGAATTTCGGCAGTACCTGCTGCAGTATCGAGTGTTTTCTTGTAATTTTTTGGGGACTTGCTCTCTAGATCGCGCCGAAGAAGGATCAGCTCTGTGCTCATGTTATTCGTGATCTGGTTGACTGTCGATATCTGGCCGTATAGCTGTCCCATGCTGTCGGAATGGACGAACCTAGAAGCAAGTTAACATCGGGGTTTTACCTATGGTCGTCTCTCTTACGTTAAGTTCGCCATCATAGTCAGAGTCAACAAGTTCACGGCCTCATACACCTGCTGTTCGATTTCTTCAAGCTCCTTCTTCTTGTAAACCAATCTGAATGATCCCAAAGCTCTCGTCGCTCGACTCGAAGTCGCAGAGGCGCTCTTACTAGCCTCCGCGATACCTTCAAGTGAAGTCAACTTATCCTCGCATGTCTTGGTTGCTCGCAAAACGCTTGCAACCATACCGGAATCTATTGCCTTGGTATTTTCTTGCTGTCTCTGAACCAACATTCCCACTTGTTCCAGGATCAACTCGAGCTGCTCCAACAGATCTATCAATCGCTTCAACTCTGCCGGTGCCTGAGACACACTGTGTAGGAACCGCCTCATGTGGCGCACAGAGCCGACGAGCTGTATCGCGAGCGGTACGACGTCCATGTTGTCTGATATGGTTTGGGTTCACAGAGTCTGCGGTGTACCACGATATGAGGATGCTAGGTCTGATGGCAGATGACCGGAAGGATAAAAATCATGATGGAGAGAGGAGATGCGAGGTTGAATTTCATCTAGCCTTGCGGATGAATCGTGGACCAATAAAAATCACAACACACGCAAACAAGAGCGCCTTGCGTTGTGCCTTGTACTCGAGCAGGGAAAATTCATGTTCATCGGCGATGACTTGATCATTTGAATCTAATGTATCTCGGACAAGGCCAGTGCAGTTGCTTCCCTAGTCTTGTCGAGCCTAGATATCTCATTCATGTCAATAAGATGTGGAATCTAAGTTGTTAAACTATCTATACCATCCTCAGTTGTTATGAAATTCGCAGCATCAAGACGAAGATTTCCCGCAGCCTGTATTCTGGCGCAGACATCTCACTGTGTGAGCGCTTTAGCTGCTCTGTCCCCCCATCCGCATCCTGGCCAAAGTTCCCCCTCACTCAAATTCTGGGAATCGGACGAAAATGAAAGATAGCCTTGGTGTCATGATCTCTGTCTTTGGGGCTCAGAAGACGCCTCTAGCTGATGAGAACTCTGCTTCACAGAGCTCGGAAACATTTGTCGGCTTGGGCTTTCTGTTGAATAATGATCAGTCTTTTCCATCATAGGAGAGCCCAAGATTTTCATACCAGCTACAATTGAAAGTTTGGCTTTCGCTATCCATGGACCGGGACACAGCGACTTTTATCCTGGCATGTATCTTGCTAGTGAGACGTTACACAGCTATAATACTGCGGTGTATACCAAGAATAGCAGGTAGAAGCTCAATAAAACCCAAAATAAAGAGTTCAATAAATCGAGCGGTCGGACGAATTCCAACATGATTCTAATAACAGCGCAAATGAACAGCAAGCTTCTTGTGTGTATGATAAACGTTGCGAGCTTGAGAACAGAAGAGGTAGGGACTGCTGGATTTATAGGAAGAGCAATTGTTGGGTTGACGAGATTCAGCAAGCCACAGGATGCCACCGATAAGAATGAGAGGCTGAAAGTGGATTTCAGCTGGTATGCATGCAGGCGCTAATCAGTGACACTTCGCCATTATCCGCTGTAAGCACCGGGATTGGGCGACCTTTTCTCCGTGAGCTTTTACGATGATATTGCTCTAAATCTCAGAGAAATACGGCAGATAAGAGCGTCTCACACGTGACAATCTGTTAAGTCACGTGGGCCAGGCTCCATATGACACGCTGACTGAAGATTTGAGTGTTATGCCCGAAAGAGGCCACGGAGATTGCCAAAAAGTTATTGAGAGCCAAGAAGTGGTTCTGGAATGCTTACTGTAGGATAGAAATACCTGGCATGTGCTGCCTTGGGGTTGCGTTTTGTCTGATGCTAAGCTTTGGACTACTTTCGCGAGTTAGCATAGTGTTTCTGACAGAAAGATAAATATAAGCCGACCATTAAATCTGGCATTAGGTACCTTTGTATACAAATACCGATATATAATCTCGAAATAATCTTGTTAATCATGGTAACGCAGTTTTCATATCTTGGTAAGGTTAACGATACATCTCGCTGACTTGAGTCACTTAAATCTATCTCATAGGACCACGGATGGTGGCCTCAAACACACCGATGACACCGTGTCTCTCGTACTTGTAAGTTCATTCCCACGTTTCTGTGATTATCGTAGTTTGTAAAAGCTGACATTGAAACTCCACTACGACGCATGCGGCATTCATAAGGCTAGCTCTAATTTCTAAATTTAATCTGTTCTCATTGGCTTGGAAGATCAATTGATCCATGCTTCGATACGGAGTCCCCGCTTTTCTCCACTGCCCTTAATCTCACCTAACTACCGCTCTTAGTTCCGAGCAGAGCGTGATTAATCATGACCCATTTGCACAATTTACGAAGAATTCATCAATTGGAGCCGAGGACTTCCTTCTAGGTTGATTCATTTGTCGTCATTGTCGAAGATAATTCCCTGGAGGCGATAGCTCCCTCAGATCGTCTCTCCCTTTACCCCTAAGTCAAGCGAGACACATCACCTGACGGCTCACCTCTGACCACCCTTTTGACTTTTCGAGGCCTTTCTCAAGTCCACGCTCTACCCAAACCCCCACACTCGTCGAGAGTCTTCATCTCTAAATAGCCACATGATGTTGAGGGGCAAACTTCAGATCATGGACTGGAGAAGACAAACTCGGCAAGCAGGGGGCTGAAACATCTCGACGACATCTCCCGCCTCGCCCACGTTTCAAGAATCCGACTATCTCTCATGCATGGCTCAAAGCTGACATCCATCCAGAATCAGTGGTGCTGATTGGGAAACATGATTGCCTCGGTTGGGCATGATAGGGAAGCCAGACGTTCCGGGCGCAGATCTTCGGACGATTTATTATGCAAGTGGGCTGAGGAGCGGCGTCAGAGGCTGCAGACTCCCAGATCTGCCATCTGATTTCAACCTGGGGCGAAGGAGCCTGTTATGTCGTGCCTGCTTCTGGCTTTGGCATGGGGAGAGTGGTGTTCCTTTTTTGGTCCCGGGTGCCGCATGAGAACGGCGTCTGAAGTACGCAAGTCGACGTCTCGAGTCTTCTTGCGACTCATGCGGTGCCAGGTTAGATGTTCATCTCACTCCTCAATCTATTTCGTTCTCTCTTTCCTTCTCGTTCATGTTCAGCGAGCTGACCTCCGTTCCTTACTACTATTTGTACCTTTGTTGTTTATTTTCTTCCTTTCCATTCTTGCGATATCGACGATCGGCTTGCATTTCTTCAATCTTTGGAAACATTTAGATGTTAAGAGAACCTGTCAGGAACAGATACAGTATTTAATTAGGACAACGATTGGGGCAAGATGGATCGAGTAGAGAGGGAATTGAGCCAGCTGGAGACTAGGTCGCCAACAACGCCGCAACGAAGTCACATAAAGAATGGAGCGCTAGTACGAGGCGCCGGGAGTACGACGAATCTGGATGCGAGGAGTGAGCGCGATGGTAGTCCAAAGAGAATGCCTACAAAGTTCGCACCTGGGGGAATAGAGTTGATTCCACAGCCCAGCTCGTTGCCAGCAGATCCATTGGTATGCTCGATGGTTGTGGATTTGAGACCAACAAGCGCTAATCTTGGACTCAGAACTGGTCAAAGTTGAAGAAAGAGTGTGCTTATGCTTCACTAATCTTCGGTGTGGCGCTTGTTTGCGCCTCAAAAACAATGTTCGTCACAGTCAATGCAGTAATCGCTACGGAACTCAACGTCACCTATCCAGCAGCAGCAGCACTCACTGGAGTACCATATATATTTGGAGGACTCGCTGCATTGAAAGGGCATGTTCTAAGTCGGTTCTTTGGGAAGAGATGGCTCTACCTAGTGAGCTCGACCGCCGTGTTGGTTGCAATGGTGTGGAATATGCATATCATCAGTAGCTATTCAGCATTTATGGTCAGTCGGATTTTTCAGGGCCTGGGGTGGGGTACATTCGAAGCTTTGGTAGCTGGGTCTATTTCTGACATTTTCTTTGTGAGTATCAATCTTTCCTAATCTTCTTATTCTGAATGCTGATTTGCAAAGGTGCATGAGCGGAGAATACGAATGAACATCTTCAACGCTGTCACCATATTCTCCACATGGGGCTTCCCTGTCCTCGGCGGCTATCTGTCCCAGAATATGCAAGGCTTCAGGAACCAGATCATGGTCATCAACATCATGCAAGCATTCTCCATCGTATTTCTTATTTTCATGGCACCAGAGACAACATTCGACCGCTCATCTGCACCTCTAATGCCACCACCATCCAACAATGACGCCTCATCCTTCAAAACCTACATCTCAGCCCTCCGCCTCGTAACTCCATATAGTGTTAAGAAGTTCACCCTGAGTGCCGCCATGCGCCCAATTCGCGCCCTCGCCGCACCAAGCACCATTCTCACAGCACTTCTTACCGCTCCCTTGCTGGGAACAGCCTTCGGAATTGCCAACACAGTTTCGCTACTCTTCTCGGCAATGCCCACCTTCCTCTTCCCGTCTCACATGGGCTTTCTATTCATAATGCCAGTTCTCTTCGCTCTGGTAACCTACTCGGCAACAACCTACATCTCCTATCTACGCTCCAAGCCACCGAACCACCTCTCCGAGTCTCGTGAGCTATTGATCTCTATCTTCGGGATGGTTATCGGCGTTATAGGCTTGCTCTCTTTCGGGTTATATACCATGGCCAACTTGCTTCCTCAAACCGTAGACGCGAACCAGACTTTCACACTTGTCGTCACGGGTGCAGACCTGAATCTCAACACTGCCTCTGCACTGTTCGGTCTCCTGGTAGCCGGTGCCGTCGTCCTCTACTATTCTGGCATGTCGCACCTCTCATCAGCATCCACACCCAATTCTCCTCTCACAACCGAACTCGAGAATGCCTCAAAGATCTGGGTCGAATTCTTAGTCGGGATATGGATTATTGGTGTTCCGATGTGGGTCACTGGTACTGGTGGGACGTTAGTCGGACTCAAGGACACGAGTATTGCGTTGACGGTTGTCAGTGTGGTGCTTGGGAGTACGGTTGGTGCGGCCACGTGGGCGAAGGGCAAGGAGATTAGCAGGATCGATGGGAGGGTGTTGAAGATTCCTGTTGGGGAGATGGGAGGCTCGGCGGGGTTGCCGATGCAGAGGTGGAAGACTGATGAGAGTTTTCTTGAAGCATGAAAGAGGAGAAGAAGAGCGCGTGGGCATTGAAGAGGAAGGAAGGGTTTTGGGACTTGGGACTCGGGACTAGGGACATGGGAATAGGAAATGGGAATTGGGATAAATAGGGCATAGGGTAAATATGACGTAGCGTTCTGGGTCTGCTTCGGAATGTCGGCTCGGTCTAAGAGGCAGAATAGAGTTGGGCTCGGCTAGCTGTGCTAAGCGCGAGGTGGGTATTTCAAACAATGAATAATTCTTCAAGAACATGGTTCACTTTGACTTCGTTAAAGTGTAACAGTTATCTCATGGATGCAAAGTTCATTTCAGATGATCTGTTTGGGACTTGAAAGTTCAGATTTCTCTATGGATTACGCAGACCAAAGAGGAGAGTCCAGAACATACGCCTTCCCTTCGTATCAGAACCCAAAGTTCCTTTGACAATGTCGTCTATAGGTACCCCAATTGTCTTAGAGATTCGAGGTGCGGTTTCTATCATATTCAAGACTTTTCGGGTACAGTCCAGAAGTTCCTGTTGCGTGATCGAGAAGCAAGGCTGACCAAGATGTACCATGGTATGACAATTGATGCATATCTCCTCGCCATATTCAGGGCAGCGCAGCGAACCTCACCACCATGCGTTGTGGTCTGTGAAACTTTCCAACTCCTTCTTCTGCGGAGCAGGGTCTATCTATTCGCTATACGATCGCTTCCTGCAATAGGCTGGATTATCTGTCGCAAACTCTCTACGCTTCTCATTCCAAAGATGCCAGATTCGGTCGATGGAATCTGGGTTAGATATATGTCGAGCTTGGAATAGATTTTCCCAGAAATAGATTGGATCTATGGGCATGTCGCAGCATTTCGGAGGCATGAGCGATGGCGCATAGATTGACTTGATGAACAGCTCGCCCACACAATTCAAGCACCACAGATTCTTGGCTTGCCATGTCTATAGAATTCGTCCCGATTGATACTGTGCCGTCCGATTTATTGCTGTTTCTCATGACTGCATGGCACTTGAACCAAAGTTGGCTGTTGTAATTAGTGAGAAGTGTACATGCTCACCAAGGATGATACTCACGTTGTAACCTCAGAGGCTTCTAGGCCTGACCTAATAATGCTCTGTGAAGAATTTCGGTCATCACGCCGTGACGATAATGAAGGGCCTGCCAACCCATCGGGAGGCTTTTTATGTATTGTTCTCAAGCTCGTAGCGACTTCGAGCATTTGGGGGCTTCCGAAATTAGTCTGTCTTTGCCGAGCAGATTGCCCAACGGCACTTTCATGATCCGAGCTATACAGTTGGTCGAGAAACTTTGCCGAAGATCAATCAACATCTCCTTCGTCGTCCCAAGAGTCCAAGTGCTGTTCCCTTATTTGTACTGGAGAGTGTTCGTTGCTAGCAACATTCCCTTGATTGTCAAAGTCCTCTTCCTGCTTCTCGTTAGAAAGGATCTCGAGCGATAACTCTCCACTAGAGTTTTCAGGTTCCTCGAGATCGCCCAGAAGCCCCCTTTCGCCGAGTTCCTTGATATAGTCCATAATCATGGCCTTGTGCTGCTTGATGTGAGGACTAGCGAACCCCTCCAGCACCAGCTCTCTCCGAAGCTCTCTCCAAACCCCTTTATCATCTCCATTGTACGAGGTAAGGAGAGAACCTTCGTTACCTCGCGAAAATTTCGCAGTGATCCAGTTGAGAGATTCTCGAATCTCTGGCAGAGCATCACTAATCTCTTTTTCTACTCGTCCTTGCGACCCCATAGATATCAAGTTCAATTGCAACGTGATAGCAGCCGTTTATGTCGAGATTTTGACCCGAAGCTCACTCAGATCTTGCATTTCCCCCATTCCAAATTTGATCTTGCTCCATAGTCGCTTCCCCGCCTTCTCTTTCTTGCTCAATGCATTGTACAAACGGGTCCAGGGACTGTTCGTCACGTGACACCCCACTAACCTCTCACTTTAAGTACAATTATCTCAATAACTAACCGTCCGATTTATTAGATCTATATACCGTTGGAATCGTAGCCTAATATCTAGTCGATTTACCCTTGTTTTTTATTACTTCGTCTAGCCGTCTCGGTATACTAGCGTTGAGACGAAGTAAGCTTTCCTTTATAATTTGCGGCCACACTTCTCTTAAGGCCTCTTCTATTTACGTAACGTTCCTTGGCCTTTATTCTCTATGGCATATTCTACCCTTAATTTACTTCTATAGATTCTTAATTAGGGTGAGATCTAGTGATTATAGAGGCTACGCAAGTAACTTAACTCCTTCCTTCTTTAAAAACGTCCTTACTATCCCTGCCTTATGCCATGGAGTATTATCCTCTTATATTACAACCTGCGCACTGTACTTCTTCCTTATTCGATAGTAGAAAGGGATGAAATGCTTCTTAAGGACTTGGATATATTATCTCGCGGTTATCGTGCCTCCCTTTAGAATAATTATAAGTGGCCCTATCTCATTTCTATAATAACACGTCTATATATTAACTACTATCCTCCCGCTCTTGAATATAGGCTGTAAGTTCTTGAGTTTAAACTCTTCTCCTACTCTACGCGTTACGTAAAAGACATTATTATCCTCACTAACGTAGAAAGTCGCCTCGTCTAACTAGTATACCTTATTCTAATTCCTTCTTCTCTTCTTCTTAACTCTCGTCTAGCTTAATCGCCGCTCTATATTCTCTAGCTAAAGCCAAGGCTTCTTCCTAGGGACTCGCTTAGCCTTTCCATATGCTTTGAGAATAGCACGAACCGTGTTCCGACTAAGTTTAATACTAGACTTAAAAGGGGTGCCTAAGAGCTTAAGAGAGTACCATGGATGGGCTACCGCGTAGCGTACTAAGGCTCGTTCATGCCGCGGATTGACTTTTTTAGGCCCTCTAGACTAGGGCTTAGAATAGAAGTCAAGGGAGGCCTATAACTTTAGCTAGTTAATAAGAGAGGAGTAGGTAGTGTAGGGGACTTTGAAATGCTTAGAAATCGTAGTAATTAAATAACTATACTCGTATCTCTCCCAAATACGTGACGAAGCTCTGGAGTTAGCTCTGTACGGCTAGTTTTGCGTACACGGCCTATAATAAGCTTGTGGAACGTGAGAAATTAAGAAAAGAAGAAGTGTGGGTGGGGAGAAGTGTGGTTGGAGGGGTAATATGCCCTAAAAATTAAGCGAAAAATCACGTGACGAACAGTCCCATGGAACCGTTTCGAGAATATTGTCGAGGATGGAAAAGACCTTGCTGCAGCATTCCGCGGACTTTTTCAGATATTCTTTCCGGGTATCATCCTGTCGACTCAATAGTGATTCTGGATTCGTGGATTCGTTCTCTAGTCGGCGGAGGACCACGTGCAGACTCGCCACATCTCTGGTCAACCCATTGTACTCCCCGCAGGCTCTGTGACAGCTTGAGACCACGTTCGATGCCAGTCAAGAGGCTCCAATGACATCTTTGATTCCGTAGCTGAATGACATTGTTGTAGGTAGGATGAAGCTGTGAGCCTTGGGATATCGGTGTGCTGAACCGGGACTGTCGTCAGGCTGGAAAAGCTTCAAGTATGGAGGAATGATATAGCTTATATCGTAGGGTTATCAGAGGGCCAGCAATGAATATGAGGCTCTGGTAGATTTAAAATTAGAGAAATGATGGATTGGGATTCACAACTTTATTGAGAAAAAAGCCACTGAAAAATTTGAGATCCCGTGGCCGAGGCTTTCTCCCAAGGCTGATCGATATTGCTTTGCTAACCAATGATCTCCCAGAGTCACCCATCCTCCCCACCCGATCTTTTGGGGCTAGCCCCAGACGCACTTAGTAATCAACAATTCAACCTCAGCTCTGAGGACTCAAACTCCATCTTCTTCAACGAATACAGCTTGTAACTCCGCCCATTACAAATATGGAGCCATATATCCACCGACCGCTCAGTTATGATAACGGGTTTCGAATCCTTTGCCTGGAGCCAGCTGTCAACTTTGAGGCTCCGTTGCGCTGCAGCCTGACTGAGGTCTGTCTTTCTGACAAGATACAATATGAGGCTCTGTCGTATGTTTGGGGAGCGCCGACTGGAGACCGCCCCTTAACCTGCGATGGAGCAGAGCTTCTCATCACACCAAATTGCGAGCTTGCTCTGCGGCATCTACGACTGGTGGTGGGATCTCGAAGCCTCTGGGTTGATTCAGTTTGTATCAACCAGAAATCAACCTCTGATCGAAACCACCAAGTCCAACAAATGGGCGAGATATACAGAAAAGCAACCCATACCTTGATCTGGCTGGGGAAATCAGACGAACAAACAAAGTCAGCATTTGCCGGATGGAGAGAGCTTGAACAGCGCAGCAAGCGTTCAGGTTCGTTACTATCTTATGATCATCACAAGAGTTTCGTTTCTGATTAGCCTCCTAGAAATACTTTCGCTTCACGAGCGGCAATATTTAGTCGAAATATGTAATAAGCCGTGGTTTCGAAGAGTCTGGAC
Organism: Hyaloscypha variabilis F; assembly: GCA_002865655.1. NCBI lineage: Eukaryota > Fungi > Ascomycota > Leotiomycetes > Helotiales > Hyaloscyphaceae > Hyaloscypha > Hyaloscypha variabilis. The sequence continues at coordinate 624,958 of KZ613938.1, read as the reverse complement.
GATTCAAGAAGTGGCTCTTGCCACGGAATGTCTTGTACTCTGCGGTTCTGAATCAATTTCCTGGGGAGCTCTCATTTCGGCGACGGAGCATGGGCATACATATGTTGAAGGACGTGTTAAAACCGTTCACGCGAGATTTAGGAACCTCACCACTCGTATGAACTCCCGGGAATTCTATAACAACCGAAATCTAGCGAGATCATCAACTCGAATCTGGATGATCCTTGCGAAGTGTAGACGCGAGGAGGCAACGGACGCCAGGGACAAGATTTTTGGATTGTTCGCCATCATAACTAGTCTAGGACTTTCAATTCCGGCTCCTGACTACTCAAAAACTCTAGCGGCAGTGTATGAAGAGCTAACGGTCAGATATATCCAAGAGTTTCACCATCTTGGCCTCTTGGAGCTGGCTTGCACATTCGGACGAGATCCAGAGATTCCAACCTGGGTTCCCGACTTCAGCGATCAGAAGTTCTTCGTCAGCGTAGATACCAAGAGAAGCCTTCCGAACATGCTTGTGGATTCTACGCTGCTTATTGGTCGATCTCCAAGAAAGCTTCCACTACGCGGCAAGAAAATAGCTCAGATTGATTTCCGGTTACACAAAAGCCATTTCCTCTGGGAAAATCTTTTGAAATTCCGCCGATTACATGAGCTCGGATCTGACCAATACCATCTACTTGTGCCTTGGGTAAGCGTTTTGCGAGAGTGGATGTCGCTACTTGACCAAGTCAAATGCCCAACCGGAAAAGATGCTACTCATTTATTTTCTTGGCTCACTACGAAAGACTTACATGAGGCTGCTGCAGATGCCGGATCATATGTTCCAATTTGTCGAAAAGTGATGGAATACATGGTTGAGTCCGAAACGAAGAGAATTGAAAAGAATGAATTCAATCGGGCTAAAGGATTCGAGAGGCTTCAAAGTAGTCCCGATGGAGTGTTTTGGTATCTGTTGAGCGACATCCTTCGCGGGAAAGTGATGGCATGGGTTGCTAATTGCCTCGATACCGTTTGCGAGCATACTTTATTTGTTCTGTCAACGGGACACATAGGCCGTGGCCCGTATTCTATTGACGATGAAGATATAGTTGTATGGTTTGCGGGGGCTCACCGGCCTATGATTATACGGCCTGTGGGAGATAATTACATCCTCATAGGACCTGCGTATATCCACGGCTTCAAGGAGAGCGATTTTTGGGAAGAGGAAGAGGACGTGACAAAGCTGGAGATTTTCACCCTCCAGTGATAATCTGTTTTTTATTGGGAAACAACTGGAAAACGCAAGATAGACACCTTGGCATCAAATAGCAATCACCTCCCCAAAAGAGACATTTCCAATTTTCAGCTTGATTTACTCGGATTGTGTGTGCTCGAGTTTCACATTTGGAGTATCTTCGCCTGGTCTTCTGCTCCGTAATCGGAGCAACTAATCAATGTTCAAAACAGTGATAATCCTCAGCCGTCAAGAAGAAATAGAAAATGCTGCTTTTCTAATAACTAGCTAAGTGAGACTTGATTCGATCTTTCTTCTTCCCTCTTCTGGCACAATTTCCTTCGAAAATTCAACAATCCTTGTGGGAAATGCATCAACGTCTACCTGCTTGAGTCGAAAGGTTATCCTGTGGCAGACTTTCCCACAGACCTAAATTCTAACGTGTAGATAGAAACTACTCCTTGCCACAGCAGCCTGCCAATAGTTGTACTATCCGAAATTGTCTAGATAACCTTCTTCGGCAGATCTCAATTTTAAACTTTTTTTCAACTGAACTGCAACTATCTCTTCTCTGAACATTCTCTTTCAATGATAAGGTGAAAATCCTCGGGATGTCTTGGGTGCTCCTAGCATTCTTTGTCTCCTCTCTCCACGCCGTCACCGCTCTGTTCAAAGGTCATATCAAGATCATCCCTTTGACCCCCTTTTCCGGAAATTTCAAAATGGACACCATCTCTTAAGCTGCCAATCTTGACACTCCTCACATTTCAGCAGTCAATACCTCCTCCTTTGAGTGCCTATGAAAAGTCTCTCTTATGGCCGCTCATCTGGCATACGATTAAGAAAGTGCCACGTTTCGCCCAAAACTTCCGTGTCCATTCTTGGTACCCTAGAGCATATAAGGACGTACGGGCTATAGTTTGAAGCTCGCTCTACTGTAGTAGGAAAGGTCCACTGGAGAGACACGATTACTATCTGAGCTTGAGTCGCTTGACCAGTTGTTCGCTTGCATCACGAACCCCTTTTTAGCTGAACCAACTTTCTCACGTGATATTTCACGACACCCCATTCATAGCTTACGTATCCGAGAAATTGTCTTCCACTTGGGGAGACTACCTAATTCTCGGTTACTCAGTATCTGAGCCATTGCTGGTTGCAGCTCCCGGTGGTTAAACCAGCCATCGGCTCATCATTCAGCCGCAGCTTACCCGAAGCCCCTGAGTGATCGTCGAGGAGCTGAAAACGCCTTCTAATTTAATCATAAATCACCTGCATCTCCAGCCATACCTCGCTAATAGGACCAATCTTCTTTGCAACTTTCGATGATTCAGGGTCTAACTGCCCCGCCGTTGAAATGGGGTATTTCCCACAGCTGCAAGGACCGGGTTTCCCTCCCTGTCATTTCGAAGAACAGACACTGTTGATAGGTTACACAATGAAGAAACGGTATTGATTGGAGGAGAGATCAAAGCTGTTGGTGTTGGAGCTTATCGGCCCCCACCCCAGATCGAGGACTTGGGGCGTTAATTTTCTGCAGCAGAAAAGGGGGCGCTGTGCCCAAGAGCCCCAAAAGTTGGAGCAAATTTTCTATCTCTTCCCGCCTTAGTTTTCTCTGTGATGTCACGCTTCTTTCCTCTTATCCTCGATCGTATGATATCTCGTCTTTCTGATCACCACTAAATAAGTAGCGGGAATGTAATATGCATTCCTTCAGACTTCTGCTTGCCGTTCTCGGCAAAGCTGCTTTTGCAGCCACCTTGGACACAGCCTTGGAACCTCGCGATACAACATGTTCCACACCAGTAAGCTCGCACCTGAACCAATTTTCCAAACCCTAAAAACCCAACTAACTCTACCAGTACGGTATCGGAACCTGCATCTTAACATCCTCCTGCGCCGGAACCAGTGTGCCCAACTACTGCCCAGGAGCAGCAGACATCGAATGCTGCGTACGAACCTGCAAGACCCCTCTAGGCTCCGGCTTCTGCGACGACACATCGAACGCCTGCACTGGAGGCGCATACGTACCTAACTACTGCCCAGGAGCAACGAATATCCAGTGCTGTGTCGCAAGTTGCAATACCGGCTCCGCGACGGGAAATTGTCTTTGGACGGGAAGCACTTGCGCGAACAGTTTTGTGCCGAATTATTGCCCTGGCCCGAATGATGTGGAGTGTTGTCTGAGCAGTGTTGCAAAGAGCGCTACTGTGCCGGCTAGTAGTGACCCTTCAACCCCACAGACTGTGACTGTGGACGATTCTCCGCCACCAGAGTCGACTGCCGACCCCCAAACATCGAAGACTGCAGGTGATCCTCCAGCCTCCGGGGCGACGAGCAATCCTTCGCATACTGGTACAGCTGGGAATTCAGAGCCCTCGCAGGATGGTGCTAGCACGCCGCTTGGAGATGCAAATAGCAGTGCTGGATCTCCGTATTACTCAGACAGTCCAGGCAATACCGGTAATCCTTCGTCTCCAACAGGTACCTCGAAACATCCAACGACTAATCTCAAGACCGGGGGTTCTGGTAATGCTGCGACTGATCCACCGCTCTCTGGCTCGGGTTCGAGTTCAGGACCAGATTCAAGTGAAGGTTCTACTGCACTAGGATCACCCAAACACATTTCCACTGGTGCCATTGCTGGGATCAGCATCATTGGGTTCATTACTTTGGCCGTCATGATTGGAGGAGTGATCTGGCTTGTTAGAAAAAAGAAGAGGGAAGGACAGGGGCATAAAATACAAGAGATCTCGGAAGGACCTTTGGTCGTAGTGGGACGCCGCGTTGGTCATGAGTTGGATGGCTCACCTCTGGTAAGTGTGCTTTCCCTATGCTTTGTGTTGATGAGGAAGATATCTGACAGATTGTAGCATGAAGTTGGACAGCACCTAAGCCGCGAACCCCCTGCTTATGCACAGGAACTTTACTCCATGGAGATTTATGAGATGAGGGGGCATAAACAATGAAATTAGATTTACAAAACTCATAGCGAGGTAATTGATCCACTCACCCACTCAATATCCCAAATTTTGCTGGACTACAACCCGGACCTAGCGCAAATGTCTCTGTGCAGCAATTTGAGAAAACTGACTGGTGTCGGGGACCGGTTTCTGATCAGCCCGGTCATAACAAGACATTGATTGCACCCAGGATTCTGAAGCATGGCGGGCCCCTCAAATATCTGCGTGCATTTGTCATCGAAAATTGTTTCTCGGAAGTTTGACAGGAGGGCAGTGGAGCACTTTATAGGCTCTATGGCCGAGCCACCAGCGTAAAGAGACGGTTGGAAGGGGTTGGCATTATGAAAAGGATCTGCTGGTTGGAGGATAATTTGGCACCAAAATGAGAATTCATCGCGCTCTAAGTTAGAGAGAGTATTGAGCGAGCACTTTTCATTGTCTCTTCGATCATTGTGGCTGGCTGGGACGCTGGCTAAACAAAACTGTTTTATGGGCATCATTACTGGAGTGATATTACCACCGTCTATTGCGCTCGTGCAGCACCCGCCGACTTATGTGTTTGTTGATAGTTTCGGACCTGGCGGCCCAGTCTTCCATCCTGACCCTGATTTGTATACATACAATTTTACTGGCGGAGACTCAACACATTGGTCAGATTGTTTCAATGTCACAGCACCGTCGGACCATTTTGGGTTTTGGAGGGAGTGGTGGGCTGCCAAGGAGGATCGCGTTGCTCATATCCTTGCTGTGGCTATAATTTAGTTAGCCATAAGCTCAATATCACTATTCAATCACAATTCAATCACTTTTCGGTTGACTTTATTATACGCCGAGGTAATAAAGGGGGGAAGTTTTTTAATAATGAAGCTTTACGCATCCAAAGAGATCTTTGAGAAAAATCTTCCAATCAAAAGTCCAGACTTCTTTCTTTTCAAAAGAGGCACCAGACTTATAGAAAGGATGTGGAAACCCTCGAGTTCGGTTAAGATAGACTTTTTGCGATATCCTCTTTGATTGAGGGGCGGTCTTGTATAGATGCGAAGACTCCTTGTGGCTTAGAAATAGTAGAGCAGCAAAGTAGCACTTCAGAACTGATTATAATTGGGGTGTCAAGAAGTCAAAAAGTGACAGTTTATCTATTCAATAGGATTCAGCGATGTACTAGATCTGAGATTTCTCTGGAAGTAAAATAAGAAAACGAATAAAAAGATAGGGTATATTGAATTTCCCCGGCGTTTTCCCCGCAGACCGGACAGGCACTAAGCCTCGCGTTACTCGTTACCTAGGTCAGGCTGCACCTGCGCCCGAATCCAAATCGGGACCTGGTTCTTTTGTCAAGGTCCAATCGCTTAGAGACCAATGACTTCCCGCTACCTCAGCTGACATCGAAGATTAACGCTTCATTTCTTCCTTCCCTACCTCATCGTCCCTGAGGACGTGCCCTCTAATGGGATCCTTCCACATAAGACTACTAGAGTACTGACATCGAAAGCTGATATCTCTCAACATGGATGCATTGAATGTACCCGAGTTCTTGATAGCCTTGCCAGATACCTTCACATTTGTCGAAGAAAGGCCATCGACTGAGGGGCCCGCCCCGCATGCGTCGAGACTCCAAGGAGTTAAAGAACCATCAAGAGAATACGGATTACGAGATATGAACAGACATCAGTGGGAGGCGTTAAAGCCACTCATCCAGCGAGTGTATATTGATGATAACAAGCCATTTCCATACCTTGCTCAGATCTTTCGCCAGGATTACGGATTCGAACCTACGTAAGAGCAGCAGCCCCATTCAGGTCAATTGAATTCGAGAAGGGCTTACAGTGATATAGAAAACGGCAGTTCGCAAGAAAAATTGCCGAGTGGGGTTTCCGCAAGAACGTCTCGCGTTTCGAGCGACAGAAGATTTTGCAAACTCTTTTCAGTGATGTGGAAACCAACGACCTGGATCTGAAAGATAGACGATTGAAGCCGGGGCGGCTGAGAAATTGGAAGAATAGGTACAAGTTTGAGAATTCTCGGATAGATCTTGCTCCATCTGAAGCGACCCAATGTCAAGGTATTTCCCGGAAACTTTCCCTGTTATAGCTGGTGATTGCCAACTCGCCGTTGTCGTGGCCGGCAATGGAAATCCAGAAATTATGACCAGATCTGGTGGACAGAAAACCTTCGGTCTTGATCCTCAGCGAACGACATGTTCTTGCTCGCTTTCTGAGAGCCTGGGTGAAATTGCTGCGCTGCTTTGCACTAACAGGTCCGACTGTGAGACTGAGCATATGCATGTCCCCCAGAAATTATCATGTCTACTGGACAACTTCAAGATCGATGCCATCAATTCAGTTTCTCCAGTGTCTCCGCAACCACCAGATTCCCAACAATTGCTCTATCTTTCCGCTGAAGAGATAAGAGACATATCATACGCCGACGGTCGAGCATTGAAAGTGGATGCTGATCTTGATCATCGTTGCTTCCGACACCTTGATTTATTAGTGCCTTTTCACCGAATCTGTTCACCACCCCTTAAGGACACTACCACCGCAGGATACCCTTGGCCGAACGCTGGATCAGTATTCTTCGGCTATATCCCGGATCCTTTAGATGAGACTTATGTCTTCCCTCCTATGAAGAAGGCTCAACACAAAACCTTTTTTGCGGGCATGAATATGTGGGACTCGTACAAAGCCCAGCAGACCGAACTCGAGGATAAACTTTCAAAATTGAGAAAGCATTTCAGCGATGACCACCCTGCAGTAATTGCCCTAATCGACGACCTCGCAAACGTCTACTACAAAAACGGCTACGATGAGAAGGCAGAGCACTTGTGTCGAAACCTTGTGATCCTCCGTCGTCGAATTCTAGGGCTCACACACCCGAAAACGTTAGAGGCCTGTCTAAAGGCTACACACGCCCTCATAGGGCAGTCTAAATACTACGAAGCGCAATCTCAAAATCTGGCACTGCTATCTGTGATCCTCAAGTTCTTCGCACCTAATCACGGGCTCGTTACTTATGCAACATCCATCGGAGCCAGAATTGCTACTATTCTCGGACAGGATAAAGAGGCGGAGAGTCTCTACATACGGCTACTTCAGATGAATATGAGCTTGTATGGTCCTAGGCATCGAGAAACACTTGGCGCAATGGTCCGCCTAGGTGAAGTGATCTCCTGGAGTCGACCGTCGGATGGCGAACAAATCTTGCGAACAGCTCTCGATTTCTACTTGGATGAAGGAGAGAGTACTCATGAAGAGTCATGTCGTGTGATAACGAGTCTCTCTGATGCTCGCTGGTACAGTGGAGACTTTGACGCCGGAAGATTGCTAGCCAACTATGCCTTGGAAAGTTTCAGTGCAACGCTCGGGCCAAATCATCCGTCAATTCTATCAGCTCAAACAGCATTGGGCATGAACTTAGCCGGAATAGGGAAGCTAGAGGAAAGCGAAGCCCTTTACCGCGAAGTCATCCGTATTAGAACCACAGCTGGAAGGACCAGATCCTTGGCTTTGTCTGTTTGCACAGCGCGCTTGCGCGACTGCTTTTAAAACGAGGCTGTTATAGAGAAGCCACTGATTTGTATGAGAAAATCAACAGGGCGCGGTTTGCTGTCTATGGGCCGGAACATTCCTACTCGATGAGCATCTGCTATAGCCTTGGGGAGTGTTATGAAAGGCAAGGGCGGTACCAAGACGCTTTGTATCTGTACCAACATATGCTTGAGAGCATCCGAAACTGTGGAAAATGGGAACCAGATTATTAAAAATCTGAAAGGGGAGATCGCCTGGCTGGAGTATTGGATTAGGGAAAACATAGGATCGTATCCCGTGGCGGAAATGACAGGTGGATTAGCATCACAGTCTAGGATTGGGTAGATTGATCTTCTACACTCACCGTCTTTACTCCAATGAGTTCTTGCGGCCAATTTTGAGAGTAAGGGGCGCCAAGCAGAGTAGCAACACCAGCTAACTGTGTTAGGAGCGAATTCGGGAAGGTTTCATCACAGATTACTAGGAAAGTTAGACTCTAATCTTATTATTACTAGTTTTTATTTTGGCCTCTAAATGTGAGTAATAGCTACTATAACCTAAGATAAGGTAAATATACCTAATCTAGGCTTAATTATATTTTTAAAGTAAATTAAAAACCTATATATTAACTTAAAACCCCTTAACTTTTTATAGTTTACATATTTCTTTATTATATTTAACTTATATAAATAAATTAAATTAAAAGATAAAGTAAAGCAATAATAAATCTTACTTTAATTAAAAGTATTATAATAAGAACTCCTAAGATCAGGTAGTGGGGAGTCACGTGATTTAATCTCGTGTATATAACTCTCTATTCGTACCTTCTCTCTTATAGAAAATAGTATTAGTCTTAATATATACTCTTAGTACTTAAGTCTTAATTTTTAGGATCTTATCTTACTCTACTTTAGTATATCTTCTATTAGGACTTTAACTAGGCTAGCACTAGGGATCACGTGTAATTAATAACTAGTACTAAGTAGTCGTATAAACATATTCAAATATCTCTATGTGGACTTGATTCTACTAGTACTTTCTGCGACGGTCTTGTGATGTTTAATGGATTCACATGTGGTGGGCTTAGTGTGGCAGATCTGCTAAGCGAGGTGGCGCAGCAGCTCTAGGGCAATTGCCTCGTCTAACAAGCACACGCCTCTTCAAATCTTCAACAAGCTCATGGGCGCCACTCCGCATCGTTCATTATGCTGTGCCAAACGTGTAAATCCATCGAATTTGACCAACTCTTACCACCAAAAGAAGAGCTTGACGACTTTCCACACGCCAGCGGAACACAACATCATGACTCTTTCGCTGCCTTGCTCGCTGCCGCTGAGTCAGGCTGTGAGCTCTGTGAAGCCATCAAGAACAACACAGCCGTCTTGATCAAACAGGAAGCATTACGGAACCGGTTTAAATCCGAGCAGGTCTATCTCAAAATGAATATTAAAGGCCGTCACAATGCCGGATATCTGGGCTGCTCCGCGATGTGGGTACATTGCCTAGGGAGGGTTATCGCTCAACTAGAGATATACGTTCCTGAAGGTAAAATTTCCTTTGCCATTAGTGATTGATAATTAACTGGCTCTGGATAGCTTCCGTTCTAGCTGATCCAGGTTTGAGCCTTATCAGTGGGAGGCCGATTAGCTCAAATCCTGCATCGAACGAGAGTTTCGCTCTCGCAAAAGCTTGGATCCACAGTTGCTTAACTTCGAGAGATCATAAATTTTGTCCGAAACTGAATCAGCCGCATATGTACCCTCTCTTGCAAAAATCGCTCGACGAGCCGAGATTACCAACGCGGCTTATTGATGTCGGGCCTTCTGATGGTTCTCAAGAACCTAAGTTGATTCTATCCTCAGCTTATGGCTTGTCTACAAACTGCGAATATGTCGCTCTAAGTCATTGCTGGGGCCAGGCTCAGCTTTATAGAATTCATAACGATGACACAAGAATCGATCTAGAAACCTGGATGGAAGATCAAAAAAAGCTAGCCGAGATCAAGAGAAAGCCACTAACCACTACTTCCGAGACACTCGAACAACGATTGCAGCAAATCCCAATGTCAACTTTGCCTAAAACTTTTCGGGATGCTATTACTTTCACACGAGGGTTGGGATTGAAGTATGTCTGGATTGACTCTCTGTGCATTATCCAGAACTCGAAATCAGACTGGGAAGAAGAAGCTGCAAGGATGGCCGACATCTATAAAAATTCCTATGTGACAATTGCCGCGGAGAGCTCAAGGGATAGTCACGAAGGGATGTTCAGTGAGAGGGTCATTGCCTTCCAGCCAATAGAGGTACCATTCAACAGCAAGACCCGGGGTATTGGTGATGTTTTGTATATCAGACAAGCGCTCGACGACTGGGAGACATGTGTTAATGGCACTAAGAGCGCCTTACGCTCGCGGGGCTGGGTTCTGCAAGAGTCTTTGCTTGCCCCTCGCACAATTCGGGTTAGCTCACAGCAGATGTTTTGGGAATGTAGAAGCAAATCTCTGGCTGAGGGAAATATGACGCCTATACTTCCAGAGGGCAAGGGCCGAGAGAAGAAATGGAACTGGACTCGAAACAAGCGATTTCTTGCAGGAGCGTCAAATGAACTGTGTGATTCAGAAATTGATTTTGAAGCCATGACCGACCAAAATTTGACAGCCAGGGACGTCATGTACCTTCAATGGTCCTCAATTATCCGAGATTACTCGCATCGAAAGCTATCCGTTTCCTCTGACATCTTTCCAGCGCTCGAAGGTCTGGCCAGAGAGTTTAACAATCACCTAAACGATACCTATATCACCGGACTCTGGAAAAGGGATCTCCTACGTGGCCTTCTCTGGAGAGTTGAAGACTCAAAGCCAGGCGAACTGCCGCTAGAGGCAACTCCCTATCGCGCCCCAAGCTGGAGCTGGGCCTCAACATTTGGCGGTATAATCAGTGATAGTAGCGAACGTGTTTATCGTGTTGGAAACTATCATGTCGAGATCATCAACATACAAATCTATCTGGAGGGGGACCTTGCTCTCGGCGACGAGGTCAGCCATTATGGTGGGATCACTGGAGGGGTTCTGACGTTGCGAGGTCGCTGGACCTCTTGCTCACGCTGGCCACGCTTTGAAGAAGGAAACTACGATAACAATTCCCCTTTGTTCCGATACTCCGAAGAAGGCTTTGGAAACATGTTTCGATACCTCGATTACTCACTTGAAGTGCAATATGAAATGCGACACAAACGAGGACGAACTCTAAGTCTACTTGAGATTGCACCTTGGGTACAAGATGAGCGCGATTTTCCGGTGGTGTATTTTTTGATTTTGGAGTCTGGTGATTATGGAGATGAAAAAGTCTTTAAACGTGCTGGTGTAGTGATGTTACACAGGGAGACTGCAAATTTAGAGGACCATGAACGGTGGGTTCGGGATTGGGAAATCAAAGAGGTCACTATTGTCTAAAAGAACTCGGATAGTTACTACCTTAAAAAGATATTAATAAGGAGTATAAAAGCTAAACTATAGTTAGGGTAGTATAATTAAACATTATTAAGCAATACTAAATCGGTTATATATTTAAAGTTAAGGGCTATTAAGTTAAAATTTATTTTATTTCTAGCTCTAAAAAAAAGTTACTAATTACTAGATAATCTCAAATCAAGTATTATAGACCTCGTATAGTCCATTCCCGTAAACGTAACCAAGATTATCCACTTAAATAGTGAGCGAAAACTAGTAATACTAGCTCGGAAACTTATAATAGACACTAGTAGAGGCCTTTTTAGGTGAAGGATATATAGGTATAGCGGCATTTTGAATAGTATCAGCTCTATCGAAGTATTTCACTGCCGTGAGTTAATATTCGCAAGAGAGAATTCTTAGTTAGCTTGAGCTTTAACTATGTGGCGGCGAAAGAAACTTGCCTGGTTTCAGCAGCTTCACAACCAGCACCAAAAAGTACCTGCTAGCCAGGCTCCATTGTAACCTGCAATGCAATCTTAGTACACACCAGTCCCCCTCAAATAACTTGAAGCATAGTTATTGTTGCAAAAATCACTAGTTCTAGTCTGTGTATTATAGTAAGAGAGATAGAAAACTTTATATTCAACATAGCTGTCTCGGGTTGAATTCAAATTTCTCGCGTTCTAAACTGTATTCGTCGGCATTAGCTAAAGAAGTAAAATAGTAAGGAGTAACAAGTCCGAATTCAATAGACCTATAACGGCGAAGTAAGAGTACTTAGAGTAATAGAACATCAAGTAGTATTCCAAGTCCGAGAACGAATCCTAATATATCTCCTCCTGGAGCGTATCTCTAATACTTCTTTGTAAAAAGAGACTAAAAAAGGTTGTTGTAGAAGGGCAAGGCTAAAATCATAGAAATTGAGGGAGTGCAACAAAAGTGGTGGTTTTGACTAAAGAGCCAAGAGAGCGCTGCGAGCGGGACGCGCATATCCAGCCTCGCCAGGGTCACATGATGTCAATCCCGTGTGTCACCACGCACGTGACCATAGCATTCTTCATTATCTAAGTTTCTCGAACAGGAAGGAAGGACTGGTTTGGCTGCCGTGAGGTTGGAAAGAGAAAAGATAGAGCTGGGAAGTTGCGAGATATGGAAAGATGAGCGGATTATCTATCAATAGATATTTGGACCAACCCGCTTCTCTTGTTCTGCTCAGTTTGCATGGTGGCGTCAAGCCAAACGAGTGACAGAAGGTTACACCAAGGTCATGCGAACAGTGCGGCTGAACCAAGCTCCTCCTCAAATCTCCCAAAACTAACTATTCCTTGACTGTCAAAACCCGTACAATGAACGAGCCCAACATCCCCAGGCCACACTTCAAACGTGGATGCATTTGCGAACGACTCCATGTTGCTTGCTACTCCTCTGAAGCTGCTTTACAACAAATTGACGATGCCCAACCGGAGACCACTGGAACATCTGCTGAGGAGCCCCAAGTCGTTCTTGAGACGACCTTGCAGAAGCTTGACGATTCAAGCAATGCGGGATGCTGGTTCTGCTCGATACTCCTCGCTGGAGTTCGAACGGCCACTGAGAACATCCCAAATAGCAAAATTGATGGTACCACTACAATCATGGCTATTGATTCGCGCCCGTCTCCACTACCGTTTTTGCTAAATGTTGTTTCCGCCGGCGACAACTTAGATGACTGTCTGGCTTATGAATTCTATGTTCCCCGAAAGTTCTACGACTTAGGTAGGCGGCGTTCCAATCGACTTCCGAGTTCAGGTCAAATTTGTCGCTGACAAATGTAAACAGGCTATGGGAACATTTGTGCTTGCTTCCGCCATGCCCCCGAGGTTCCCTCGACTACCTCTTCGCAAGAAAGCTTCGCGTTCGCCAAAGAGCAGCTAGGGAGATGTATCGATTCAGCCTATTCCACCCATGCTAACTGCGAGAGTGGAATCACCTCGCTACCTACACGAATCCTGCACATCGAAAAGGTTTGCGGGGAGTACAATGTCCGTCTTCTTATCACGAAAGGACTGAAGGGAAAGTATGTCACTCTAAGCCATTGCTGGGGCACGCAAATGAAAATCATAACCACAAGGGCAAATATAGACGAGAGAGTAGCCGGCATGCGATGGGAAGATCTCTCGCTCACTTTCCAGGATGCTATACATATTACCTATGAGCTTGGATTCAAGTATCTCTGGATCGACGCATTGTGTATTATTCAACGCGATTTGCTGGACTAGCAGCGCGAGTCAGGGCAGATGTACGCGGTGTATTCGAACTGTGCATTAATGATCAGCGCCGACCACGCAAAAGACGGCCAAGGAGGGTGTTTCAACTCCTCAATCTCAACTTTGTGGCTTGTCAGAACCAGCGATCAGGAAGCACAAGTTGCGGTTCGGAGGGCGAAGTATCATGCAGGATGCTTTCGACCAAATAGATCCGAGGGGTATAAACGTCTTGCGCCGCTTGCTACCCGAGCGTGGGCCTTTCAAGAAAGTACGCTTGCACCGAGAGTTCTACATTTTGCTGCCGACGAGCTATTATGGACTTGTGGCGGGCATATGACTTGTCAGTGCGGGGGACTGCTGAGAGATGGTGGGCTTGGACCCGGCAGCAGGAGATTCGTGTTCAAAGGGTGCGACATTGATGAATTTGTTGAGAACGTTTGGTATGGGCTTTTGGGTGACTATCTGCCAAGGCTCTTGACAAAACCCGAAGATCGTTTGCCGGCGATGTCTGGCTTGGCCAAAAGCTTTGACGCGCAATGGAAAATGATGAAAGCACGATATATGGCTATGAGAGTGTCGGGCGAGTCTTCCCCAGCCAGAATTACGACCACTGCCTCGACCGAAAGAGGCGAACTTGACGATACTATGGCAACAACGGTCATCCCAAAGGATCCGGGAACATATCTGGCTGGTCTCTGGTCCAACTACCTGGATATAGGTCTACAATGGACCCGCCCCATTGTAGATGGTAGATCTCGTATCTCACCGCCTCTTATCTCCAAACCATCTTCATATCTGGCCCCATCTTGGTCTTGGGCATCAATAAATGCCGCAGCACAGTACACTGCTCCAAGGAAGCCAACCCAGGGTATCTCAATCATCCATGCTACATGCACTCCCGATGGTCTTGATCCGATGGGAACAGTGAAAGATGGGAAACTCGTTTTGTCAGGACCTATCATACCGCTCAAACTGACGGTGACAATAGCGTTGCCTGAAGCCGCGGCGGACATGGAACAGTTGCATATTCTGCGAGACTACACAGATCGTGATGTCTCTGCAAATTATGTCCCAGACTATGCTTTTAGTAGGGAAGACATGCGGATGAACGGGCTTGGTACTTGCGATAGTCTTGATATCTATGGGCTTGTGATGTCTCCTGACTTTGTTATGGTATTGAGAAGACTTTCCACAGTCGAGGAAGATGTTTACGAGAGGATTGGATCTCTTAATTACCTGGAGGAAGTCTTTGAATGCTCCGAGCAGCCGAAGGAATGGGCACGGGAAGCTCTCAGGAAAGAATTGACGATTGTATAGTCTTAGAGTATTTTGATTCAAAGCGTCTGCAAGGCCTACCATTTCTGCAAGATCAACAATCTATACAAAAGAACAGTGGCCCAAAACAACGCCTGCCTAGCTCGCTACGCTATCCCAAAACTGTAGATTTCGCTAAAAGGGACGTAGTTAAGGGTGAGTTTTGGTTAACTGTCTTTTAGTATCTTCTAGCAAACTATAAATATGAAGTTAGGTAGTAGTTAGTTGGTTTCTTTTCCCCCTAAGTCCCTTAATAATAATAAGAGAAGCCGATTTCTAGCTTTTTATCGCGAAGTAAGGCCTTCTTTCTCGGATAGGTTTCAACCCCCGGCGCCCCGTCTACGCCAACGCGTACACACCGTCTAAATACGACTTCCTTTCCTTATAAGAGAGTATATCCTCAATTCCCAGCCTCACGTAAAGGGCTCTAACCAGCACTTTGTCCCTAGATTTCCGTACGTTATAGCAACATGTCAGCGCCACCAACTGCATTGCCACCCATATTGCCTGGCTCTTGCTTGATGGGAACGACGAGAATGACGGGGATGAATACGAGAACGGTATAGCGAGGGGACTTCTATAGCATCGGTGCTGGTAAGCCAGCGCATTATTTAATTCACTGAAGCAGTGGGTTTATCACATCTCAAATTTAATAGTCTCGACACTTTAAGTACTCAAAGGTGTATCAGTTTATCTAGAAATCAGAACATCCGTCCCCGTTCGAACAAATCTCCAACTTCAATACACGATCTATATTACCTCTCATTCTTCGATCAAGAAGCGAATCTGAAATCCAGTCTCTTGTTTCCCTTATCCGTCGTGGTATTCAAGTAATTCACGCGCTCTTCTCTGGTCATGGAATTCCATTTCTCGTCCCTGCGCTTGTTCTTTGTCTCGTAATAGATTTTTGCACCGACGAAGAGAACGAAGTTCCAAGCCACCAGGCCCAAAAGCACCTTGTTACCACGGTAGTAGTATGGCTTGTCGTCCGTGCGGTAGATCTGCGAAGAGATGACGGAGCCTGTTTGAACGGCCATGTTGTACAGAGAAGAGGCGACTGTTCTCGTTCGCACTGTACCAGCATTGCGAGAAGCGAGTGCAACCAAAACGGCGTGGGCGTAAGGGTAACCGACAATGAGGGTGGAGATAGCCCATTTGGCCCAGTTGGAGCCGTGGAAGGTCTTTGGGAGAACTTCGAGAGCAACGAGCAGGGGCAGGACCCAAATCTGGGAGATGAGTCCGATGATCATGCGTTGGTTGATCTTTTCAGATACCCATGTCCAGAACAGAAGTTGGATGATGAACAAGACGTAGGCGGGGATCGTGAGGAGATTGGTTTGGAAAGTGTTGAAGCCGAGAGCTTTGCAGGTCAAAGTGATGTAGCTGGCTTCGGGTGTCATGGGGACTTGCCAGGTGAGGCCGATGAGATAGATTGGCCACATGTCGTAATCGGTGAGAGAGTTCCAGAGGGCGCGGAAGCTCAAACCTTGACGGTTGTGCATGGTCGCTTTTCCAGGGTCGTCAAGCAGAATGCGAGTGACCAAAATATATTCCTCGTGTTCTGTGAACCAGCCCTTCTTTGGTCGAAGTTGCCCCTGGAAGAACTTGTGCGACTTTCTGCTTGTTTGAGTGGGCGAGGGAGGGAGGTACAGCCAGGTGAGGATACCGATGGTTGCTGTAATGGCCCCTTCAATGAGGAAAAGATAGCGCCACCCAGCTTTAAGGTAGGTGTGTGGGCCGCGGATGTGAAGAACACCATAAGCGAGGAAGGCGCCAACGATGGAAGTCGTTTGATAAGCGGTCCAGAACCAAGAGAGACGTTTGGGAAGCTCGGCGTTTTTGTAATAGTATGACAGGTACAAGATGACATCTGGAATGAAACCACCTTCGATTAAGCCAAGCAAGAAGCGGCAAATGTAGAAGGTTGTCTTGTCAGTAAGACGGCATTGGCTCATAGCCACGACACTCCAAGCAATCATTTGAATAGGAATCCAGACATCCGGTCCAACCCTCTTGCTAATAAGTTGGGATGGCAGTTCCGCGAATAGGAATGAACAATAGAAGATGGTCATGCCATTATTGTAGTCGTTAGTGGAAAGTTTAAGGTCCGCTGTTCTCAATTAGTATTTCTAAGACCACAAGACCAGAAATTACGTACTCAGCATGGTATCAGAAATAGCTTGAGTGATATTTCCACGATCAAGCTGGAGAGCAAAGAACATAATGCATGCTGGCAAAGCAATGCGCCAATCGAGCTATGGTTTTGTTAGCTTAGGTTTCGGGTGTAGGGAATGAAAACTGACAGTTTTAACCAGTCTCTCCTCCTCCTCTGGAGACCACTTGAAGTTTGGATCAAAGCGATGAGCCCCTTCGTAGCCTTCAATGGGTTTGTAGACGTCCTTCACATCATCGGTCTCATAGACATTGCGGCCTAACTTCTCACTGGAATCAAGATTCGTGTCCGAACTGGAGGCAGTTGCCGAATATCCTGAGTTTACAGAGACGAAGCTGTAATCCTTGCCACCAAACTTCCACCATGGTTTGGTCTTCGTGGGGATCACCTCAGCATCATTGATATGGGGCCCCGTTTGCTCAACATCCTTTGCCTCAGCGGCGGTGTATGCTTCTTCTTTCGACATCTTGTAGTAAAGACAAAGTCAAGTCGATGAGCGGTCAAGTTCTCCGGTCGGATGAGCATACTTATAATGGATGCCCGTAAGACTTTTAGCTCGCTACAAAGCCATGTAACGCCACCAGTGAGGTCCAGATGGATCGAGCGTAACAGCGAGGAGCATCAGAGCGAGTCATTGGTGCGATAAGAGGCCGACAGTGGTCCTCGGGTTGATTTTCGGGCTGCAGGCCGCGGACCACTGGTCCTTGTTAAACCTAGGATGCAGGTAGATACCCTGACGTGGTACTCCTAACGAAAGGCGACATCAACCTCGCAAAAAGCAACACGCAAACTGCAGCTTCTTGCTTACCACCTGACAAGAACAGGAACTTGAGTCCTTGCGAATCGAATGATACGGAAATCCCGTTTATTGGTATTGATTCACATGTTGCCATCTTGTGAATAATGATAAGAGTTATCATGGCGGAACCTGTGGGGGTCTGGGCCTGTGCATCGGACGAGCGTGCTTCGTTGTGAAAATGTCGTGATCAGGCCCACCACATCCGAGCTTACTGCCTCATCTGGGCAGAGACGGAAACAGGGCAATTGGAAAGGTTGGCTATCTGATTGAAATTCTGAAGCACAAGATTTCCTAACTTCGTGACATCTTTTCGGAAGAAAATTAAACCTCGAGCTGATCTTTGAGATGGATTGCTGCGGGTTGTCAGTAGTAGTTGTTTGCTTGTCACGTGAGCGGTTCCAGATTTCCTCCACAAGGGAAAAGAAATCATATATCTCCAGATGATCCAAACTCTTCGCTCTCACTTGTCAGGGGCAAGACTCCTGCAATAAGTCGATCTAGCCTCTCCAATCCCCACGACCCCGCCGAAATGGGAATAAAATACCGACAGACTGTTCACTAGCCTCGAGAGGCCCGGGATATTGCATTGGAAGGTCGTTTTATGGGACCGGAAACCCCGCCGGTCTGGTCCTAGCTGGAGCTTGCTCATGCAACCCATAGCTATATCCCTGCTTATCTCGTTATCTAGCATGTTCCCGCGCGAGATCCCGGGGAACGTACCCGAGCCTCGGATGTAGGATCTACTGGATTTTCTTTTTGATAGTACGCCGGAGGCTGTTGAGATGTGCAGTAGTGTGGAGCAGATTCTGAACATATGCAATCTTCCCCAGCCATCTACTTTTCTATTTCAATCGTGTCGCCAGGGTTGGAGGTGGCAGTTGTGTCTTGGATATCGGCCAGGTTGAACTACTCCAAATTAGCAAAGAAACTTTAGTCTAATAAAGCCATTTTATTGCGACATCTTCTGAAGGTTTGAAAGGCAGAGCGTGTAGTAAACCATTTTGAGAAGTCTTGATCTTCTCGAGTGCTTCGCTGAATGATATAACTCGTCATTTTGATCGCGATTTGTGCTTGTCGTTCGAACTCTTTTGAGCTGATCCCACCCCGCTTTCAAGAGCTGCGAAAGTCGACATTGAGTATATTATATTTGTGAGTCGTTATTTAAACTCAAAATGGCAAACCTGAGATGAGCTGATACCAAAGAGGGGATACTTGAGGACTATATTCAATCTCTTTTCCCGCAAGGGTGTGAGCCCCCGAGCAAGGCGGGGATGCTGGCTAACCGAGCCGGGAACGAAAAGGCAAAATTGTCGTCTGAGATAACCACGTAATTCGGGCTCCAATCTCATTTTCACCCATTGTATTTTAGTCTTTAGACGTGAGTAATTGCTGCTTTGAGCTCATAGACTTATTAATAGCTAGTTGAGTTTGAATTTTGTGACTAGTAATAGGAATTTATCCGACGATATAGTAAGCTATCCTAATGTAGTATTAATTTTCCTAAATAACTAACTCCGGGCTCAGCTCCGATTCCACTAATTCTCGGTTTAACTAGATTTAGAAAGAGATTTAACCTAAGATCTAATACTAGTGTAAATAAATCCCTTTAATCTCCCAAGGATATAAGAGGCCGATTTACACCATTTATCGTAAGGCAAGGCATTCCTCACTGGCCATACTTCTCTCATAAGCGTGCACGTCCTTGCCTCATTGTTTACTCAGCCTAGCTTCGCGTAAAAGTATATCCTCAACCCTCTGGCATTTAGCCTCGGTACATTCTCGCTAAAGGCTGGGGAAGTGGGGGCCAACTGCGGGAGGGTAGGGGGCAGCGGGCCGCTAGCAGCGCTGGGCTTAAATATCCAGATATGACACTATGACTGTGCCACTCGTATTTCGTAGATTGCATCGAATGGAGGATCAAGATCAGCCCGAATGAACAACTGAACCACTCCGTCGGAACGTCTTGCCTCCGCAGTACTCCAGGCCAGGAGGCTGAGCCCCACAAGTTATTAGGGGGTAATGTGGGAGATGTCTGTTTGATAAATTGCTTAGGCAATACATAAGCTCTAGAAGTGCTGTTCTAATATATAGTCCTGCATTCGCTTCCAACAGCCTGCGCGGTTAAACAACTTTTATAGGAATGACGCATGTCGAAGGATTTATTAATGGCCCAAATGTCTACTACGTAGGATAATAGATGGCAGTGTAAGCCCTAAATTCTCTCTGCCGACAATCGTTGATCGACTGATCCCCAGAGGTTTCCTCACAACCACCTAGCCTTCAATTCAAATTATGCAACATGTCCAACAGCTTAAGCGGACCTTCCGGGGCAATCATTAGCTATGATTAAAACCAACACACTTCTTCCAACCTTCATCGATCGATGTATGGTCTCTTGTATAAACAAGAAAAGACCCACCTCATAATTTCGTTGCCTTTGCTAATAAGGATGCTGGGCTTCTTTCTATTCGTGGCCTTTGCTCCGGCGGCATATGGTGCAGCTCTCTCGCAAGCTATAACAATTACAGTAGAAGTTGAAACAGTGGCACCCAAAAGTTCTCCCACAACATCAACAGCCTCACCGGCAATAACAACAGCGCCCACTCAGACGACTCTGCCTCCAGGCATGGGGCTATGCGATCCCTGGAATGACCCGTTTGATGAATCGCAGGACTGTGCTCGATCTGGAGCACCGTTCTGGACCAGGGAGTTGGAGAGTTGGAGCAGCGTATACGGAACCATGTATCGGTACTTTCAATTCTTTGGCCCAATTCCCACCGATGCACCGCTTGATTTCGATACAGCAACGAGTATCGATAATTTCTGCTACACTTCCATGAGATCAGCATTCAGCAATTGGCTGGCTACTGCCCCAATCACCCCTGCTGGCTCCATGGTTCCAGGTTATACGCACACCGAAAGTTACGGCGATGAAACCTTTACGGGTTGGTTTATTTCAACAACCTCAACAGAGGTATTTACTCTGGTGGAAACTGAGCTCACGGTTCTGAGAACCGACGCGTCAGGGTACGTGAGGGCGAGTCTTGACACTACAACTACCTTTACAACCTACACGTCAGGGTTTCCTTTTTACGGAAGGGCGAGTTTCGGTACCACTTTCACGCGGTTAGGCATTACGACGACAGAAGTGGGGCCTGAATATACTGCCTATGACTATCTTCCCTCCTTTACATGGATTCCCGCAGAGCCTTGTTGTAGTCGCTGTACCATTTTCGGTGGAACTGTTTCGGTATTTCATTTCCCGACGCCTGCTCCTACACCAGGGGTTTCGATTTTAGTCGACAAGAATAACTTCACCTTGTAAGCTCGTCAATGGTTTTATTTCCCTATACTTGCTAACTTTCCCGCAGCGTTTCGCCTTCCGTATATGTTGCTTTCCAATCTCTATTTGCAACTAACCTGTGTGGAACTTTGGGAAACACTGTTTATATTTCCACAACTATGGCATTCGACCAGGATGAAATAACAACAGGCGTGGATTTTAATTATACTACGAGTGCCCCGGGACAGCCGTCTCTATGGAAATATAGATGGCAGCAGGCAGAGTTTAATACCTCGTATATCTCTTCCTCTATTCTTGGCAAGGTGGAAGGACTAATTGCAACAGAATAACTTGTGGCCTTACTACAACTGTCTTCTACCAAATACTTGGGGACGATACTGGAAATACATATACAGACCCAGCACAAGCCTCAAGCGTTCTAGCAACATCAGCACATGTCGGAGATACCCTCTCCTACAAGACAGTCGTCGGAACGTCGCTGGTGGGAACCTATACCGTAACCTATAACCCTTGCATACTATCTCTGAAAGTACCGACAAGTCTTTACTACTTGAACCCTGTATGGACTAGCTGTGTCCCTGCAGTTTCAGCATTTTATGATCCCCCTTACTATTTAACGCCAGGCGGCGTGCTCGGACTAGTGACACCCACTGCATTCGTGCCAGTCCCAAAGACTACTGATAGTAATAATCCTCCTGCTACGGTAGCGATAGCGCAGCCAGACCTCGCAACATCTACCAGCAATCCAAACCACTCGGGGCCAAATGATCGAGCAAATACCAAGTCTGCAACTCAGTCAGTTGGTCATGGCGGTGAGCCCACCGTGGCTATAAACCCTTCTCAATCCTACATTCTAGGCAGCGAAACTCTGATTCCCGGCGGATCAGCTCTAACAGTCTCAGGCACGGTTGTGAGCCTCCTCTCTGGGGGATCTAGTGTAGTGATTGGAGGTACTACTCAGCCAGTAGGAGTTCTTCTCCCATCATCAGTTCTATTCATTACGTCCGCGGCTGCATTCCTGATAGGATCACAAACTCTGGTAGCTGGTGGAGCCCCAATCACGGTCAGCGGGACAGTGATTAGTCTGTTGCCAGGAGGGTCGAGCGTTATCGTTGCAGGTACTACTCAAGGCGTGTGTGTACTTTCTAGTGATGGTGCAAAGAGCACAATAGTTGCGGAGACTTTGTATACTTCAGCACCGTTTAATGGAACTGTGCTCCTCGGGTTAGCGACGAACTCGCGAGGTGCCGTTGATCAGCAAGTTTGGGCCATGGGAATAATGCTCGGAATGTTATTAATTGGTATTGGAATAATATAAATTATAACCGATATAATCTGCACCGAATCTAGACCTTCCCAAAGTCCACTTCTTTCTTTGGAATGGAGCAGTCGCTGCTCTAACCTGAGCCGAGCCCTGAGCCCCGAGCATGTTGATGAGTCAGCTGGATTATACTCAGGGGGTTCCTGCAGTGGCTCTCTGGAGAATCGCCTACAGTTTCCATGTTCTCGAAATATAAATTATATTATAGTGGAAGTACCAGCCTTCGTTGGAGTCAGTACGGTTGTTAACATTTTTTCAAAGAATATCACGTGGACACCACCATCATGTGGATTGAAGTATTGCACCATAATGTACTGCAGGATAACGTATACCGTTTATTTATACTTCAGGCCTGAGCAATCTCAGTTGTAGTGCTACAGATGTGAGTATATTCGCTTGAGACTGCACCTCAGTAGTTTCGTCTCAGATAATGGACCTTAATGTACTACAGAATAAAGTATACATTTTATCCGTACTATAACTGAGAGTACTCGGGCCTGACGTACAAATGTTTCGTATACCAAGATTTAGAGCAACTTGAACTTTATTACTAGAATCCAGACAACATCCTCTTCTAATAGGGCAAAAGAGCGCACTTCTATAGGCTCAATTATCAACAGCGTTCAGATCACTGTTGTGACGGAAATGGAAATGACAAGATAACATTCCCATGCAGTACTACCTATTATAGATAGTGGCTACGAGGTATGATTCCTGGATCTATATATGGTGTACCAACCATGCTTACAAATGCTTGGAGCTACGTCGATACTATGGAATTCCCTAATGTATAGGCTTTCCTAATCAAGATATCTTTTCTCCTTCTTAATCCCTCATTCTTTGTTTCCCTTCTTGCCCTCGCTTCATTTCGTTTGACGCTTGTGGTATCCATTGATACTAAAGGGTGATCTGATCAGGTCAATTTTGAGGCATTTCGAGAATTATGCCTTAGGAATTTGAGAGTCGTCCGCTTTTCTGGGCCGTGTCTTATCAAAGACTCTCCGTTCTGATGGTTGTTTTTGAGAACTTTCATATGGTGGCTAACACGGGCATAGGAACTGATTTTGAGCCCATGGTTGTTGGACAGTGAGGGGCCTGAATCGACTCCCTCAAAACCAAAGCAGTGGGGAGCCGCATTTTAACCCTCAATCCTCCAAAATCTTAGCCAAAGGAAGAGTTTGATTGCGCAAGACAGAGCCTGAATCGGACCCCTTGAGTAACAGTAATGGGGTGCCAGATTTGGTATCTTATTTTTAGCTTCCCGACTACGAGCTCTAGGGTCCAAATTGGTCCCCCATGGCAACCAAATTGACCTCCCCAGCAGCAACCATAATTATAAGGCATCTTACTCACAACTTTTCCTCATATTGTACAAGAACTGCTCCTGGTGTCTGTAGTTCCTTCAGTCCTCCTACGCTGAGCTACGGTATTAGAGGAGTATTAGCGATACGCTCTGTCCTAGCAGCGCCAGAGAAATCATTTTCTTTTAACAACTACGAATTTTCTCTCTTAGCTACGACTTCAAGACCACCTGTGGGGATATATAGAAAGGTTAATCCAAAGGAGAAATTGACGGCGGAAGTTGGTAAAAAACTGTAGCCAGCAACTTCCTGTTTGCCGGATAAGAGAACACAAAGTAGCCCCAATACATCTTCTAGATCTCCAGGCTACCTAAGAGGCGGAGGAACGGGAGAGATCTCAACGGCCGTGAATCTGCGTTAGGGATAGAGACGGATCTCCGGGATCCTGAAGCATTAAAATAGAAGAGCGAGCCCTTAGAAATATCAAAGCGGGATAATGCATCGGTACTCTCATTTAGATACCTTGATAGTATAATATAATTCCTCGATTAGAAAGCCTTAAAGAGAATACACTAACACTTCCATGAACGAGTATAGGAAATAAGGAAAAGCCAACTAGTAGCTTGATCGTCAGCGCAGCACCAAGCACGCGACATCTGCGGCTTGGACACCGCGATAACTTATCCATTTGTTACGCATCGCAAAATATCTAGAGCCTACAGTAGCGCCTAGACCAAAATTTCTTTTATTGACGGCATGATCTCATTTAGAGGCTTCTACCTTTAGAGAACAGTTATTGCGAGAAACTGGAGGGAACTATCTTCTCGATCTAAGAGACATTTCCAGCGCTAGCGGCCGCATCAATCCCTTCTATTTCCGCTTTGAACGCGATTAGTCGTCATGGCTGCTCTATTAAGGTTGCTCAGTCACATTCCTGCTCTCCCTTCGAGTGACCAACTATTACATACTTACTGTTCGGCTTTGCCGTGCGAAAATTGTTAGCTATATAAGACCATGTCTATGGGAACAACCAGCCCTCAGCAGTCTAAAGAGATCAACCCTAATAAAGCACACTTTCATCTTTTACGGACCGCTTTAAAAGGAGAACGCCCTATCGCTGGTTTGGTCTTTTTTCGTCTTCTATCCCATTCTTCCTTCTTCCGCCGAAGTAGACTTTCTACATGTCTTATTTACACCACTGAAAACTGGGAATTCCGGCTGGTTTAGTTCCTGATTAGCTTGAGTTCTCCTTTGTGGGGTTCGTACTCGGTTATTTTGAAACATAGCACGTGAGTCGTAATAGTGGCCGCAAACTTTGGAAGCCTTAGGCATTAAGGCCTGAGCTTCAATGGCTTGCCTCCCAGGCCACTTATCCGACCTGATTTTGATACTTTCTGTAGTATTCAGATCAAAATACCCCTTCGTTCTAAACACGAATTCTTGCACAATTAACCTCTTGGGAAGCATAACTGTCCATTCATCTATTTTAAGTGGTAAATTCCATAATTGAGATATTATTACCAAGTTACTAACTTACTATCCTAGAAATGTGGTTCTTCGCTCCAGTCCACTTTATTATCTTCGCATCAGCAATTGGACTCCAGGACGAAGATTCAGATCTGGAACTGAATGACTTTGAAACTGGGAGAATCGAATCACCCCCCAAGCAAGAACCCCGTCCAACCCGACCAAGCTGTTGATGCTGACCACAAGAACAGTGCCTTGATCGCTCTTAGCCCAGACACCGCTCCCCTTTCGAGCAATTTTACAAACAACTCTGGCTCTTGGGGTAGTCATAACTCTATACTTAATGAAAACTGGGACGATTTCTCGATCTCTCCATTATTCGACGATCCCGCCTTGAGTTCACAAATCCCTCCCGCAAGCGAAGACGGGGGTCTCGTCAGCAACCTGGCAGGTATCGGAAGTGAGGTTAGGCTTGAACAAGATTCGCAAATGGTTGCATATAATGGTTCTTGCCTAGATGGACTAGACGCTTTTCAATTGGGAACAGAAGGACAATTTAATCTGCCTCTTGCTGGTGCAAACTCTTCGGCGATAGATGCGCAATTCTCATCTCTAACTCGTGGTCCGACCCAATTTTCTTGGACAGATATACTCATCGATGGGTGGAACGACGAATCAAGGCATTACACCGTCGAAAATCCGGCCGTTCGTGAGCCTCAGCAAGCTTCAGGAAGTTCCATAGGCACAGATAATGTTTCGCAAACAGGGCCTGTGCCAGTACCAGAACCGAACTCCACCATCGATCCACGCATACTCGCCGAATTCCACGAATCGGCAAATCATGAGTTGCAAAGGGGGGTTGCCGAAGAGGACTCAACTTGGAGGATTCTAGGCTATATTATCGGAAATCAAACGCATCTTGCAACTCGATTAGGTGATGATGAAGACAAAATACATAGTTGTTCAAATTGTAGCAAGTCTTTCGATTTGCGATGCAAGTTGACGTGAGTATATTCTATTTGCGTAACGCATATGCTTACGATTGTTAAATAGGAAGCATGAGAAGTCGCACACCAAACCTATCAAATGCTTGCTCTCGGAATGTGATTATGCATGTACATCAGAGCTGGATCTCATGCGTCATTATAACTCCAAGCACACGGCCGATGATGAAAAAAATCTATTCCCTGTGAAGAACTCGATTGTCAAAGCTCCTTCGGTAGGAGGGACAATTTGCTAAGGCATATGAGATTGTTCCACAGTAAGACTCACGCCCCTGCCTCTCCCTTCTATGGAGATTTGATGCATTGGGGCCATTAACATGATTCTTGCGGAACAGGCTCTGACTTGGCCCCCAGCAGGGCAGACGGTGCCCTCCCCTCCTCATCTCGTGTTCGAAAACCTGTAAGCCCTATATCAACTATGATCAGTGACTGAATCGTTCGCGCTGACAGTGTACTTGTAGGTGAGAAGATATGTATATGTGTGGAGCTGTGTAAGAAAAAGTTCCCTGAAGCATAGTTAAATTGATTTAAGTCTAATGAGAAACCCAACAGTGTGAGTGCGGACACTCAGGTATAAGTATTGCGACGGAACGTTGTCCCGAGTGCGATAGCCCCAGGTGTGCGGCCTGCCATACGACAAAGGTTCGGATTAGATAGTTCTGTAGGCTGAAAGGAGACGCTTCTGGAAAAATAAAGACGTAGTACTGTACTTGTTGCGGTTGTGCCTTGTAGACTAGACTGACTTGTTCTATAGTGGTAAGCAGATTATACTTATTGGTGCCTCTAAGTCCCTGAATCACATGCCATGATACAGGCTTCCTCCCTATATAGCTGAACGGCTCAGCTGTATCAGCCACTCCGGTAGCAATTATACAGAGCCCAGTACCTTATAAACTCCAGCTCTAGCTTCAGCGCGGCTACAGCGGCCATCTGCCCAACTCTATAGAAGGGATCACTAGCCAACCGCCCAAAGAAATTTTTGGAAATTTTCCAAAGTGCTCAGAATGTTCTAAAAATCTGTGGAATGACCACAGCGAGGTCGTGAATCACGAATATTGACTTATTTTCTTTATTTTGTGACGTGGTTCCGGTGTGGTCATAGTAAAAGAAAATTAGGCGGTTCAGTGAATAGGGCGGTTAGCTAGTGAACCTTTCTAGTGACCTTAGGAGGCACCTAGAATTCCCATAGGCCTGAGTGTCGTGTCCTGATTTTGGGCCTGTGCGGAAATATTTCGTACGAAGCTGAAGACCATCTTAAAACCTGCTTTCATCCACAACCACACACTAGATAGCTCATTGAATAGATTCACTAGACTACGCTAATTTTATTCTATAAGTGGGAAGGGCGATATGATACGAATAGACGAGAAGCATAATAATAGAAAGAAACAGGCAATCTGCTAAAAGAAAAGGTTTAATGCATACGTAAGGTCACAAGGGCGGATGGAGAAGAGATCAGTCGAAGAAGATATGAAAAAGAGTAAAGATTTAGGGGATAACTTGACGCAATGCCTCATTACGGGAATCTACCTTGAAAGATTAAAGGATGTATTTTTAGGGGAGGGAAGGTGGTCCTGTATGGGCTGCGTAGGCCGACTTGGTGCCCTGAATATAACCGTGTAAAGTTGACAAATTTCGTAAAGTAGAGCGAATATAAAATCAATTATGATTAGTTAATAGAAGCGAGTGCAGGAACGTGACTGAGTAACCTGAGCAGAGGGTGAGGCGAATGTGAGTAGCGCCTGAGCAGAACGGCGAATGGTAACTAACCGCGTTTGAAGTGAGTCGAGAAGTTTTCATGTCAGATTATCTAAATAAAAAGAATGAAATAAAACAGAAGCAGAACGCATGAGATTCTAGATTCATTTGATTCTGACAGAGGTGATGGTTCATATTTTAAGGTGTTTTGATCAAATCAAATGAGGTGCAGGCTGAGAGCTGGATGGTACGGAAGTCAGACTACAATCTCATCATCGCCAGCTCAGTTTAAGTATCCTATGTTGATGGTATTTACGCATGGGAACGCATACGATGAGAGCAGTGTCAGTGAGATTAGGTTGCTCTTATTTCTTTTTTTTCTTGGCATCTTAGCAGAATGCGAGAATAACGTAAGACAAGAACACGCCATCAAGATTCAGAACAATTCAATGATCCGTTGCTTCTTTCCACTCCGATCAACAACCACTTCCACATACAACTCATCCTCCACGACCTGAGAGTCTGCCTTCTGCAAAGCTTCCATATACGGCACAGTGAGAACCTTCGCAACCATCCCATCACTCAGCGCGTAGTATCCAATTCTCCGATACTGTCCAGTTCTCACACCGGTGGGCTGAACTACCAATCCAGCGCAATTATTCACGGATTTAACGCTACACTGCACAGCCACGAGCGGGAGTATGTGGACATCCAATTCCCGTGGCGGACTGCTGATATTCAAGGTATCCAGATAGACCTCAGCTAAAATTGGTTCTCCGCCGATGTATAAGAACCGGACATAGTCGTCTTCTTTTTCAATGGTGGCGGGTAGGAGATACTCGGAGGCTACTCGCAAAGTGCAACTCAGAATCTCCCCGTAGGGATTTCCCTGGTCTTTAAGCTCCAGATGAACATCGAGGATAGAGATGTGGAAGCTGAGGATATCGGTACTGGCATCGAATTGGTGCGCGGAGAGGAAATCCACTTGGCCATCAAGATGCGCCCACGACCACGAGGGCGCTCTATAGATTTCGGGGCTCGAAGCCTTCGATTTGAGCAGAACCCACCAGCAGAGATCAGACTGCAAGCGTTCTTTCCAGAGTCCTGCTACATATGTTTCCTTGGTGATATTTTGGAATCGCCTCGCCAGTCCGGAAAGTGCGACGAGTTTGTCTCGAGGATGGGTGAGCTCGCAGGCGCTATATCGGGAGACGATCCGATGCCATTGATTTGAAAGCGTGACGGTTCTCTCGAGGAATCGGTCCCCATAGCGAAGGTCCTCTTCTGTGGGGTTCTCTTTCGGTAGCATCTCACAGAGTCTCGTCTGATTGCATTCCCAGAACAGTTGGGCCCGCGTACAATGAAGAGTACGCTTTGGAAGAATTCGTTCCTGTAAAGTCCAACCTCTGAAATAGAGAGGCTGGGTCTCCAGTTGCAGCTGTAATTTTCGCGGGTAACAGTCAAACAGGTTGTTCTCGACTTGGACTTGGCATCGCCTGGTCTTGGCCCGCGGAAAGAAGCAGCCTTGAGATCCATCTCTGGCTCCAGATGCCGAGATGTTGAGGCTTGAGTTTCCGTAGACGCTGGCCATCAATGAAGATTCGACCCGCCAGTCTTCTTCAGAATCTTGGATGATGCATAATGAGTCGATCCAGAGATATTGAAATCCCATGTATTTTGCTGTTTCGATGGCTTCCTGAAAGGTCTTTCTGAGTGCTGAGGGAGGTATTTCTGTGAGGAATTGTTGCAGGTCTTTTTCTTGAAGAGTTTGGAAGGGAAGGCTGCCCCAGCAGTGACTCAGAGTTGCATATTTTATTGGTCCTAGGTTGGCTCCTAGACAAAGTCGTGGAGTACCCGTTAGATCGATGAGACGAGTTGGAAGAGTCTCGCTGGTCGTGTTGCATGTTTCGTGTGATTGGCATGCATTCAGCCAGTCCTTTGCCACAGGCAGCCCATCTCTTGTAGACGTGGAGATGTTTGAAATTTCGACTAATGAATTAAGAAGTTATTGCCTAGAACACATAAGAAGGATGAAGCTTACCAACTTTCCGCGTGGGGTTTATTACAATTGAACATCCGCGGGCACCATATCCGTCATCTTCATCAACAGGATAACACCATCTAACACGCCAATTCCTGCCTCCAATCGTCGGAGAGATCACAATGTAAACCACACCAGGCTTCCCATAGAACTCATACTCGTAGTCAGGTTTGAGGAGATCTAACGCTAATACGAAAAGATCGCAAAGACTACACGTGGTGGCTGATTGCTTCAAAGTTGATTCGTCGGGGTGATGTTTGACTTTTACTGTCCCAGCGCCGGAGGAGAGAGGGGGTAGATGGTGGAATATCAGCTGGCAGTGACGGCATATGTGACTAGATACAGAGGATAAGTCGGTCTCATCGGAGAGGGAAATGATCTCGCCTGTTTTGTTCTGGTCAAATGGAGCGAAAATTCGATTCCTAAGTATGATTGATAGAGAGTCGTGGTCAGGTAAGGCGGCTGTGGTGTTGGGCTCCGGGGGGGAAGCTTCGGGTTTCCTGCCCAGCCGACGGAGCTTAGATAGGGAGGCCCTTAGACTGAAAGGCATCTTGAATTTGAAAGGAATTGAGATTCGCGAGATTCTTTGAAGGTCGCGATGGCTGATGGTTGAAGATGTACCTCCGCATTTATTCAGCTGGTCAATTTTTGTCTCAGCCACAACGCCTCTCGCTTCCCGTTGACCAATGATACTCGTACCTTCTTACTTTGCACTTCATTGCATTGAATACTAATACTATACGAAAATGGATGAACAGAACTGAATAGGATGCACAGCCATATACTTGGATCAGAGTTTGGTGATGATCAGGGCGAACAGTCCAAAGAGGGCTTCGGGCTTCGACGACGAAGATTTTGAGCTGTAAGGCCGTGAGGGCATCCTGAAGAGGCCGATAAAGAGATCATCACTGCTCAAGGTGAAGAAGACCTTAGCGATGACTTAAATTTAGAGCTAATATAAAATAAAGATAGAGAGTCAGGTAATGCTTCCACGTCAGAAAATAATCCATCAACGCAGGAAATTGAGACTGCGTTCCCAATCACACAGGAAATCCACATAGCACGAAATCGGGGTTCAGAGCGTCTTAACTAAGACTTGTTCTCTGCAAATGAAACTTTAGAGACCTCACATACTTAGCCTTACATTCAAGTTGAGGGACGAGACGACAGCAAATTGAGAAATGACAACTTTCCTAATCTCGACAACACAAAAAACATATCTGTCTTCCTCCCTTGCCGTAAGGCCCATCACCGTGTAAATTTGGAGTATGCCTTTACCGTGGTAAAGCAGTAAATTTGACAGAAACATGAACGGACCTACTGACTCGAGACTCAACCCGAGGTTGAAGTGTTCCAGCCTTTCTTGCACAAACGTGCCGTTGCGGTAGTCACGATTTGCAGTGGCATTTAACTCGTAAACCAAGCACATAAACCAAGAAAACCAACTCTACACCTTATGTAAAGCAAACCGCTAGGAATGCCCATTTCAACCATCATTTTCTAACTACAAGATGACACGACCGATCTCTCATTCACTGAATCTGCGAAAAACGCTCTCTATATGAGGCGTAACTTGCAGTTCTTGATCGATCTTCAGACTAGTTGATATCATGAACATAACCGCTGCTATGGGGATGAATGGTCGTCTGTGATTGTTCGCGATTGCTGTACCTTGCGTGTCAACTTAAGATCAGATGTACGATTACGTGTAGAGGTTTCCGCTCCGCTCTGTTTAGGACCTCCTAGTGCCAGAGACTGCTCCGTCAACTTCTCACGGGATGAAATGACAACAAAGCATAACTTTGACAACAAAATTTCGCGAACAACAAAACCTTTCTCTATCCTCCTTCCTCTTTCTCTTGCCCACCACAGAGAACAACCGTCGAATTTCCCCTAAGAATCGGGGCTCGGGGTCATCAACTAAATCAGCAAAACTAACAACGGTTGGCAATGATATTTAGCTCAATGTTGATGATACCCGATCTGTCGATCTAAAACGAGGAGCAGAGTGCTCTGGTGTTTATATACTAGCCTAGCTAGTTCCCGGGATTTCCAATCACTCGGGCGAGCAGTTGAGAAGCGCTACTTGAAGCACTGCTATGAGCTGCGAAGCTGGAAGTGAATGGAAGCGAACAAATCCCCCTCGAGCGTTGCGTGAATGAGAAGAGAAAGATAAGTACTTGCCAAAGCACGTATAAACTGCATCCTCGCGGGATTAGGAGAAGAATTGATTTCATTCTGAAGATGCCCATTGAACGGCATCATATATATCCTAACTTAAACACGTTGAAACTCAGAGATGCTCTTCGAAAATCGCTCGACGCTCGCTTCCCAAACGCCATGTATGCATCAAATTCATAATCCTACCGAAAAGCGCTCATCTTCCTTGTTCCATCTCGCATTTGAGTTCGCTGCATCTCGCTTATAGCCGTAAATAGTTCCACTCTATACGCGCTCATCTCGATTGAAGCTCTGAAATCAAGTTGTGTTTATATGCATCCTTCTCTGCTTTGAGAACTCCCATTTTCGGAGGATGGTTGATTGGGTTGGGTTGGAAGTCAATCTACCAATCGACAGCCCAGCCGTTCTCCTCCAAGAACTCCTCGCACGCGGCCTTCAACGCCAGATTCGGTCTCAGATCCTCGACTCGGAGCGGTTCGCGGGTTAAGGGGTCGGTGGGCGAGCGCTTAAGATGTTCCATGATCGAGGAGCGGTCGTAGGACTGGCCTGTCTTCGTCTATAAATTTGTAAGTAAGCTTCCAGAGCATTTTCGAACTGGGAAAAGAGGAAAAGGAGACATACAACAACAGGATCCAGCATAACCGAAAACGTAATATCATCCAAGCACCAATCCGGCACCTTCCTCTTCTTCGCCTCCTGCGCATTATAACCCGCCAACTCAAACGTACGTCTCAACTCCTCAATCTTCCCCCGATACCTCTCCTCCACCTTCTCAACCTCATTCTCCTTCCCCTCCCCCCTCAAAACATAAACATATGCCTCACGATCCCGCTCCAACCCCGCAATCAACTCACTCAACAGCCCTCCTCGACCCCTCAATCTCTCCTCCTCCCTAACCTCCCATAACTCTTTCTTGCAGCGTAAAACCAGCTCTGTGATTGGACCAATGTTGTTCGCGCCCTTGCCGCCGACAATTACTTCCTCGACGCACAGCGCGTGCGCGATTTTCGCGGATTCGAGCGCTTCTGAGGGGTGGTGGAGAGCGATTTGTGCTTGTGCGAGTTGGAAGTGTGCTTTTAGGGATATGCTGGGGGGTGGGGAGAGAGAGATGCATTGTTGGGAGAGGGTTATGGCGAGTGCGAAGCGGTGGAGTTTGAGGAGGGCGAGAGAGCGGTTGGTGTAGAGGAGGGAGTTTTTGGGGTCGTAGGATATACTGGGGGAAGAGCGAGTTAGTACTTGGTTCTGATGAATGAATATAGGAGGGAGAGAAGAGTGATGCGGGGTCGACGAGACACGTACGCTTGCGAATACAGCTCCTCTGCTCCGGCGTAGTCCCCGGCCTGGAAGCACTTGTTGCCCTTCTCCTTGTACTCTAAGGCCTTTGCTGGGTCGGTGGGGATGTCTTGTCCTGCCATCTTCCTTTCCTGCTCTGTCTCTGCAGCCCGGTCACTGCTCGTGCGTGCTTGTCTGCTATCGGTTTCTTTCTTGCTTGCTTTCGTGTTTCAAACGCTATGTGACAGACGTGCGGCAGGATCTGTTGTCGAAAAGAGACACTGGAGCGCTTTTCGCAAAAATTTCAAAGAGAAGTAGGTGTGAGGTGATCGATCTCTTTGTTGTTCGAAGGTTAGTGGGGCAAAGCTCAGCCTCGTTGTCACTCGACACAGTCTGCCGTAGTCGGCCACCGGTGTCTTGCTACGGGCGCGTAATGCGGGGTTAGGCAGACTGTGGATCTAGGCAACTCCACTTGATGTTCAGGGATATTTGATCGGTTATCAGTGTTCTGGTTGTTAAGTGAGTCGAGAAATATGTCCGAAGAGTTGTCGACGAGGCGTCAGCCTTGCTGGTTGGTAAGGAGAACCCTGGAAACTCCATTTTGGAAGCTTCGAGAAGCGAGTTGGGGCCGAACCCAATCAGGGGTAAAAGGGGAAAATTCGGGCAAGGTTTCAATATGGTTGAAATGCAAAAACAACTTTGATGGGAACTTCTGAACGAAAAATGTTCCCTAGCAGGATGGATGACTACATCATGGAGAGATCATAAAAGCAACGAGTTGTGCTTTATGATTCGTCATTTTTCAGCAATTGATTATAGTTTACTTCAAGGGTCCTTGTTCCCTCCTCTGTAAGGACCAATCCTCTACATCCATTTGCTTCCAGCAACTTCTGTATAAGTAGGCGTGAGCATTGCCAGTCATCATAGGTGTGTCAATTTCCGCCTTTTGTCCTTTTCATATGTGGGAAACCAAACTGGCAAGTAGCTTTACTGGCTTTCGCCGACCTCAGAAGAGAAAACGGCCGTCTGGACGGCCGTATGTCGGCGAGCATTTCTATATATGCCGGGCTGAAGCCCAAAGCGTAGGCCAAGGCATCATAAAATCGAAGTCACGCGGGGTGCCATCAGCAGCCTACGGAGCATAGGAAGACTCCACCTCCTTTCAGCAAATCCTCACTCTCTCCAACCTCACCGTCCCATCGGACCCATCCCCAAGACGATTTAGCGACTCCCCATCCATAAACCCATGCAAATAACAATCCCCCAAATACTTATAACGCTCCCCCTTCCTCCTCAACGTATGCAACACCTGGCCCCCCGCCAACACAAAAATCTCATCCCCCACCCTCGCAGCCTTCGACACCAACCCCATACAATTCCCCTGCGTGATCGCCAACTTTCTCCCAAGACAAGACGTATAATCATTCCCTATCCACATCTGCGCCTTTTCTGGGGCCAGGTCCCTCATAATCACGCCACGAGTAGGGTCCCGCAGGCCTTGCGCGTTGTACCCGTGGTACTGGAGATCCGCAGCGACGGTGCGGCGGAAGGCATCGTAGATGCTCTCGATGCCGTATCGTTGTGTTCTGTAGATAGGCCCCAGGTGGAAGGGGATGACTTTCTTTAGCCTGCGCCAAGTCTTCCTGTCGCCTATGGGCGGCTTCTCGTTGGTCGTTTTTTGGTTGCCTTCCACGAGGGGGAGGTCGATCAGCTCTGAGATTGTGTCGAGTTTGAGCCCGGATATTTGCAGCTCGTTGTCTTGGAAGTCGATTAGAGGGCCTGAGGACCAGTGTTTGCTCATGATCGATTCGTCATGACCGCAAGCGCCGTAGATCAAATTGGATGAGAATTGTTGTTTTGGAGTGTCGAGAATGCCTTTCAGGAACGAGATCGAGCGGGCTAAGATTCGCCATTCGGGCACCCAAGAAGGTAAGCTTGATTTTGGTTTATAGTGTGGGGGCTCGAAATGGTGAGCTTCGCCTAAGATATCGAGTTTGTGGCCGTAAGGGCTGGACTGGATGAGATATCTTGCGACTTCTCGGTAGACGTCCTCCACAGACTTAGAGTAATCAACGGCGAATCGAGTCAGGTCGACGTCTGTAGCCATGCCGATAAGACCATAAACTCGGTCTCGATCATCAGTTGCCCTGAGACTTCTCGACATTGGCAGGAGACTGCTCAGAGGGTCTTCAGCCTTGCTAACTCTCCTCTGATGCACCAGAAGGAACTTCATTGGATCTTCGCCAGTACGGAAAAGGATCCCGAGAAAAGTAGTTGGAAGGAATGGCAGCTCATCGCCCGGGGTCCAACTCTCAGTCGGAACCAGCCTCTCTGTGAAGGCGCTGCGCAGAGCACCCGTCGCAAGCATCAACTGCAGCCACGAGATCGATCGGTCGCCACACCTGTAGATTTTCTTCGTGTACGGCACAGTTGCCTCCTGAACAACCCAGAGACGACCCCACCAAGGCCTCATCCATAGTTTGGCGATCGCATCGGCTACAAAGGGCTTCATGGCCATCGCCGCAGCCGCGTGAGCAGAGTCCTGGGTGGAACCCAGCAGGACTTCGTTCAGCGCATACGCCTCTTCGTCCACCTCTACGCTCAACGAGAGAAAGTTACGCATCACGTCGCCGAGGTTTTTGGCACCATGCTTGGCTGTCTTGTCTCTCAGCGTTTTTGCCAAAAGATTCAACTCATCCATCGCCATTGCGCTGCCCTTCTCTTCAGGGCCGAGCCATATCTCAATGGCATGAGCATTCATGTAGATGCTAGTCATGCGCGGTACTTGCGCGCCCCGTTCAGCCATGCTCTCCTTGTCGCGGCTCTGGTCGATACACAAAGCGTCAATCCAGAACATGACAGAATCTGAGGTTTCTCTTCGCTGCTTGAGGTATTCGAAGAGATTGCTTCCGACCTCGTACTCCATGCCGTCGAGCTCGATCTTGTGACTCGGTTGCGGGTTGCCCCAGCAGTAAGAAAGAGCTATGTAGGGTAGGCGTTTCGCATCATGCGATTTGTCGTAGTGCGGGTCGATGATACTTGCGTCTGCTCCTGGGACGAGCAGAATTCTGCAGCGGATTGTTTCATTGCGATTTTTTGTCGTGCGAGGCAGCAGCTCGACCAGGCGCAGTTGCCAAGAATACTCGAGCCTCTTGTGTTTGAAGGCCATTGCGCTATAGTATCCTCGTGGTTGTGATGACTTCTAATCCTGGGTAGCTGTGGCTTCGGATCAAGTCTTTGATTGTCCGAACAAGTAGAAAATATTCCTCAAATCAAAAAGATGGTTGATCTTCAGAACTAGACGGAGAACTTTATGAAGTCCATTTAGCGATTTGGAATACCCCTGTTTCAGCCGTATGTGCCGAATTCGGTTTCCGCGCTAGACAAGGGCGAATTCAAGGCCTGCATTTCAGCCACACCCCCTTTTCATAGCCTGTTGCGCCTGGCGATCTATATTTGGAAGCTGGCCGCTTGAAATCAAGTGAGAGACTCTTGAGGCTCGTCTGCTGATTTTGCAGTCTACTGTACTGTAGCATCGAAACTTTGTTGGGATTCCGTGGCAAGCGTTAGATGTGATTTTGGTGACTGCGGCGGCTGAAATCTCAAGGCTAAGTGGCAAGGAAGCGACTAATTGGAATTGTTCTTGGGTTAATTGTGATTTATACCAAGCTGAAGAGAGGATGCACTTACCACCTGTGACACTTATAGGATGAGAACTCGTCAGTCAGATGTTGATATTATGACTCTTCATCCTACTTGTTAGTAGAGGAAAGCGACTGTTACGGCGTGATACTTTTCGGACGAGAGACAATAGGCGAAGAAAACAAGAATTTCTATAGCAGACCATTGATCGACGAAGGGGAATGATTGATGGCAGAAGGCCAGATGCCTTCGCATCCTCCTAGCTGATCTGGAACGGGTTTTCCCAGACTTCGGAGCACACTGCACACCTAAACGCTCCAGTATCCTGTGCTGAGTATTGTTTGGAAGAACTGTCGGTAAATCCTTCTACCTGGCCCAAGTTGGCGTGATATGAGAGAGGATTAAACGACTGAACGACTTGCAATGTGTGGGATGTTTGAGATGTCGGCCCAGGGAACACGGCCAGTGGAACATTGAAAGAGGTCGGTGTTGAGTTGAACTTGCGGTGCAATAAAACGTGGGAGATCAGTAGAGTCTTTGCAAGAATACCACTCGGTCATTGCCACTCCCTCCTCAAGATTCAATCTCTGGAAGTTCCAACCTCCGGCTTTACCCTTGTCTCACTCGAGTCCTCGAAACTGGGCACCAAAATATCAAGCATCTCGGTTTGGGAAGATCTCGGTCTCGAATCAGAAACGGTCTATTTCTCGCAGTCTTTTGTACAATGTGGTGTCTGCCGCCCACTCTCCCAATCCTCGCTCTCTACCTGCATTACCTAGCCTCAACCGATTCGTCGTCTAGAAAGGCTATTGAGATGTCAGCTCTGTTCTCCATAACCCAAATATCCTCAAGCCAGAAGCCGTGAAATTCCCGTCCAAGTACGTCTGCAAAGCAAAACACCCAGCCCGCTCTCCCCCTCCTTCCATCTCTTCACCCCCCTCCCTCCTCTCCACATCTCCCACTCCAAACCGCCAAAGCCAAAGCCAAAGAGAATATAGACCTACATTATCACTAGGCGGCACCTCCTTCACATAATGCTGTCCAATAATTGGGATCTTCGTCACGATATCCTTCCTCACACGCGGGATATCCGTGAAGAAGAACAGCGCAAAGAAGCCTGCGACGCCACCGAAGCCCGCGAGTGTGAATCCCCTGTCACCATTATATCAGCTTTCATTCCTCCTAATGTACCCCGAAATATGTATGCGGAGGAATTGATGTATGGGAGAAGACGTACAGTCTGCTAACGCTCTTGAACGTCCATCCGCGAATGTTGTTTTGCACCGTGTATCTGCGGTCGTTAGCCTGAGCCCTTCCCCATTCTGCCTGCTGCATGGTTTCCTGCATCTGCTGCTTCAATTGAGACTCACTTCGGGCCGTAAGGACTCTTGTATGTCTGGTACCCAGGCTGGACTTTGGGGGGCAGGATGCCGGTCGAGGGATGGAACTGCGAGGAATGAGCATTAGCACGGGCGCGGAATGAACAGAAGGGTGTTGAGTCTTGAGGAGGAGAGGGCAGCGGAAGCTGAAGGAGGAACGTACTTCGCCGGCCATGGTGTTTGGGGGTCGAGAGAGAGGTGGTGGTTGTTCAATTGAGGAGGAGGTGAGGTGAGGTCAATGGTGATGAGGATTTGGTTCGGAGGTTGCCGGGATTGTAAGGTTTTCGAGGCTGAGATGGGATGGTCACGTGAATGGCTATGTTAGATACGGATTGAAGATTGAAAATTAGAAAAACTGTATCTTATTTTTCAAGATGAATCTCATGCTTGTATATTGCTCATAGTGAGTTAGGTTTTGAGATGGTAGTGGTTTACAGGGTCTGTCAAAACAAGGGCCTCAAGGAATTCTTTGCTCCGGCTGATGCAAAAAGAAACAACAACGAAATGGTTTATCTTAGCATTATATTATAGACCAGAATCTCAATATTGTCTTTAATTCGTGCCCTTTAAAGCTCGGCTGCTAGAATAGCTCATTTCTTGAGAACGGTCATCTCCTTTAGCTGGCTCACGTGATCCGCTTCGGCGGAAGGCTTCCTCCTCTTTGGATAACCCGCATCACATCCCGCACCGGCTTATCACCATCGGACGGAAGACATCATACCTTCCGCTTTCATTGGCTGCCCCAAATCGGGGCTGGATCTGAATTTGCTTCTTCTGCCTTGAAATCGCGGGAACAAGAGGGGAAGTGATCCTCTCTAAGGCATCAGACCACAAAACAAAGACCGATGATCTGATGTTCCTTCTTGCCTAATAAACCCATTCCGCCGAAGGGACATAAAGAAAGACTGCTTCCCTGCTCAAATCCGGATTATTCCTCTCTCCACATTTTCCTGCTTTGGATTTGCTGTGCGCTCATTCGCCGAGGTTCTTGCTCCTAATCGTCCCGCATTATCAGCACCAAGCGAGGCATCTGACATCCCGATTTCTGCCTCGCCTCGACTTGTGTCCGGCCGACAACACCAGATCCTTTATTTCCCACGCCGTCATCCCACTTCGACTGCAACCTGCAACCCCTCACCCCAACGGCGGCGACCTCTCATCATCTCCGGCCTGGACGTTGGAGGATTACGCTGCAGCAGAATTGTACGGAAGAGGATTTTCGATTACCTGCACGCCGATTAGATACACCGAGTGGACCAGCGAACGAAGCTCCTTTCGAGCGGGGAACGCATTCTTCGACTGGCTGCCCTGCCTGTGCAGAGCAGGCCTCTCAAGCAAGCCATCAAGGTCCTGCACCTCACTTGCAACGCGAGTCAAACGGTCGTTCCTTCGCTCGCCTTGTCCCTCCTCGATCCACCCCGCAATCCGAGCTCTCCGCTCACCTCCTCCTCGAAAGCCTCCTCCTCCTCTCCTATCCTTCCAGACTCACTTCTGGAAGAGAAGACAGAGCTCTCCTCATGAACAACACAATGCCAACCCAACGCCCCTTCTTCGCCAACTTCCTCGCCGCCTTCCGCGCCCACTCCGCCATCCAACAAGGAAAAGCCACCTCCTCCCCCTCCTCCCCCTCCCAACACCAAGCACACACACACACCTCCTCACCGTCACAACCACGCTCAATCACCACATCAGCCAAACCATCCGGCGCAACAACCACCGCGCTCTCGGCCCTCCACTCCCCAAGAACACATTCCACCTCCCCGCTAAGTCGGTCACCTGGTCCGGCGACTTCGCCCGGTGCGGGTGTGGCTGCTGCAGAGGGGATGCAGAATGGACGGTATATTCCGAATAGTAGGGGCCGGAGGGGGAGTGATAGTAGCTCGGAGGGATTCCGGGATGTGCTTGGGGCCGAGAAGTGGTATATCGGGGGACGGACAGCGACGGGCGAGGAACGATATTTTAAGTTAGGGGTAGTGAGGAGGCAGACGAGTAGGGATAGGTTGAGCTTAGATCGGTTGAGTCTATGAATCTGCAAAGACTTGGGACTGGGTATATCATCGAGAACGGATGTTGCTGCGTTATGAATCATGAGATGGCATGGCTTGGGACTTGTGCATAGGAACGGATGGATGGATGGGAGTACATGGAAGGATCAGGTCTCACGGCTATAGGTGGCGATGCACAGCATCTGGCGTTCGGGACAAGGCGTTTGGTGAAAGTGTGTTTGGGTGGGTGGCACATATACATATACAGCTCGAGCTCGTCAATGCAGACGGCAATAAAAGCGCTTTGCATACACTACCAGAACATCCTCCCACCCTGAAGTTGTTCAACAACGACGTGAAACCACACTAGTCATGTGCCATACGCTTCGAGCGAAGCTTGCACGAGAAAAAATGTGTATAAATATTCAGTATTTTGTTCTCTGCTAGGCGGCTTCACTCGATCCAATTACCTGTACCTGTAGGGTGCAAGAAGCTAGAATGGCTGCACTTACACAAGCAGGACACGCATATCAACATCTCTTATCGTTACCTGACCTTCCTCGGGAGCACATTCCCTCAAATTGGAAAAGGAGTCTTGATGGTGTTTTCTTGTTGTCAGGTGCTGTTTTGTTGTCAAATCAAGATAAATCCTGGTCTCCTAGTCCGCAATTTGTAGGAACCTAACGAGCAAACATTCTCTTTCCAACCTCTAGAAAGATTCACCTACTCTCCTCATGAGTTGTGTTTACATGCAAGGGCACTCCTTTCCGGACAGCCCTGAGTCAATTATATCTTCATTCATCTCTCGCTGGCGAAGAACTTCAAGAAACAAAAGGTTGGAGGTTTATATACCCTTCTACACTCCGAGAAACCTTCACTCAAGGATCTCTGCGAATAGCGGTATAAACGCCATAGGTGCCCAGTCCCCCTTGAGCTCCGTTAGGAAAGTAACACCTGTCCTGTCCATCCAATTGGAACTTGCGCGAGATTAGCATTGCGAGATTCCTATAAATTCTAATGGGTCAGATCTAATTACGTGGTAGTTATGGAAAACTTGGGCTTCGACCGCCATAGGGGTTGGGACGCAACGCGAAGCAGCGATGAGGTACTTAATTACTACTTCCATTCCCACTGACTCGATGTCTCTGTTTAGGATATTTCTATGACGGGTTTAGCAGGGCTTTGGGATACAACGGTAGAGCAGGCTATCATGAACATGGGCTCCTAACCACCCGCACTCCGCCAGCATTGTGCTGTCATACTTCTCTGTGGCTTTTTCGGAATTCCAGAGGTGGTTAAATTATATACCCCTCCCGCCCCTTCAACCCTTCAAGTCATGCTCTTCGTCCTCATGAGATGGCTCTGCTGAAATTCTAAGTACAGCAATGAAAAGTCAGTATATAATAGTCTTGACTGCACAGAACTTGTTGTTACCAGAGAGACAGAGAGACCGGATTTGCAGCTACACGCTCGCTGCGAGAGTAACACGGCCAGAGAAAGGAGTTCACAAACCCTCGAATTCGATGGCCTTGGATTCGGAACTTTGAGGGAATACCATGGGGGAGATGATGCGAGTCAGGATTCGGTGTTGGTTTATTGGTTTTTGTCAATTATTCTTTTGTTGTCACCATCTCGTATGGCAAGAAATCGCGAAGGAGCAAGGGCTTCTTTCATAATACTTGTGAAGTTGTGAGAAGTTGCTTCTCTTATGTGACCTGTAGAAGTGTACTGAGTCATTTTCCAGGCAGGGGAAGCCAAACATGGAACGGCCAACAAAAGTGATGGCATAGTACGTTCGTACCCAGTCTTCACTTCACGCATTCCCCCTGCATTCAACTACTCCGGAGACTTCTTAGGATTCTCATTGGTACAACAAACGAACCGATGAACCAGTACCGCGGGCATTTCTCGCAGTCATTTCTTATCGAGTTTCCGGCAGCTCGCTTCGGCTCAAAAAGCGCGAGAAAAAGCCGAGACGACAACCCGGAATCTCGGACCCAACGTGACGAACCCTGTGTTATTAGAAACACATTCCGCGTGAAAGAAGAGTAGTAAAGATCATTTGCATTTTTAGAAATGATCCCCTTCCTCTCGCAAGTGTTCGCTTCTGCTCATCGGAGCGGCGGACTCTACCCAGAGCGAAGTCCGGCAGAATTTCTCGCTGCAGGAACGCGAGAAATAGTGGCCATGTTTTCAGAGAACTATATATTCTTCTCCTCAACAGATCTTCTTGATTCCTCTATCATTATATACAAGTACACAGCAAATCTCGCAGACTGAACTGTACTTGCTCGCTGACTTTCTCCCTTCCCGACCTGTCTGATTTCAACTATCTGCTAGCTCAAAAGCAACGTTAGGACAAGATGATATCAACAATAAACCGTCTCATCACAGCTTTCTGGCCACCGGAGCCTGAGAAAAAGAGCGGTGCCATCAAATTTGGCATCTTGGGAGCAGCACAAGCTGCGTAAGTATTCCACTTGTGGCAACCTCATCATTTGCTGACATTGAGCAGCTATCTCGGACTAATCCTGCCTGCCAAATCTCATCCCGAGATTGTTCTACAAGCCATTTCTGCTAGAGATCGTACCCGAGCCGAGGAATTCGCTAAAAAGCATGGGATTCCAGATGTCAGGGACACATATCAAGGTGACTTTTACTCCCGAAATAACGAAAAAGTTTACGCTGATGACGGATATACTGAAGATATCATCGACGACCCAAACATCGACGCTATCTACATCCCACTACCCAATAGTCTGCATTTCGAGTGGACGGTCCGCGCAATCCGCGCTGGCAAGCATGTCTTGCTGGAGAAACCATCCGTCTCCAACTCA
Source organism: Hyaloscypha variabilis F (assembly GCA_002865655.1). Taxonomy (NCBI): domain Eukaryota; kingdom Fungi; phylum Ascomycota; class Leotiomycetes; order Helotiales; family Hyaloscyphaceae; genus Hyaloscypha; species Hyaloscypha variabilis. The sequence goes on along the minus strand of KZ613938.1, from coordinate 581,840 downwards.
ACAGAAGCCAAACTCCTCTACAACCTACCTGAACTCTCTCAACCCAACGGTCAAGTTCTACTAGAAGCCTTCCACAACCGCTTCCACCCCGCAGTTCATCTATTCCGATCTTTCATCAATCCTGCCGATGTCGTACACGTGCACACAGACTCCATGGTCCCATGGCTCATGGTCGGCAAAGACAACATCGGACTCAACTACAACCTCTCTGGTGGCTGCATGATGATGCTGGGTGGATATAACTTCAACTTTCTACGCCTCATCTTCGATGACGAGCCAGAGGAATGCCTAGCCTGTGATACGAATATCTTCAAAGACGGCGTCCATGACAAGTGTGACTACGACTTCAAAACCAAGTTCCGTTTCCCAAACGGGGGCATAGGCGAGGCGACAAGCACATTCAGGGGCTCTCTACTATGGAAACCCTCCGAAGCCAGAGTGACCATGAAAGAAGTCGTGATCCCCGACAAATCCCTCCCCTCCACCCAAGAAAAGGTCGTCTCCCGACAAGTGACACTCCACGGGTTCCTCAACGCCGTTGTCTGGCACCGCGTCGACGTCAAAGACTCCTTCGTGATCCGCAACAAAAACGATCGCCAGCCGATCAAGAAATGGGTCAAGTCTCAATCGCACAAGGCTTACACGTACAAGGAAGCTGGAGGGGAGTTTAAGGATTTGTCGGGTGAGGATTGGTGGATGTCGTATCGTTGGATGTTGGAGGAGTTTGTGAACAAAGTTAAGGGGAGGCAGACGCAATATTGGATCAGTGGCGAGGATTCGTTGAAGCAGTCTGGTATGGTGGATATGGCGTATGAGAAGAGTGGGTTGGGGCTGCGGCCGACTAGCTCGTTTCGTTGACTTGAAGGCTTGATTTAGGAGGATGAGAAGTTTATTATATTTCTATAATAAAGTCTATGGCTACTAATGTGTGGGCTCTTATAGCTGTGCGTACTAAATCTCTGCCGAAAATTCCTGTTTCTCAATACCCTTCGTGGAAAATGATCTGGCGAGGCTTCTTCCTAATCTCTGTCCCTCCTCATACAACGACAACAAAAGTGCTGTTTGAAATCAAGCCAACACTCAATCTCAAGACACGTCAAGGGAAGCCCCCGACTGGGTGTTCGCTATGGCAATCATGTACATCAAGCCAGAGTTGTTTGTTTTCTGAATCTCGACATCATTAATGAGTTCCTTCCTATCTTGGGTTGTCTTATTCCAGCAGCATTTGGTACTGACATCGGCGTGCATGAGGATTTCAATGATTTGGAAACGATGCCTTTGCTTATTTCAAGAGCCCGAGAGCATGTTGATGCAGCACATTACAGGCGACGAAATGTACATATACATCACGTGTTCCGCCAATGCTTAGTCTTTCAGCTACCTACCTAGGTGGGTATCTCTCTGCGTTTACGTCCTCCGATTCAGTAGTTGGGCCGGTTAATCAACGACTCAAGCTTGAAACTTTGATGCTGAATCTATTGAGCTTTGGGATACGGCGAGGATTCACGACCATGACATTCCAGCCTGTCTTATCACTTCTGATAAGGATAATAAAAATACTTGAATCTGATGAGTTATTACGGAAGGCCGTAAGGCCCTAAAGGATCAGCGGTTCGAGTTTTGACTTTAAGGTCGAGCCTCGAGCCCCTCTATATATCTTACCTACCGACTTTAGCTTTAATACTTAGTTAGCATAATTTTCCTTTATAAGAAATATAAAGTAAGGCCGTATAATAAATTCTATATTCTTAGTTTTCTATCTAGAATCGTAGTTATAATTAATTCTAAGGGCTAGAAATTAAGATTCTCGAGGTTTAGATTTTTGATTTTCTTCGCTTAAAAAATCTTAAGAGCCGCATAGCCTCGTGAGCCCTCCTACCCCTCCTCTCAAGCCTTCCTCTCAAGCCCCCCTTCCTTTAGGGTATATAAGCTCTTAGACTACTAAGACGCTTAAATACTTAGAGCGCTAAAGGCCCTAGAGTACTAGAGGCCCTAGAGCGCTGGAGGCCCTGGAGTACTGGAGGCCCGAGAGCGCTGGAGGCCCTGGAGTACTAGAGGCTATGGAGCGCGAAGGCCCTAGAGCACGAGGGGCCATGGAGCGCGAGGGGCCCTCGCCCCTCCTACCTATTCTTACCTTTAATAAGTAAGTAGAGGTATTATTAAGTAGTCTAATATAAGTTATATATATAGGTATATAACTAGAAGGCTATAATAGTAGAGAAAATAGGGCGAAAAGTAGTATTTACTAGGAAACCGGTTTTTGGTAAGGTGCGGGGTCGAGGCTTAAAATCGAAACTCGAAACTCGAACCGCAACCGCTGATCCTTTGGGGCCTTACGGCCTTCCGTAAGTCATGCCTGCAGAAAGCTGCCTCGCCTTCCAATCTCTCTCGACGCAATATATTTCCGCTGTTTTCCAAAATAGCGCAAATATTCAGGACAGCAACTTCAATCGAAAAGAAGATCACATCTCAGAGTTCCTCCTTGCTTCCAGACCCTCGACTCAAAAACAAGATTGCGCATTACGACCGCGATGAGATCGTTGCCGACATTCTCTCATTCTACAACTTCCTTCCTCATGTCTCGGCCTCAAACATCGCCAGGGCGCCTCCAGACGGATAGCCCGAAATCACAGCTTCAAGCCTTGCAGTCCACGGCATCCACAAAACACCCGAAGCCATTGAACTCATGCGTCACCTACCATACATCTCCTACGAACAGCCCTGGATCATGATCACCGCAATGGTGTGCGACTACAGACGTGTGACAGTATCACCAGCAGCATGGCGTGAGCACCCGTACTGGCTGCATCACGTAGCGGAGAAACAGTGACCTGCGTGGGTGGTTCAATTGACATCTGGCTTGGATCGTGAAGGACATTGTTACATGTTGGATACGACCGATGGAACCATCACGATGTACTGCATTGGTGGCCACTTCCAATACCCACCGACGTATGAGCCAGAGGATCTACGTGGTTGGCGCGACCGCGAGTGCTATCCGGAGACGGTCACTTTGAAAGACTGGCTGGAGATATGCCGGGTAGAGTACCGTCAAATGAAAGTCGTGGCAGTTCCGAATAATCCTGATCCCGAGGGTTATGGTGCACCGGAACTTCTCTTCCATGTCAACCCACTGAAGCCTGGCTCTCGTGATTTCCGGGAGATGGAGGTTAGTGGAGTGCCTTTATGATTTTGCTGCATTTGTCTCTTATGTTTCAGATGTCTGCAAGCTGAATTACAAAGACTAATGTAGCAATCATATCTACAGGGTTTGCACAAAATCTATCGTGAGTACGGATGGCCTGATCCTGAAAAGTATCAAAAAGAGGCCTGTATTCAAGCAATTATACCCTGGTGGACAAACATGATGGATGTGGGGCGAGAAGAGATGAGGATCGAGAACGAAAACTTCTGGAATAAGCGAGGACTTCCTTTAGCCCAGGAGTCGAGCACCGCAGATGCGGGGAAGGAAGGTTGTGAATGAGTGAAGATTCAAAGGGGGAGTTACTTCACGGAGATGGATAAAGTCTCTCAACTCTGCCAACCCACCTTGTCATCATCTCAAAATCTCTGTTTGCTCTTCAAGTTGTGCATACATAAACGAGGAAACTAGCCACAAAGAAAATCGAAAAGCTGAATTAGAATCTTAAAGGATTTTGAAAACCGATCAACATGAAATGTTGCTTTACATTGGCAGCTCGTTGGGAGACAGTCTACACTAGTGTTTCCCTCTTCCTCTTGAGAATTTTGGAAACTTCTTAGGCATACTTGCAGCTCTACCAGTCTCTGCAGGAAACTCAGCGCCTATAGAATTCGAGCCCGGCAAGCTTATTAGTATTGGCTCGTCTCCGGCAATAGCCGTGTCGTTGACAGGACTCGGTGTGGCTTCCGCGTCAACAGCGCTAGGTTTCGTGGGCGGCGCTGGTGGCGGAGGTAGCGAGAAGTCCTCCTTCACGGCGTCAGAAACGGCTCTGAGGGCCTTCAGCTCCCTGCTGCAAGAATCATCGCTGCATGAGTCGAAACCAAATTCCTGTCGAAGCTCTTCCGGAGTCGCAACACGGCTGGAATTGCCGTCAATCATGACAAGGCCACGACCCGCAATCCAATCTCTTTTCGTGGGCGAACTTTCATAATTGCTGGCATACGCCAATTCGGCCGGGTTGGTAGCAAACCATTCATCCTGTATCGGATGAATCGCGAGCTGGAAGCCTGGATGGACCACGCCTTGGACGGTTGGGATACATGGATTTGAAGGTATTCCATTATCAGCTGGGGAGTCCAAGCCAGCGAAATTCAAGGAAAATCGCGATCTGGTGAAAACGGCTCGATACTTGGTATAAGTGGTTGGTGTTCCTCGACGACCGGGCGCCGTGATAGACTCAACAGGATTGTCCAAAGTCCTGACTGGACCCTGGCCACACCTGTCGAAAAGTTTTCCAGCAGGCTGGTTCTGTGCAGCTGCCAGGTAGCGAATCCTTTGCCCACGATCCGTAAAGACGCGAGGAGCTACGTCGAGGGTTGAGGTAAGTATGTCGAACCCATCGTTGACATCCGCCATCACAGCTGGAGGATATTCGTCAGGCGAGCATCCACCATCTGGTAGGTTTGCTATTAGCGGGTCCCACAGAGCTGTCTTGTGCTCCTTCAACCACGTCGAATATACAGGTCGTCCAGTTATGGGGATTTTTCGATAGGCACAGGTGAGGGTTTCGAATGCTACATTCAGATTAACAACAGACCGATAATTGTAACAAGCTTGGCCGAAGGCAGCACAAAGGATCGGATTGACAGGTAAAGCAGCCCAATCATCAATGATGGCAGTGGTGACTACTTTGTTGAACTGCGGGTCACATCGACCTGGTTCATCTGCTCTTTTCGCATCAGCTTTTCCACAAGAGCTGGTGCTGGCACTTGAATGGCTTGACTCGGAAGGTCGGTCCTCTTTCGTGGCTGTTGGTTTATCCATCGACAGTGTGTGCTCCTTCCCGAATACCTTGAACTCGGCTTGGCCTTCCTTCTCGACGTCTTTGACACAGAGATCGATGAGTGCTGGGGTAGCAGCGATTTCGGCAATGTCCAAGATCTCGCCTGCAAGAAAGGACAATAGTCAGCCTTGAATCAATGGTGATGGAGGGACTGGAGCGGAAATCTTGAAGAGAAATTTAAGCCTACCGATAAAAGGAATGACATCCTCAAGCAGTTCCAAAGGAGCAAGCAACGCTGGGACAGCCAGACGACAGAATGCCTTGGCAGCAATATCTAGCGCTGCTTGCTCAGCCAGGGCTTCCGCTGCTGCTTTTGCTGCGTCCTCAGCCTCAGTCTTGAGATCGCTCCCTGATGGGGCTGGCGTGAAGCCCTTGCAGCAGTAACTTTGTGTGCCACCTGTACACGCTTGGGCGCCATTCGATTTGTCGAAACTGTTGGTGTCTTTGACGATTTCAGTTTCTCCGTCAGCGCAACCGCCCATGCATGAGAGACCCATCCCACGATACCCACGCCACTGGCAAGTGCCCATGGTGGTCCCGTCTGAGCAACTAATATCCCTGTATGTTAGCACATCATGTTCATGTTCATGTTCATGTTCATGATCACATCGAAATATTTTGCAAGCAACCTGTCTTGGGGAGAAAATGGACTGAAGTCATGCTTACCAAAGACTGCGGTGCTGGCCAGCGCTACAGCGATCATTTGTGGAGAGTTGATTTGGCTGTCCATCCATTTGTGTTACTTCGTTTGTGCCTATTTTGCAAGCAACGTTGCAGTCGGTGGTATAGCAGGTTACCCCTGCTGCTAGATTGTCGCTCATCTGTTTGGCGTCGGCTTGATTTTGCGTTGTGATGCCGCTGACAAGAATCAATTAGCTCGCGCCGTACATAAATGAATACAGAACGATGATAAAAGACTTACGGAGCGGCCGCCAGACCGTTATCAGCAGTCTGATTTCTTTGATCAATGGCCCAAATCTGTGTCACGGTGAGCTATTTCCAGCATTTTCTTCAAATCATTCCTTACCATAGTACCTCCGAGGCATCTCGAGTTTGCAAATGTTCTCTTCTGTTGAAAAGTATCATCATCGTCATAGCTTACCCATTGGTTGCTATCCCAAGTTATCCACTTGACAGCGGCTGTCTTGTCCCAAACTGGTGTGAGGCTGTTTGTTGTGATGATGTTTTCGATCTCTTCCAAATCCAGGATTCCGCTAGCATCCGTGCAGGGACCAGCGTTCGCACCTCCTGTGAATTGACATACGCCATTTGGAGTGCTGCAAGATGGGTCAGAGAGTGTAAAACTTCTGCCATACTGTTATAGTTAGTACATCCTCGTTCATATAAATGAATTGCGCTTGCTTACCCACGCGAGTCCCAAGTTAACCTGAGCAGGCTCAACACCAGCTCGCCAGAGCAAGTCCAGGCCCATATCAATCTCAGTGACATTGGTGTGTGGGTTGATGTAAGGACCTAGAAATAGGGAAGCTGCATCCCACACCCCATGAACTTTGTTCTATTAGCCCAACTCGGATCCGAAACTTCCTGGAAGGAATGGTGGGCTCGCCTACGATCATAGGTCATAAAATTGAACCAATCTACACTTGGGGCAATGTTTTTGAGATCAAAGTGTTGAAGATACCAGTAAGATGTTGGGAGCGTCATGGAGATGCCATATTTCGTGCCTGATTGATCCTTGGTCAGATATTGCTATGGTTGACGGACTCGAGATTACGAAAGAACTCACCAAGAGCAGCTCGCAACTCTGTCACGAGAGAAACATAATTTGCCGTATCGGCCGTGACACCTCCTCTATCATCAGCCTGAGGGTACTCCCAGTCTAGATCAACGCCGTCGAAACTGTAATGATTCATGAAGGCAAGCAAACCCGTGATGAATTGCTGACGGTTTCCAGACGAGCTCGTCATATCACTAAAGGCGCTTCTTGTTGGGCCAGGGTCCGTAAAACTCCAGCCTCCGACCGATATCCATGCCTGTAATCCGTTGGCTTTCGCTTTCAATGCAGTGAATCTACTGAAAAGTTCACCACTAGGAGCGTCCATCGGGGCAATCTGAAAAGTCGTAGGATCGAAAAAGGCGAAGGCGAAGTTGATATGGGTCAAGCCGTTGAGATTCAGGTCTTCGGGAGAGACAGCATCACATGTGCGAGTATTGGACCATGCTTCGTAGTAACCAATTGTGCGTTTCGAGCTCGAGCTAGCAGAGCAAGAGGGTCGAACTACGTCGCCACAGCCACCAAAACCTGCCTGGCATCCCGTGTCACAGAAATCGGAAGTTGAGCCGCAAAATCTATTGCTATCAGCAGTGGATCTTCATTTATCTGCGGTGGGTGTCTCTCATACCCGAACTCTGAGCAACATACGTCCAGAGGACAGGTTTGTGATCCGGTTGTGCCGTACTGACCGCACTGAGCTTTGGCATCACAATTCGAAGTGCCGTATGTATGTTAGTATGGCTTTTGGAAATCATTTGAACAGCCGAGGATGAGCGGATGAGCTGAAACGCCTCTCTTTTTCAGAATTCAGACAATCAGCAAAGAGAAATGAGTCTTAGCTCACGAGTCATCCCACGAGGAGCTCAGCCCCTCTCAGAAAAAGTGAAATAAGCACAAATTTGAACGTACCAGTTTCCCGATCCGCACTGTGTTGGTGAGTAACCGCAAAGGCCATCAATTCCACAACACGCAGCGTTCACGCCTTCAAGCTCAGATACGAAGTCAGCAAGTGTTCGAAACAGAGACATTCATCTGGATACATTGGAGGTCAGGAAGGAGAAGAGTGTGAAGACTTACAGGGCGTGTCAGCGTTGCATGTTCCGGTTGGCAAAGCTCTGTTTTGAAGAGCAAAGTTTGAGAAGCGCGAATCCCTTGACTCCAGGACAGGAGCAATAGAATCGAAAGGAGCCGCTACCACCTGCTGAATACCGGTGAAGAGCAGGCTCAGAGGTAGAAGTAGGATGCAGAGCCCAAGTTCCATCTTTGCAATGTATTGCAATAGTATCAACGGACAAGAACTCTTTCGCTGCGCTCAGGACTACAGTCTTACTTAGACAGGCTCGTCCTCGTCTTATGACTCGGAAGAGGACCTGCCTGTTGTAGCCAACAGTCAATTGCATCAAGACCACAGCCCATGTCCAAGTGACCGCTCAGGGTGAGAGGTGCCCTGCGATGACCTGACCTGCCACTATCGATACCGGAGATTTGGACCATACCTGGACATCTCGTATTGTTCAAACAGAGCAATGTTGAGCATGCTAGGATGCCACTTAGAGGCACAGCTGCATCTAAGCCTATCAGCTCGACTGCTCTGTTCCGTGGATGTGCCGCAGGGTATTGATCATCTGAATCTTTCGGGGTCTTTTGGTGCCGGGCTCCCGGGGCGGGGATATCGCAGCATTTTCTTCACTTCATTCTGAGTCTGCTGACAACATTAGAGTGTGATAATGCGCAGTAAAGGGGCTTACTTGCATACTTTTGGACACCCTTAATACTCTCAATGTTCCTCAGACCCATGAAAGGCTTACTTTACTGATTACATAGGGGCCAGAATCTCACAACAGGGAAAAAAGAAGCGGGGTTCTCGGGTTATCACTTACGGATAAAGATCGGTAATTTCCTGCGCCGCTTTCTCCACAACATACCTTGCAAAAAGGGTATCTTAAGCCACTCCCGGCCCTGTGGATCAGAGATCGTGGTTTAAATTTGTCGCAATGCCGTTTCTTCAGCGGACTTTGAAGACGAATGTGGTGTTGCAGCCGTGCGGCACGGGCCGTATATTGGCGCGGAGATTAAAACAAGCTTATCTGGGCGATCTAAGCATCCACCTTCCACTTGCATCAGATTCTGACCACCACCTAGAACCAGGCCTGTCTTTGGAGTTGATTGAATTTAAAGGGGGTGGGCTATTTTGACGTAAGGGGCGCTTCAGATAGGAGATCCTTGCAGAATTGCTTCAAGAAAATGCTACCGTACAGGCATTCCGCCAGGGCGGAGACTGTTCTTCCAAAATAACAGAAGTAGTTGACGATTTGCTCTGTAGTTGTCAGAACTCAACTCAGACTCTTGAAAGCAAAGACGAAATGTTGTCCCTGTTCTTTTTGGCATGCGGGCTTCTTGGTTGTTGGGTGCAGATGAGTTCAGCGCAGTCCAACTCGTCTTTCAACTTGTATCCAAGTGGTTTGGACCCAGTCAAGCTTAGTGCAGCATTGAACATATCGACTGATTGTCTTGCTGCCTTGTGCGTATTATCATTCTCCAAAATGCTTACAAGAAGCTAACGCCATGATGTTGATAGAAACGAAACTGTCGATGACTGCGATCAGACTCTCTTTCAGATGGCCAGTAACTTCGATGACTACTGGTGGCAGGATGACAATATCACCGCACTCTGCTCAGGCAATTGTAGTCAGAATGCGGGAGCGTGGTTCGACGCCTTAGGAGATCCATGCTTCGAAGAATATGTGATAGCTTATGGAAAGTCCATACCAGCGTCCTCTGTTCCACTTAGGTACACTGATGGTCTCAACATTGTGTGCCTCACGTCAGAGTAAGATGGCATCCCGCAGTCTGTGCCGTTCAGTTCATTTTAACTGATAGTGTGAAAGACCATTAGATGATCCAACCCATCCTTGGTGTCTCACGGAATCGCAGGACTGGGTAGGCTCTGATATTGTGCGCGCTGACTGCAGTGTCAATCCGTCCGACCCAACATGTGGAGGTAATTCGTCTGCAATCCCGTCTGAGAATGTGCGGATGGCCAATCTGTATAACGATACCATTGTAAGTTTTGCACAGCTTTCGTCGAATGAGTGACTGACTGTTCATGATTAGCTCTGTGACAATTGTTTTGTCGGGCTACTTTGGAACCGTATTCAATCCGTTTTCCTAGCTGATACTGACCACTCGGACTATCTTATCGGCCAACTTCAAGATATCCAAGACGTCTGTAGCACCCAGCTTCCAGAGGTCACGATCAGAAATATTGGCCCATACCAGGCAGCACCAGTCACGACGACGACGCCGACGTCCTCGACGCCTGCAGCTGCCACTACTTGTGCTGGTCAGACTGTAAGTAGCGGATCGGGCTGTAACAGCCTGTCATCTACATATGGTGTGACCACTGGTGATCTACAGACACTCACTGGCAATTCATCATGCCAAATCACAAGTGCTGTGTGTTTGCCGTCAGCGTGCACTTTGGAATTGATTTCAACAAATCAAACATGTACCACAATGGCCGCTGCTCTGAACATAACTTCAGTCCAGTTTCTTAGCTGGAATCGAAACGTCATGGGACTTTGTGACAGTTTGACCACAGGACAATATGTTTGCGGAAGGTGAGCTTGTACTGCTTTGCCCTTTTCCATCGTCCCTGGTCTTTCGAAAGCATAACTAACAGACATAATAAAGTGCACCTGGCACAAACACAACATACGCGCTGCCCACACCACCACTGGGCACTGCTGCTGATGCAGGCAACCAACAGCGAGGTGGAGCTGGGGGGATCGTAACTCCTACAACAACAGCAACATCGCTTGCGAACTCTGTGTCGGGTGGTACGGCTCCATCTCCAACACAAGATGGCCTCGTCAGCGGCTGCAACAACTATGCTCTCGTGCCAGCAGGAGACGGCTGTGTCGACTTCGCCAAAAGTGTAGGCATCACACTAGCTCAGCTCTACGCATGGAATCCCGTGCTAGGTCTTAACGGCGCGAACTGTACGACCAAACTCTGGGCTAGCGAATACTACTGTATAGGTGTGTGGCCAACTACAACTTCTGTAACAGCTGCGGGGCCAACTCAGACTGGCATAACAACCAGCTGCAATCTGTATGCGGAAGCCATAGCGGATGACACTTGCGATGTCTTCGCTGCACGCAATAGTATCTCCGAGGCACAGCTATATGCCTGGAACTCAGTGCTGGGATCCACGGGACAAAATTGCCAGACGCTCTTGTGGGCACAGGAATACTATTGTGTCGGCATCTCCGCCCCTGCTGTTTCCACCACAACTACCACCACCAGCAGCGTAGCCTCGACATCAACTGGGGTGACAGCTCCAGGTCCAACACAGACTGGCATCATCAGCAACTGCAACGCGTTCGCTGAGGCTATCTCCGGCGATTCTTGCGATGCTTTCGCAACAAGAAATAACATCACTGATGCGGATCTCTACGCATGGAACACTGTCCTAGGTACAGGGGGAGCGAACTGCGGCACGTTGCTCTGGGCTCAAGAGTATTACTGCGTGAGTATTTCAGCTCTCGGGCCTACGCAGGCGGGCATTGCCTCGAATTGTAACAACTTCGCGGCTGCGATTTCTGGAGATTCATGCGATGCGTTTGCAACGAGGAATGGCATTACGGATGCGAATCTTTACACATGGAATCCAGTGTTGGGTACCAACGGTGCAAACTGCGGTACGCTTCTCTGGGCTGAAGAGTACTATTGTATTGGTGTAAGTTGATAGGTTCTCTGGCATGGAAGTTACTCGCCTCTTGTATGAAAATAAAGGAATGAATGCAAGCTTGTTATGGTGAACAATACGAGTTCCACTTCATGCAAGTGAGGCTGGATCAAGCGTTCACGATCGAGCACATTCCATCGAATTGAGTGAGACGCTGCCATTCATATTTTAGCCCTGTAAGCCTAACTTTTAGGGCGGTATTTTACCGCCCCAGGTCACATTGTCATTGCACCCATCTAGGCACCACACACACCCCTGAGAAACACATTTTCTGGGCGCGTTTCCATATTCTGTGTAACGGACGGCCTTCGGGCATTGAAAATCGTCCATCCGCTAAGCGAGGGATCTAAGTACCTCGTAATTGGAAACGTCTCGTAATATCCCCCTTATTCAATTATTATAAAATCCTCGGGAAAGATAGACATGCTATTTTGTATCATATAGAACTTTCGTAGAAAGATTTAGGCGTTGGGTTGAGATTTAATGCGACTTTCCGCACGAGGCGATTTTGGTATTCCTGTGCTAGGGACGGGTTTTCAACGCCCGTCGCCTTTGTATTTACCACCATCCCTCTTCCACAGCTCTGTATGTTGCACTGGCCTAAAAACAATCAAGATATCCACGCAAATGACATGAACCTATGAATGATAGTTCTATGCAAAACGCAAGTCGTCCCCTCGAGCACTGACTTGAACATCGAAAGCAGCTAGTAAAGCTATAACGCGGAAGGCAGGGGGGGAAATATTGCGTAGCATCCTGGGGATAATCATCGTAAGCCAATGAATCAAAACTCATTACTCTCGATAACGGAGCTCATATGTTTAGAATGATCCTAACCTGCTTGCCCACATTTACAGCGCACCTTTGGTAGGTTTCCCATTGGCCATGTGTAAAACTGCACCTCAATTGGTGCGTTGCATGCGTGACACCAGCGTGGCGCCCACGCTAACCCAACCTGAAATCCCATGAGGAATATGTGCCTCCCGTGTTTCTGACTTTGGGTTGGTTTTTTTTTTTTAAAAGCGCTGGCGGCATCTGCGCGGCCGGTCCAGGCCGAAACTACGTGGCTCTCGAAGGGAGGGGTTGCGATAAATGGATGCCGACCCACTTGAAAAGGATCTGTTCAGTTATCGATGAGTTGCGGCCCGATCTGGATATTGTGTCCTCACAGCAATCCGAGCCAGAGGGATCCGGACTTCAAGAGGGGTTGGAGAGCCACAATCTCGCAGAGCTTTCAAATCAGGATGCCTCATCTCTGCTAGAGGAAGCTGACAGTCAATCAAGCCGTGTTGGAGACGCTATCCCGGAGACTTCTGTTTCTGAGAGGATTAAAGAGGGAGCATTTAAACCACCAAAAAAAGGGGTCGGCTTGTTGAATTACATTAGCGAATGGTCTCACCGACCACAAGTCAGTATTCGAGGCATGTTGTTTGCTACAACGCGCTTTGGAAAGCTTTAGGTCACTGATTTTGTATTTATGACATCGAAACACCATCATAGGCCATCTATCAAAGCTGAAGATTCCCTTTCTTTTTCCCTAAAGCTAAAATGAAGAAAATTTCTGCCTTAAGAACACCAAATATGAAGGAAACACATCTTATATTTTCCTCCATTTGTTTACCAGGAAGCTCAATTCGAACTCGCAAATTCCAAAATTTCATTTTCAGCGAACAGACTCAGTCCGAGGAATCAGTCTCGCATGTCGAGCCCGCATCTAACCCCCAAACAACGGCCCATTATTAACATCTCACATCGGTATATAATCTCCAACTTGTCAATCAATAAACTTCTTGAGATTTTCGGATGCTTGAATGAAAGCAGGGTCCATTGTGTGTCGATATCTCAGCCCCAGCAGCAAGAAGGAGTCTGACAGCATCCGCATTGACCTTTACATGCCACTGAGCCACTGGTATGAAGTGCTTCCAAGAGCATAAGATAATGGTGTCCTATTGTAGTAGTCCCTGGCGTTGACTTTAAACCCTTTTTGGATCAGCTCCTCAATTAGCTCGGCGTGATTAACTGCCACTAGATGAAGCAGAGTGGCGCCGAATTGACCGTATCGACGATCAATATCGTGTTCACGGGCAACAAGAATACGCACGACGTCGATATGACCGCGAATGAACAAGAATTCTGTACGCGCCGGATCATCAGTCTTTGCGCCATGATCAAGAAGTATTTGTGCGATAGCTGCATGCCCCTTCATAGAAGCACATGTCAAGGGCGATTTTATCACACGACTCTGGTCGCCGGACAAGCGACTAGGCCCGTGATAAATCTCTTCAATGTTGATTTCAAGCCCAGAATCGAGTATTGTCTTGACCATCTCGATGCTCCCATGCTCTACAGCACGGTATAACAAACTGTAGGGATCAATCCCCGCCTGGAGAACCAATTTTAGAAGATTTGTGTGGCCCCTGTCAATGGCAATATAGGCAGCATTATTTCCTATCCAAGAAATCGGAGTTAGCATTTCTCTTTTAAGTAGTTCCAGTAGTTGAATGCTCTAGGTGCCGTTGGACATTGCCATCATAGTGAGTGTTCCACGAACGTGCGACACTTCATAAAAGAGGAGTTAATACTCTGAGAATTTGGAACTTTGGGCTTACCTCGTTTGTCTCTTATGGATATATCTGCTCCTTCGCGAATACACTCCTTGGCCTTTTCTTCATCTCCCTGATATGCAGCTTCCAGTAGCTCTAAATTCCTTTCTCCAGCCCGAAGCTTTGAGAGATCCCGCATGGATTCGGCTTTGTTGTAATAGTCTCGTAAGTCTTTCTCAGGAACTTTGAAAGCTCCTGAGAGGTGTTTGTTCTTCATATGCTTCCAGAGGTTGTCTTTACGACCCGCGCCTCCAAATTTACAGCCAGGAACAAGGCATTTGTAGATACAGCCGTCTTTGTCTAATTTTTCATGGGTTATCCTGTGCCGGTTCAAATCCTTTTTCGTTCCAAAACAGTAGCCGCAACTGATGCATGGAAAGTCCTTGTCATGCAACCTGCGATGTCGCCTAAATGAATCAGTTTGCGAGTTGTGATATAGTTGACAGGAGAATTTACCTGCAATCTGTGGACGTGGGGAAACGTTTTTTGCATTCAGGGCATTGGAGCCTGGAAGAAGAAGCCGAATCCATTGTTTTGAGCTGAATTTGAAAGATTTTAGGAAATTGTCAATGAGTTAGGCCAAAACTTCAGTTGCGGAAGGAGGGTGATAGATGTAACGAGCGTGAATGCACGGCCACAAAGAGGAGGATTACGGAAGGCGGTTAAGCACAAAGCACAAAAACACAAACCGCCTTCTGTAGGGAGCGGTGAAAGGGAGCATCGGGAGCAGCAGAAACAGGGCGCTACGCACAGCGTCTTCCTATACTTTTTTCACTAGTCACAATAACACCTTCGACCATCTTCACCTTCGATCCTTCACAATCCATCTTTTGTTGAGACTGCGCGACAAACGCCTTTTGGTCTATCAGGCTTCACACTACGCACCATATCGAATTACGGGACCCCTTCTCGAACTATTATTCAGATCCAACACGCAAAGCTGCAAATTTTCGCACAGAATAATGGCAGCCAACTCCAGTCGCGCTCCCCTCGAAGAAATTCTCGATGGCCAGGACAACCAATCGGGGGGCATCAACAGTACTAGCGGCGCGAGCAATTCGGCGCTGACTTCGATGTAAGTCTTTTTTTTTCAGTCACCTGACGAAGGCCTCCAGGATTTTACCAGGGGGGTTCAACTACCCGGGGCCTGACGGCACTTCGGTCCGATTGGACGCCATCGCCATCGTGTCTCAGATCCAAAACCTCGAGTCTCGGGTCCGAGCCCTCGAGACCAACAACACATCGCTTGACACCATCCACAGCCCTGATGTGGCCGCCATTATTGCGCAAGATGACAACTATGCATCGCAGGGCTTGCCACCCGCCGCCCAGCGCATGCAAACAGATGACGTCGAATTCGAAGCTTTCACCAACATCAGTCTCGCTTCTGAAGAGCAGCGCCTCACCGTTGCACCCAACATGCTCTCGCTTGTAGGGCCTCAAGATATCCCACCTGCCCCCAGCAGCCTGCCGAGCGTGTCTACGCCATCGACATCTGTCAATGCCGTGGCTCCAGCCGCTCCTCGTTTCCGCTGCGCTACTTGCCGCGACACCTTCAGTCGCCTTCAGAATCTTCGCCGTCACGAACGCGAACGCAAACACAACCCAAACGCGACGCGATATCCTTGTCCTCGACAAGACTGCGTAAGGTCCGGCTTGAACGGGTTTCCGAGACGTGATCGGCTCCGGGATCATCGAGCTACTTATGGCCACTAAGCCGTCCCTGATACCTCAACCTCGGGTGATTGAAGAATGCCTTTTCCTTTGTCTTTGCGGTTTGATCTTATGCTGCCAGTGCCTTTCTTTTTCCTGCGTGTATTGCGATGTGTGTTGGTGGACTATAGTAGGAAGGTCAGCAACGGCCAACATTCTACAATTAGATTTAGTTAGCATGCTCAATAAAAATTCTTCTCGTATTACTCCCAAATGAAGAGTACTTCGTCGGCGTGAGCCTTATGCAAGATTACCTTATATTTTAATTTATTAATACTATCGAGTGCCTCGCGGAAGGCTAGCATAATCTAGAGTTAACATTGGCTATATTAGTCTAACGAAGTTAGCAAAGGCTTACAACACATTTAATCGACTGATCATCACGTGCGAGCACTGGCAATCGTTGTTCGAAACGAGGATTGGGACCACATTGGCCTGAACTTATCACCCATTGATGATTCAGGTCAAGGGCCTGTCCCTCCAGCAGCAGTCCCCGAGCCAAAAATACCACTTAGAGCATCAATAGAATAAAGAATTGACCCGAAACGATTCATCCGCAACGTACAACGAGTTTTATCCTGCGAGAAACCAACATAGGTTTTAACCGACTTGTAAATAATTATCCAGGGCATTGGGATTATGGGCGTAGGAAAAATTACCCGTGGAAAAACCAAGCCTCTGCAACAAATATAGCATCTTTTGCATACGGCTTATCCTTTAACATCTTTGTGTTGGTACTGGTGACAGGTGAGATAATTATATGGCCTACTTCAATGGCCCTTTCTTTAACGATCCTCAAAAACCAGACTTGACACGTACAAGTACTACCTCTCTATCCTCAATGAACCCCCTGTCCAAGGAGGCAAGACCAAACATTGACAGCAGGAAACATTCGTACGCAGGTGATGCAACGCCACGCCTTGGAGCCCTGTAGGGAAGCAGAAGCGGATTTCTTGGGCAAAATTCTGCAAGGCAGCTGTAGCCGGGGCACACAGGAAGCCAAAATAGGTTCTATGTTATGGTGCGCAGGCTGACTCAGCACGTGCTCAGTATCACCAGCATGTTCAGGTTCTGATCAGGCATGCTCACGCTCCATTCAGGTCAAAGCAGTAGCTACTCATGTCCGGACACTAAAGCGGAACGAGCAAGGACGAGTTTAGAGTCCGAATTTCCTGGTAGTGTATTGGTTCAATTTGTTTCGCTATATCGTATATAAGAGTGAGAGGGAACTTATTAAATAAAAATGAAAAGCGATCCCTAGAACTCATGCTTATCTCACAAATCACAATCAAAGTCCCATAAAACTACGGATTCGTCTTCTTTACTGGAGGCCACACTTCGAACACCACTTCCTTTCCCACACACAGTGTCACAATATACTACACTCGGCTCTTCTATTTTCTTGCCACTCAACAGGTATCCTCGGCGCGCCATTTTTTGGAATATTGGCTGTAAGAGAATGGCAACCGTAAGGTAACTGTCATTTGGAACAAGGACTTTGTTAGCGATGAATGACCCAATAATTACCAATAAGCAATGGACGGCCAGAAGAGTTCCCAAGATAGAGAGCATTCCAGGGAGGTTGTCTAACGAGAGCATGAGGCCCTGGCCTGGAAGCAATTGGTGGAGAGGATTAGCGACGTTTGGCAGAACATTATCAGAGGCAACAAACACCCCTATGGCAAATTTGCGAAGCAATTCTGCCATTCCACTACTATTGCCGTTTTGACCGAGACCGTATATGGACTGTGATGAGGGAAATGTCTGAGACTGGTTGAATTCGTCCTGCGCCTGATATCCTTGTAAAGCAATTGCACCAGCAGCAATCCTAGCATTAGTGTCCGATACATTGTGTTGAAGAACCGTTGCGTTCGCCACATCACTAACATTGACATGGCACTTATAGTAGAATGAAGCTGCTCCGTTGTTTTCCAAGGCGTACACACTGGCACAGCGAGAACCACAGTCCTGGACACTCGGAAACGTATAGTACGTATTCGAGGCAGGAATTAGGTTCTGGAGTTGAATCTCTTGAGCCGTCCCATTCTCTACGTAATGGAGTGTCGATGGTGAGCGGTTCAAATCCTCTATCACAGGAAACGCTTCACACAAGCTGCTTGTTGTGATGCTGCGATTGCTGTAAAAGTTGCCAATGATTGAGCTTGAATCAGCCGGAGATTCCATAAAGACATATTGGAAATAGGTTTCGCATTCCCAATAGTCCGTAGTATCGTCGGCATAGGGGGTAAATGGCTGGACGGGGGGATTTATTGGAGGACTCGAGTTGTTGGAATTGAGGTTGAAGTGCTGTCCCAATCCACCAAACTATTGGCATTCAGTATATAAATTTTTCAAAATCGGAGTTTAGGTCCGTACTGTGTGGGCGCAATATTGACTGGCTAGCACAGTTTCATCAACAAATACATTGCTGAAGGGCTGGGACCAGTTGGTGAAGTAAACAGAGCCAATGACAGGGCCCAAAGCAACATTACTCGGAACTAGAGAGAAAGTTAACGCAAGCATAGCAACGCCTGCTTGCGCACCCTATACTATGTCAGTGAAGAAGCAAACAGCCTTAAGTGACGCTCATCCTTACAGTATTGACCAGTACCCAGAAGATGCAGATAGAGGCCAACAGTAGCTGTTCTTTCTTGATCAAGTGGACAGCATACCGTGTCACATCCCTGAGACTGCTGCATTCCAATATTTCATCTACCTGCCATCCGTCAGGCCAAGGCACTTGTTGTTACTAGGGTTGATATCACTAACATCTTGAAGGGATCGCCGTTCACGACTAAGAAACCACCATCGAAGATTGATGGCAATGTCTTTGAAGCTGCTTCCAATGCTTATCCCGAGAGCCATACTTAATCCCGTCACCAGAGAATTGTACCATGCCAGCTCGGCCGCTGTCATGACATCGTACTTGCTGAATCCATAGATTGTACCGAAGAGAAAAGATTCTAATACCAACGTAATCATGCAGCGTTTAAATCCTTCGATTAAAAGGCTCCGCAGTTGTTTTCGAGGCGAATGCTTCTTCGTGTAGGCATTTTGAAATATGGGTGTAAGCTCAGCCGTATCCGTGCTAAACTGTAGTTCTTCTAAATTCGGTCAGCCAAAAATATCGAAAACAACTTGTTATAACAGCCTTACCTTCATCATCGTAACCTTCAATTGGTAGTTTTAGAGAGCTGGAAGACTGGAGTAGTTGCGTTCCCTTTGGACGCTCGGCAGGATCTTGATTTGGATTTTTGTAGGCTTCCGAGTCTCGAGCGTCATTCTCATGGTATGCAGCTTTCGGGATTCCGCGGCCCTCCAAAATGCAATGGTCGGAATCAGGCTGCGGCCACGAACAAAGTGGATACGCCACAAGATCTGCTTAATATAGTACCCTGAATTTCGAACACTTTGCTGCCACTACCCCTGCGATACACGATGTCGAAACCATCCTCGAATAATACGAACACATTTACTCAACACAATCAAGTTGGAGACTGTCCAGGATTGAGATGGTAGTGTAGTCGGAGCTCTGAGTGAAGAAATTTGGACTGCGCCAGGGCTCCTCGGACATGCGATGCTTGTGAATGGGTTTCGGCTTGCTCTGTCGATGATTTGCTTGCCATGCGGAATCCTGGATATTAATCATTGCTATTCTGTCTTGGAATCACCGGAGAACAACAAGTCTTTCTGGAGCTGGGTTTGGAATTGCTCGGCATTCAGGAGACCTCTTCTGCATTGGACATGGGTGAGAAGCACATCGGAGAATCTTTTCCTCTGTGAAGAGGGAAAGCAAATTGGAGGACGCACTTTTATACCGGATTTCTCAGCATTTGCAGGCTACTGTCGGACGTATCAGACGACGGATGAGGAACATTGGCTTCAAGTGGTTGGACTTTGGGTTCAACATTTGAATCGAGTCGCTTTCTAACAGCTCGAATTTCGGAGGGAGTTCGCGAATGACATCTGCATCAGAACAGAGAGAAAGTCCCGCGCTTCGTCGAGGACCTCGTACAGTGTTTTCATAGGGGAAACTACTGTTTACACCTGCCTTTTCAGTCCAATCTCTTCCGCTCCGCACGTCAAAGCAAGCACATCACACACGGAGACTTAGACATCTTTTCGAAACCACAAGCAGTCCCTACATTTCTTGCAAACATAGGAGATAGCGCAGGAAGGCTTGGGGAGTTTAGCGGTGTATCAAGAGTTCAGTATGCCCCAGAACTCCACTTTATCTCCTATTCCAGCTCGAGTGGGTAAATGAGACATGCAGAACGCCTTCCCTTATCAGGCGAGGAGTTCGAGAAGTATCTTGGTTCCTTGTTCTCGCACTTCAATTGCAATTTCTGGGTTTTCCTGGGTTGCGAAGAAGGTCCTCAACCCACATCTGTCTCTTCTCGCGGCGATCTTGTTGCTTCGAGGCTGGGGATATAAGATCAAGGAGATATTAGGCAACGCACGATTCAATCACGTAGCATTGGGCACATATTGTAGAACAATTAAATTGTGAAAGCAGTAGCAATTCGCTCTTTTAAGCCGATCGATGTCGGAATCAACCTGCTTGATTATGTGATGGCGCAAAAGTGGGATGGGGCCAATCTTCTGCTTTAAATGCAGCCATTCCTCTAGATGGAATCCTCCCACATTCCCAGACATATTCTTGTGCAAGCTCTCATCTCATCATGGATAAAGCTCAATTGAGGTTATCGTTTCCTGTCGCAGTCGAGCACCAAGGTCAGAAGAAGACAGCCAGTATCCGTCGCAAAGCCGCGTGGATCCTGATAACACTGGCATTGGCTTATGTTACCATCTCACATATAACGCCTACCCTGCGGATGTTCCCTAAATCGCATGTGAACTACGCAGAGAAATGCGCACAGCCAGCAGCTCTTTTCCCACAGAAAAATGCGGAACTGGACAAAGCGCTTGAGTTCATCTCTAGCCAGAGCTTCAAGAACGCTACTATTGAGCGCCTTTCCGGCGCCGTCAAGATCAAGACTGAAACCTTTGATGACTTGGGCAGAATTGGAGTCGATAGACGATGGGAAGTCTTCTACAACTTCCATGACTATTTGAAGACATCCTTTCCACTTGTGCACGAGAGGCTTCTGGTTGAAAAGATCAATACCCACGGCTTGCTGTACACCTGGCAGGGCAGTAGGGCGGAATTGAAGCCAACGGTCCTCCTGGCTCATCAAGATACCGTTCCTGTTCCAAGCGACACAATCGCTGCTTGGAAATATCCACCAGTAAGGCCTCCTCGTCCTTCACCACATTCAACTTTTTCCTCATGAACAATCAAACTTCTGACATATTGCAGTGGAGTGGTGCCTATGATGGCAAATATATCTGGGGCCGTGGGTCAAGCGATTGCAAGAACCAACTCATTGCTACGCTCGAAACTGTGGAGTTGCTTCTCGAGGCCGAATTCAAGCCAAAGCGTACGATTCTGCTTTCTTTCGGCTTCGACGAGGAGACCTTTGGCTACCATGGAGCTGGGAACCTATCTGAATTTATTCACAAGCGGTACGGAAATGATGGACTCGCTGTCATAATTGACGAGGGTGCAGGCTTTGAGAACGCTTGGGGTACAACTTTTGCTAAACCTGGCGCTGCCGAGAAGGGTTCCGCCAACGTTGCAATTACCGTCCGCTCGCCAGGCGGCCACTCTTCCATACCACCTGACCACACGAGCATCGGGATTCTCAGCGAGCTCATTACCTCGATCGAGGCCACGCAGTATCCTACCCGCCTCTACGATGAAAATCCATATTTCACACAGTTGCAATGTGGTGCTGCCTACTCGCCGGAGTTTGACCCGAAACTGAAAAAGCTTCTTAGTGAGCGCTTGCGCTCTCATAATACTTGTACGGCTAAGACCGATAATCTGGCAGTGGAAGCTGCCAAGCAGGGTCTAGAGATTAAATATTTACTACAGACTTCGCAGGCTGTGGACATCATTTCTGGCGGTGTCAAGATTAATGCCTTGCCGGAACGCGCACAGGCTTTGGTAAATCACCGTGTGAATGTCGGTGAGACTGCTCAAGTGGTTTTCGACCGTCTCGCTGAGCTTGCCAGCGTCGTTGCACAAAAGTATGACCTGCATCTGCACGCTTTCGACGATATTGAGGAGCCGTTCTCTATTATACTATCCCATGGCAACTACCTCGATCCTGCCCCAGTCACGCCCTCCGACAGTTTAGCGGAAAGTCCTTTCTCAGTCCTAGCCGGGACGGTCAAAGCTGTGTATGGAGAAGATGTGATTGTTACACCGGGGATTATGACTGGGAATACCGATACGCGGTTCTTTTGGCATTTAACGAAGCATATCTTCAGATTCGCACCTGGATACGATGCTGAGGACTCACAGGGGCTGGGTTCTATTCATACTGTCAATGAGAGAGTATCAGTTATTAACCATATTAACTCTGTTAAATGGTTCACTTTGTTCTTGAGGAACGCTGACGAAGCAGAATTTGAATAGGTGAACGTGGCTATTCAAGGACAAGCCGCAGGCTTGTTTCTGTGGGATACAGAAGAGGTCAATGACAATTAGAGGGTGTTGGAAAGTGTATATAGTTTGTTAGATGCTCGGCTAGTCTTGATATAATTGTGGTGGAATCATAAATGATTACGTCATCTTTGTGACGACATGTATAAGACATAGCTGCTTGGTTCCGAAGAGTCGATTTCTGTTTCTCTAATATTAAGACATTAGACATAAGCTATCCAACTCGTAAGACTGGGATGTGAGAGGGATTCAACGCTGATATTCAATTGTCTAGGATGCTGATAAAAGACATAATTCAAAGGTCTCAACATTTATGAGTCTCAACATCTATAAGTACCAGCCACCTACTATTATAGATTAGCAGTAATCCAGTCCTCTCAAGATTATTATATGTTACACGTGGCCCGCGTAGCATAAATTCAACAACCACATATATTCGAACTAGCATCTCGGCTTCAATAATACCATTTCAATACAAGAACCTAGCGGCAACAGACAGCTGAAAAGGTCTCTCACATCATCCAGATGGCGATTGTGGTTCTGCGGCTGATGTGCACCGTATTTCTCTTGCTCAGCGAGTGTCGGGGTAGTCTCTTTCACTTTCCTATGATTCTAATAGAATAAAAATTCTTGTCTGTGTCGGAAATGTTCTCAAACTTTATTCACGGGTGCACATTGCCACCATTATCCACTTTAGCTCTTTTTACCCACGATAAAACCTTCCCGCGCAACAATGGCCTGACGTGTACGGCGTATTCAACGATAAGTCGAAGAGCATATACCATAAGCATTAGTAGGATGACCACAATTGCAAAAGACCTGAAACTCATTTGGAATGGAAGGTCCTCTTGTTGCATGGTAAAGATTCCCGCCGCTAGTGCGATAGGGTAAAAGACCTAAGATTCCCGAGAGGAGAGGATTAGCCATATGATTAACTATTGGCATAATAAAAACATACAGCCATATTAAGTTCTGAGGCAAGCCCGTTTTTGACAGTTGCTTCCTTAACTTCAAGCTCTAAGTGAAGCTCCAGCTACGTTATAGCTGTTAGTGCAACCATTTCTTGATTACAAGCATAAAAGTAGCAGATGGAAAGAAAATGGGACTTACAGCCCTTGCAAATGCGGTATAACGACTCTTTAGCAGATCTAGTCTTTTCTCATCTCCTTCGAGATCTCGGAATATTGACCTGATCGCGCGGAGAGAGAGACGAGCATTTGTAGAAATATCCTCAAAGTGACTGATACCCTCTCCAGGAGAGCTAAACGACTTCCAGGATGTAATCGTATCAGAGAGAACACCATGAAGCCGGCTCGAAATGTCAGTTGCCTGGCGAGCCCAATCAAAATCCGCCTTCACCTGTACAGTTCGCTCTTGTGTAGTTTCAGAGCCTGAAGATAATATAAGGGAATGCTTATCGATCTAGTAGCAATGTCAACAAGATATACCATTAGAGGAGTAATTAAGATGTGACATAGACAACTCACATATAGATCAATGCTACGTTCGAATTTCCATATTAAATAGAGCCATTGTTTTCTGACATAATCGATGCGAATTTCGAAGATTTTAATCCAATACTCACGTGCACAACAAATCGGGGTAGAGATGTCGAGTTTTCCAGCAGCAATTTGATCCATTTTCAACTCCGGGAGGTCCGAGTCGGCTAGAACTCCGTCGATTTCAGTATCAACGAAAGCATATCCAATCCAACGCCAATTGTCGGTTCCAGTAACGGTACAGGATATATGAGCTTCCTGTATTCCCCAAACCTCTTTTGGGTCCTGATCCTCCCCCTGTAATTCGCACGTCTCCAATTTCATGAAAGACAGATCTGTCCACCGTCTTCTTGGCTTTGCGTTGGCTTCCTGAGGGCACCTGTTGGGTGGCTTCGATCTGTCCAGCTTGAATAATGGTAGGTGTAAGTCTAGCTGAAAAGTTCTAATTCCAGCAGAAGCGATTTTGACCGCAATTGAGGTTTGAAAAGCTAAGTGTTTAGATATAGCCTCTCTCAACGCATCGGTTTGGAGCCAGGATGCCGTTCCTACAAGAGCATGAATGCAGGCAGGGCTGAGGTCTGTGACATAAACGAGTCGTCTCACCGCATCAGGTAAATTCTCGTCATTGAATCGGGGTCTATCCAAGGCTCGATACAGTCCAGTTGCAGTGAGTGGGTTCTCGTATTCCCTCGCGACCTCGTTTCCTTTCAAGCCCGGGCCACTAATTCTATCATCCATCCACGCAATCCTCTGAGCTCCCGCAGGACCTTTAGCTGCGACTACATCGGCAAGGCTTGTGCCCCGACAAAAGTCTTTCAATTCTTCAACCTCAAGCCGAGAATCTATGTTCCCAGAGGCTGCAAAGAAGATTTCCAGGTTATCTCCCACGGTATCATGTTCCTCCCTAACAGTGACCAGTCTTTGGGTATCGTGGATGCTCGAAATTTTCGAAAATTCAGGACACCAGCTATTCTCTGTTTCGTTGTACTTCTTGGTATCCGCCTCCCTGGGCTCCTTATGCTCTGATTCTCTGGATCGCTTCTTGGCTGACTTCTTTTTCTTAGAGACCATAACACTCGAACGTCGACTAGTTGCGTCTTGACAATCGGAAAAGTGATACTGTCAGGCGGAGTTGACTTGCTTCGGGCTAGATACTATAGTTGCTATCTTGGAAACAGATTTATCACGTCAATACAGCTTGAGGTAATTCCCATAGTCAGTCGAGTCTGTTCTAGATTAATGGTAAGGTTTGGGAATGTAATGATGTAGCAGCTTTTGGCGGGTCATTGGATTTATGGGCTATCTGGAGTTCTAGGTAGGAGGTGGTGCTTTTAATCGACAGGGAGAATGCTAAAGAATCCAATATTAAAACGCGCTATGTAGAAGTGGCCGTACATAAAGGAAGAGAGCCGAGATATGAGAACTATTTGTATTATAATTTAAAGCCGAACTTTGTAGCTCGGAGATTATATAGAAACATCGAGCCGATAGGTGAATATACAATACAGGGCATTGGGAGTGAGTAGATGCCAACAAGATAGGCTACCAGAGCCAAAAATAAATAAAAATAAAAATAAAAATAAATTAAATTAAAATATGCCTCGCAGACCGGAGTCCATGCTTCCCCAAGAAATAGACCAACCAGAGGTTCATGTGGGTATTATCCGTATTTTGGTCACAAACGTACACGCCGCAAGGAGGATCGCTGAGCAGCATTGATGCCTAATGATGCAGTGTATTCTGTTTCGGGCGTCAGTTGGGGCCTGACCCAAGGCTTACAAGGCATTGGGTTACAACTCACGCCGGAACACGTATAGACCATGTCTCCCTCCAGTCTAACCTTACTTCTTCTTCCTTCGATATCTTTCCCTTTACTTTCATCGCCTCCCGCCGGACGAATCTGAACCTTCGTTGTTGGGCAGTATGGGCAGCGTGAAACTCCACATTCTGGGCATTCTGGAATTTGAATATTGATATTTGATTGGCTACATTGGCACTGAATTCGTTGTCAGTTTGGTATTCATAAGCCTGACTCTCCCCTGCCTATATAACGTACACATTGCCAAATGTAAACTGTTCTCCTTTTCGCAGGCGGCTAGAATCGGGTGTTAGCTAGCTTGCTTGCTTAAAAGAGATATATAATAAAAAGGCAAGGCTCCCAACCTTGAGTTCTCGAATCCCTTCATTTAAGCTTGCGGACATGTTGGCATCATCGGGCCTCAATGCGTTACAAGCGTGGCTGGTAGGGTAGGAGCGCAGCAGAGCTGCATTGGGGAGAGATTGAAGGGGAAGTAATTGGTGACCGTGAGTTCTTGAAGCCCTGGGGTAGGTATCTCGATTCTCGAGACAGGTGACCACCTGTTTGATGCAAATGCGAATTACCTTTTACAAGTAGCTCGGGGTCAGATAATAAAGCCTGGCTGGTTCTGCATTCGGTCACCGCAAATAGAGGAAAAAAGCATTGATTGAGACAGATATCAAATAAAATTTGATTTGGAGCTCCCCAAACGGCCGAGGCAAATTAGAGCGTCATAATTCTCCCATAGAGCGCGACATTAGCTGCCCTTGGTGATCCGTCTCAGCCCTAAGCAAGGATCTCAGCATCGTCACCCACGTACCGACACATCCCGCGTCGTTCCATTGTCCAATGGCCGGAGCGAGGCGACGGGGGCGTTGACGGGGTGCCTGGGTGCGGGTTCCACAATCTTGTCGATGCGAGCTAACTTACATTCGTAATTAAAACAATCTTCAATTACGTCCATTTCGCCTAGTACCCGTACCACTGGGACGGATCCCCGCCACTGTGGCGTTTTCAAATTACGACATCTGACCACACTTCATCCGAAATCTCGCATGAAAACAATACGTACCATGGGTGCCGGACCCCGCCAAATGCCTTCCAATGCGCATATCTTGCAGTGTTTTAAAATTACGACCTCTGATCAAACTTCACGAAAACACAGACGGTTCCCAACAGTTTGACGCGGTCTCCGGCTTACCGGAATGCCAGCTATACAGAAACGTTTATTCTATGAAAGCCCTCGACCTGACCCGTCAGGCTGTAAGTAACTGCGCAATTGAGTCTGGCTCATCAAAAGGCCCGTAGAGATCGCGCTGTTGGGAATTTTCGCGTAGAGTAGAAAGGCCACCTGTGCTTTTGACCGCCGAGCGGGGGATAGTGCGTAGGCTGACTCAGGGCATGCTTAGGATGCTCAGCCTCTGCTTAGGTATGCTCAACCTCAGCTCAGGTTAAAGCAGCAGCTGCTCATGTCCAGAGACTAAAACGGAACCAGTGAATATGAGATTGGGGGTGACTTTCGTGGTGGGGTTTCAATTAAGTAATTTAAGAAAAGGAAACTTCGCTCGTAAATGCATTCGTTTACACCATAAAATCAGATCAAAACACAATCTGACTCTCTTGATCTTCGAGTTTAAGAGATACTTGATCAAGAATTATCTTTTTATGTTTTTGTAGATATGGACAGCTGTATCAAAGGCACGTGATTCGCCGATCCGGAAAGAATTGGTGTTCTTTCTTAACGTGGAGAACTTCTTCGTGACCCTGTGCTTACCTTCTTGTTCCTGAACTTCAAAGTATGGCAGCATGTGATATTTGTCATCGACGGAAAGTCAAATGTGATTCTGAAGGACCGCATTCCTGCTCAAGGTGTTGTGAGGCGAGTCTTGCCTGCACGTCTGTATCTCCGACCCCCTTTTCGATATCTCGCTGACTCTAGACCCAGGTTTGAGTTAGCAGCTGCGCACAAAGTGCGCAGGCGGAGGAAGAGAAGTTCAGGATGCAGTGACTCTGTGTCAAACAGCTTTCAGCATCAAATTCTCCAGGCCAACGCGAGTCAGCAGATTGTTTCAAGTTCAAACTCCAGGCCCCCACCTTTGCCAAACCCGGCTCCATCAGGTAGCCAAACACCCCAAACTTTTGTACCGACAGCAGAGGACATTGTAGAAGAGCAGCTTTCTCGGACCGCGCTCACGCAATTCTACCAACATGGCATTACCGGGGACTCGCCATGGTTCACCTACAAGGACGGCGATGATATCCGTATTGCTTACATTGGCACGTCAGCTTCGAACCTCGCTCATCTAGTGCAGGGAGAACTCGCAGCACAACGCAATAACGACCCCTCATTGCATTTTCCTTTCCCTTCTATTAGGCCTCCAATGCCCTGGAAGCCTCACAGGGAACAGCCTTTAGTCCGATGGTATTCAAAAGTGGCTGATAATGCGGGAGCATTGCCAACCAAGGAGGTGCGGGACGACTTGGTCGAGTCATTCTTTGAAAAGATTCATCCGGGATTTCCTATCGTGGACGAAGTTGAATTCAAAACTCGTTATGCAGACCCAGAACACCCTCCACCACTTTTACTTTTACAGTCCATCCTCCTTGCTGGCGCCCATGTCTCTCAGCACCCTAAAGTTGCGGAGTCTCGATCGCTCGTTAAGATGACTTTGTTCCGACGAGCGAAAGCTCTTTTTGACATGCATTTTGAGAATGACCGAATGCATTTGGTCCAAAGCGCGCTTTTATTTACTTGGCATTTCGAGGTTCGTGGGATCGCTCAGAGGAATTTTCACCTGTCTGTCAATTTTGGCCTCTGGATGCTGACGAATTTTCTAGGGCCCTGATGACGTCTCTTCTAATGCGTATTACTGGGCAGGGATCGCCTGCACGATTGCATTTGGCCTGGGAATGCACAGGGACCTAGGTCCATCATCGTCTACTCGGATGCCAGTAGGTGATACTCGACTGTACCGACGTATTTGGTGGACGCTTGTCCAAGGTATGTATGTTTTATTTTGCTTTTACATTTTATGTGTCTTCTTGAGCACTCGAGACGCGATATATATGAAGTATTCTAATTTTTCGACCATCATGATTGTTCTTTTTTCAACTCGTATATGCTGGGTATCTTCAAGTTTATGTGGAAGACGTTATGCTAACTTGTAATTCTAAAATAAGTGGATATTCTATCAGCGTTGCATCATGGCCGCCCGCCAAATATTGATCCTGATGACTTCGACCAGACCCCTTTGACTCCCGATGACTTTGTTGAGTATTGCGGGCATCGAAATCAGCATGTCAACATAGATTACTGCATTCAAAATTCGAATCTTTGCAACATCATCATTTCAATTCTAAAACTCTCTTCGCCAGGATCATTACGACGATGTCGCTCCAGTCCACACTCCTTAGGAACTCAAAAATCTGCTCTAGACTCCCAACTTGTGAATTGGTATCTACGTCTACCTGCATCCCTCGCCGGTATCTCAAGCAAGGCATCGAACTTTTGGGCACTGCAGATCCAACTCCACTATAATCTCGCACTTCTACATCTGCACCGCATCACAGTTGACAAGAGTCAATCAAGTCCCAGCAGCAACTCAAGCAATGGACAACAGAAGTCTTTAAATACCCGCCATACGGCGGCACTCTCAATTTCGAAGATATTTGACGATATCGTTACCATCGACGCCGTCGAAAGATGCTCTTTTACTTCATTGACCGCCCTATTATCTGCGGCTATACAGATGAGTTACGAGGCACGCGCAGCAGCTGATACTGGCGAAGCAATACTTGCACTTCAATCGCAACACAGGCTGGAAAACTTGTTGCCAGCAATGACTGCCCTCGCGACGTATTGGCCAAGTGCAGAAGCGATTGACAGCATCTTTCGCAAATTGTCAACAGAAGTCAAGGAGCAGATGAGGTCACATTTTTCGCAGCTTGAGACTAGCATCGATGAATTTACCGCAACAGCCAGGCCCGAGACCTCATCGAATATCGACCAAATGATGTGGGATCCAAATTTCAATGGTTCTTTGGCTGCCGGATGGAGCAACATCTTTGGAGTTGGCGATGCTAACGCCTTTGACAATTTCGAGCCTTTGGGTCTGATGGATAGTTGGCTCACGATGCCTAATGCTGAGAATAATAACTTTTTGGGTTGAATACAGAATGATCGATTCTTTGTTACTCGCTGCTACGAGGATCCTTTGATGAAGTTGATTTGGTCATCACTTGAGGTCTGAGATACAACCTCTATCATTGAAATTTAAAGGGTTGTTCAAGAAGGGTCTTTCGCCTAGAATGCTTCGGTCGATGGTCATTGAGATACTTCAACTGCAGGCTGTCATAATCACTTCTTGCGCTTTGGGCTGCCTTATTGATATCACATAATGTATCTCTATACGTTAACCACCCGATCTATTACCTCTGAGATGGCAATCAGTTCCTCGTCCTTGTACGGAAAGCCTACGATTTGCAAGCAAACAGGCTGTGAGGAGAAAAGCATTGGATCATCTGACGAGAAAATTCAGCATACTTCTCATTGGAAAACAGGAGAGATCGAAAAGTGGACTTACACATATCATAAGTTACTTTATCAAAAGAATTGTCCAGGGGCTTATATTTAAGATCCTTTGGATCTTTCTCAGCAGAAATCTTGAGATCCTTTACTGGGAGGGTGATTGATGGATAGTCGAGGATGTTGTAAAGCGATGTATAGCCCCACCAGCTTGTGAAATCGTGCCTGCAACAGTCAGCAGATTCAGAAAATTATCAGTCGGTGACCAGATTAGTATACGTACGGGTAGCCAGCAGATGGATGGACGGGGCATATAATGGCATCGAGGCTTCTACCTCTTGGATTTATTGTCGCTGTTGATGCCCAATATCTAGCCATTCGTGCTTTGTACTCCCCTTGTTCTGTATTGCAGGCGAACAACTCAGTCACAGAGAGTGGTTTGATGTCAAAAATCTCTAAGTGGCGCTTCAAAGAAGGAATCATTGGTTCTCCGCCTTTTGCCAAAAGTGCTTTCTGCTCCACAGCACCGGTTTGGAAGTAAAGCTTCCACGTTGTGAGCGCAACTTCCCAACAGTCAAACGGGAGTTTCACAGGGACAACTAATAGCTCATTAGCCTTAGCCGCCAGACATTATGTTGTAACTATACATGCCTTCATGCCCCGCGGCTTCCAATTTTGCCACTGTCTCCCTCATGGCTCGCAAAATAGGGGGATGAGGCATGCAAACGCCATCGAACTCGAGTATTCCGATAGTAAGTTTGGCTGGTGTCTCAACCTCTCGCCAAGGAATTGGAATAAAGCTTGCATCGTACTCTGCATTTGAATGTCCGTTCAGAACCTTGGTAAACATCTTCAAATCCGTTATACTGTGGCAAGCAGGTCCACAGGACACCTTAATTGAGACATTGCCGGGAGCGGTAGATCTCATTCCACCTTTCGGTATTCTTTCAGAGCTCGGACGAATAGAATAGAGTCCGTTGAAGGCTGCAGGGGCTCTGATAGAGCCTCCAATATCAGATGAAGGACCAATAGGGCTGCCTTTCAGCGCTATCAAGGCTCCATCACCACCCGAGGAGCCCCCCGAGCCCAGCTTGTTATTTCGAGGATTAAGAGTTCTTCCCCAAAGAACACTCCAAGTCTCGAGCGCCATACCAGTCTGTGGCATAGTGGTCTTCACAAAGAATACGGCCCCAGCGTCACGTAGTGCCTTGACAAGAGTCGAGTCTTTCTCAGCGACTACGTTGGCCCAAGCCATATAGCCCATAGTCACGGGATGGCCAGCCACATCATACATATCCTGATGTCCAGTGAGCTAGCCACCCAAAAAAAAAACTCTCAGAGAGGCTGATTACCTTGATCGAAACAGGCAGTCCATGGAGAGGGCCAACGACTTTTCCGGTGCTTTTGAAATGACCATCGAGCTTCTGTGCAGTTTTCAGAGCTTCGTCCGGAAAGAAAGCTGTCAAACAATTCGTCTATTTCTTTATAAGCATCAACTTAGCTATCTGCAAGAGGAATATAATACAAGTTGATGCGCTATTGCAGCTCTCGCCAAAAACGCCTCGGTAATTTCGACACTTGATAAAGCCCCAAATGCGAGTTTCTCTAGAAGCTCTGTAACTGTTTTTTCGGTGATCTCAATCTGTCTCGGGGTCAAGATTCCACATGTCTTTGGGATTTCCATGACATTGCTTGGAATCTGGAACGTGGAATCTAACTTCCATTTTTCGGGAATAGCATCAAGAACCTTTCGTTGCGCTTTAGCAGCGATTTCCTGCACTGAAGACGACATTGTACTCAGTCTGAGAGAGAAAAAACTTGAGATGGATTATGTCACTTCAAAATTTCATTCATTTGAAGATCTCAACATACGTTGCGGCCTTATCGAATGTCCTGCAGCGTGTAGTCGATAGCATGGATAAGATGCCGGTTGGGTTGTGGAGACAATGCAGGATTGATGAAACCGATAAGCCATGGACATGCAGCCATTATCTTGACGATCTATTCCTTGCAAGTTTCGGCGCCGAACGACGAACAGTCCTATGGGCAAGCATTCGGCGAACTTGATGCTCATAAGTGGGGTGCATGGCCTCGGCCATAGTTCGCACGCCAGTGTTGCTGCCGAGCCATAGGAAAATTGAGACCGAGCTTTGCTTTCTCGTGACTGAAGCATTTGTAGCAGAAGTTTTAGAGTATAAAGTGTTTGGTTAAAGGGAATTATAAGAAGAATTTAGACGAAAAAAAGTCATTTTCACCCAGATCTGAAGCTTGGTGCAATGTTGGACATTTTCGATCTCACAGGAAAGACGGCGCTCATTACAGGAGGCGGGAAAGGAATCGGACAAGCAATAGCAATAGGTAAGTGGAACCTTGCATATTCAAGTCTAGTTATAACGTGAAGGAGTAGGTCTGGCAGAAGCAAACTGTGACATTGTCCTCATCCTGGTACGTCACGTGGAGGTCTATTCTTCGATCCTTGTGAAACATACGACGAGAACCCTGTTTATTCTGACACTGAATAGCGTGACCTCAGCCAGGCGATCACAAAAGAAGCGATTGAAAAGCTTGGTCGGAAGTGTCATGTGTACGCCTCCGAGCTTGCGGACAGGTCCTCGGTACAGAACATTGTCTCAACAGTCACTGAGAAACACAACATCGATATCTTGATTAACGTGGCCGGGATACAACGAAGATGTTTGGCGGCGGAGTATCCTCAGGAAACTTGGGATGAAGTCATAAATGTCAACCTGAACTCAGTCTTCGTGCTCTGCCGCGACATGGGAAAGTATTGGATCGAGAACAAAATCAAGGGTGTCATCATCAATACAGCTAGCCTGGCTACATTTCAAGGAGGCATAAACATGGCGGCATATGCAGCGAGTAAGGGGGCAGTTGGCCAACTCACAAAAGCGCTGAGTAACGAATGGCTTCCTTATGGAATACGTGTGAATGCCATCGCACCAGGGTGGGTTGACCAGCTTTCAAATTTACCGTTTGGACAACCCTTCTACAACTTTACTAATATTACTAGATATATTGCAACCGATATGAACACTGATACTAGAACAAATACAGACACTACCTACTATGATTCCATCACGACCAGAATCCCAATCGGCAGGTGGGGAGACGTGAAGGAGTTTGTTGGTCCTGCCGTCTTCCTGGCGTCTCAGGCTAGTTCCTACGTGTCGGGAGAGATCCTTTTAGTGAGATTCTCCGTGTCTATAAAACTGTTTCCCTTTTTTCTAACAGTCTCAAGGTCGATGGAGGGTGGATGGCTCGCTGAAGAAAGTCTTTCTTGTAAAGTGACAGCATATTTCAGTATCCAATCTTGTCATGCCATAGACATGAGGGTTATAAATCTCAATGGTATTGCAAAAAGTAGCGAGGCAGGTTAAAATATATCTGTCGTGATATTCCAAACCGAAAATTTGCCAGCTCATTGAAACTCGGGTTTTCCATTCCATTGTCAAGCAACTGGGAGAAACAGGATTAGCAAAATGAGAGCAGAAGTGCTTCAAAGCACAACACTATCCACTTCAAAGGTCTGCACAGTGCCGTTATCAAAATATGACCAAAACACCTCCCCATTAATATAAGTGTCGTTGTACCCGACATACTGTTCACCACTCCCAATTTGGGTACTCCAGCGTTGCACTAAAGCTCCATTAACACCGCCCTTGCTGAATTCGGACAGATTGAAATTGATGTACTGGGCGCTGTCCCAGTTCACAGCAACTATGACCAGTTTTTCAGTCGACGAGTCGTAAGCAGCAACGGTGTAGTCGCTCCCACCGTCGAGGATCTGCATCCCCGGGCGGATATGCCGCGTGAACTGCGCCAGTACGAAGTATTTCTGGCTAGCACTGCCAATGGTCAAGTTGTCGTTGTCGCCTTCAATCAAACCCCAACCTTCGATGTCGAGCGCCTGCCAGTAAACCCAAGCAGATGGATGAAGCCATATGAAATCCAGGATTAGGTTGCTTACGAGCTCTTGCCCTGTCGCATCGCTCTCGCCGTATTCGCTGTTCCAGAGTTTCTTGCCAGCTCCTGAAGCAAGGCTGTAAAGTATATCTCGCCTCCCCCCACCGTACTGGTAGCCATGCACGTTGATGCGTCCTACGTCGCCGAGCGCAGTGGACCCTAGGGAGTCGAACGTCGTTATTGCAATATCGTAGGTATTCTCATCTGAGGCAGAGATTATAGTACTGGTGAGTCCACGGCTATTTAGTTCGCTGCGCAGATAAGCGATCACAGTCGCCTGGGTGCTAACGTCGAAGTGACAGCCTTCTTGGGTTCCAGTCTCCCCGTTCCACCAGTCAGACGACGGCTCGTTGAACGCCTCAACGGAAGTGAAGCTGAAGCCCCAGTTAACGCTGGCATATTCAGCAATCGTCGCTAAATAGATTGCGTGCTGGTCGTAATTCCACGACTGGAGATTGTCAGAACTACCGTCGTTTGAGCCAGAAGGATTGTGGTTGTAACACATCCACCACATCGGCGAGTTGGAAAATAACTCGAAGATGTCCACACCCCGGTCTCGGGCGTTCCAGAGCATGTTGCGTTGGTTAGAATCGACGAACCAGCTCCAGCTCGTCGATGAACTGTCGGTACTGTCCCAGTTCAGCCAGTAGCCATCCATCTGCCTCGAAGTGATCATATCTGGCGATACTACCATTACGTCACCGCTAATGTTGTTCCAGCTACATGCACCGGCGTTATAGCGGACAATGTTGAGTCCCAGTCCGGGCAGGACCTGACTGTTGAACACCGTGGTGTCGAGAGTGAAGAAGACGTCCGCCACATCATCGCGGTCGCCGAATGCTTTGGCCCACCATGCCAGTGATACACCCCATCCTTCCCAGGTGGCCCAATTGGACGTCGGGTTGATGGTGGTTGTCACATCCGCTACAGTAAAAGGGCAGTTGGCGATGGCCAACGCAAACACAAGCAAGGCGTGTAGATAAATCATCGCCTAATGATATGTGCAATCACCTGAGCAATTGAATGTGACTGGGTGAGAGGTTAGACTCAGGTGGTAACAACGGTTTACTACTCGCAGAACCAGGCCATGGATATTTATCAACTTCCAAGATTCAGATTAGAGGGGACATGTCTTGAGAGAGAATGACCCCGCTTGCTATTTTCCATGAATTAGAGTTCCCTAACTTGTAAAGTCTAAAATGCAACCTCGGGTCACGCGCCGAGATTTTCGCTGCGGGGATAGCGGGGAACGCGGGTGGCCGGGGCAAGCATGAGTTCGGTCAAGGAGTCCAAAAGGTCCCTAGCTCACCTCTTTAGACTCACTTGTTCAGCTCCAGCTCGGCTTTGCTCAACCACAGCTCAGGTTAAAGTAGCAATCGCTCAGGTCCAAAGACAGAAATGGAAAATGCTAATGCCGAGATTCCGATACCGAATTACTTTTCCCAGGAGGACCGATCCTGTCTGAAATCGTCGGCATTCCACATGTAAATACGATTTACGATGTCTTGTGAACGATGATTACAATTGACATAATTATCCGTCCTCAAAGTTTTGCCAAAACTTTACCCTCCTTCTTCGAAAGTGCTTCAATTACCTCTGCCGCACCTCTTTCTCCCGAGCGAACAGCACCCTCCATGTACCCCTTCCACTCAAACGACGTTTCCGTCCCAACGAAATGGATAGATTCGAAAGGCTCCCTCAAAGCTTTTCCAACATCCGACATGATACCCGGTGGTGTCACAGGACATGGACAGCCCTGACTATACACATCTAGTAGTCGGCCATCAGTATGTCTCACCAATTCGTCAGATTCAAACACGAACCTTTGACCCACTCCTGCTCAAAAACTTCCGTTGGTGCTCTGATAAATGCCTCATTCTCAGAGCCAAATAGCTGAACAAGTTGAGCCAGGATTGCTTCTTTCCGACCAGCCGGGCTCAATTTCGACCAATCTCTCCCCGGTTGTCCAACAACAAAACAAGTCAGAGAAAAATGACCATTCAGATCATCGCTGGTATCTCTCGTAACAGATGCCGGGCCTACAAACGACTGAGTCATGCCGCAGTATCCACCCTTCCTCCACCAAGGCTTGTCCCAGAGCAAAATCATCTTGGCGTAGTAGCCTAGCATGCTATTTGAGCTATACTCCAGCTTGTCGAGTGGAAGTGGAGGTTGAAAGGTGATCTGCTTGTAAGTTGGAGTTGGAATCGACACAACGACCTTTCTGGCATGATATCTGGTCCCATCTTCGGTGGTCACGATTGCTGATCCTAAACGGCTTTGGAATATCCGACTGACTGGAGCCTCGAGTATGACGCTACCTGGGACCATGCTTTCTGCGATTTTCTTGGAGAATGTTTGAGTACCTACGGCAAAGTTAATTCCACCACTGAGAAGCGCTAGAGCACGTACCTGTCCGAATCCGAAGATGCTGCCCCCCATCCTTCTGATCAGATCTCATTTGCAACAAACCTCCGCCACTCTTGCAATAATCTAGGAAATAAAGAGCACTGAGTTCCGACGGCTCGCAACCAAGCATGGCACGGGTCCATATCGACACAGTGCCCAGAGCCCGTTCCCCGGCACCCTGCTTCTTCATAAAGTCCTCGAGAGTGACATCATCATACTTCGCATCCCATGGATTTCGGATATCAATAGTATGACACAGCTCTTCAAACCCATCTCTAATCCTCACAATATCAGCAACATCTTTCTCGCCCCACTGTTCTCATCAGCATTCCGTCCAAGAAACTCCCCCAAACGCTTCTTTGACTCACCGCAGGAACTTCTCCATATCGAAAGACCAACGCCTCCTTTTCCGGTACATGAGCAGCACAATTCCCATCCGTATTCTGCTCAATCAACTCGAGATCAAATCTCTTCGCCAAAGCATACATGCGCGCCTGATTCGAGTCATTGATCCACGCCGCTCCCACATCAACCACACCTCCATCTTTCGTCGACTGACTCCACGTCTTCCCGCCCACACGATCACGAGCCTCCAACACAACGCAAGAGAAGCCCGCTCTCTGGATATCATGCGCAGCTTGTAACCCGCTGAGTCCTGCACCGACAACCACAACATCGACACTCAGAGAGTTTCCGGGAGCGGGCTTCACAATCGGTGGAATGGCAGCGAGATCGCGGATTGCGGCCACGGCTTCGATCTCGAAGTGGTATTCCGGGACCGCCAATGCAGTGACGGGGACAAGCGTCGACGGCGGACGATGTCCGTTCATAAACTTCAGGAGAACCTGCGCGTGATATCGGTTCTTGGGCGAATAGTTGACGATGTAGTACGTGACTTTGACGATATCGGAAGGCGTTGCACCAGCTGCAAGCAAGCAGTCGCCGAGGTTTTGAAAGGCGAGCTCGACTTCTTTCTCGTAGGTGGCCGGAACGACACCGTTTTTGTCTCGTCCGATTTGCCCTGCGGTGTAGATGAACTTTACTGGTCCTTGGGTTGTTGAGACGGGTGAGTAGTACGGCCTGCAGTCCGCCATCGTTCTGACGTCTAGGGCGGTGACATGAGGAGCCATGTTGAACGAATGGACCTTTCAAGAGAGCTAAAATGTTGCTTTCTTTGTTGAATAGCCTTTCGTTCGAATACTGTTCTTGAAAATGCTCTTTACTGTTGCTTTTTGTGTCTCATGGAGCGAGCGCTTCCGGAAGCATTCCCCGCACTAGGATACACCAACGACTGGCATTCGGATCCGAACTCTAAAGGACGTTGAAACCTAATATTATCGTCCAATGACAACCAGTCGTCTGTTTCGGAGCCGATGAACCCCTCATGTTCTCCTCTAATCAAGAGTGGGATGTGCAACCTCTTAGCCTCAAGGTTCGGCGCCGAGCGATGTCGATCTTCTCCTCAACATCTCTAAACATTTGATTATCTTCACGTATCTGTGCAGGAACTAGGGTCTGAAGTACCGTATCGCAGCGTTATCAGTAAAATACCAAAAAAGCCGGTAGTAGAGTGGGATGCGCATCGCCAAGAGTTGTCGATCTCCTCGTCATCCTCTGAGGATAACTCTCCAGAGCTTCAATGTCACGTATGACCATGCAGGAACTAGGATT
The DNA here is from genome assembly GCA_002865655.1 of Hyaloscypha variabilis F. Taxonomy (NCBI): domain Eukaryota; kingdom Fungi; phylum Ascomycota; class Leotiomycetes; order Helotiales; family Hyaloscyphaceae; genus Hyaloscypha; species Hyaloscypha variabilis. Next base: position 543,657 of record KZ613938.1, on the reverse strand, counting down.
CAAGATAGGCATCGAAACGTCAGCCAGCGTCCTGAAGTCAGGAACTGATCTTATCTATGGAGACTGTGATAGGGGTTTAGCACATACCGAAGTCTATTTCCGCAACAAGCTTCATATGAAGGTGGGAGTATCTCGAAAGTATCTTTGTATCTTCATCACACTTTTCATTATTTCATACATTTTGGAACTTCGTTCCAGATTTCTCTCACCTCTCATGATGTCTTCCTCAAGCTCAACCGAGCTCCAGTTCGTGCAACTCCCATTTCTCAGACGCAACAAGTTCGTTTCCCCTCTACCCACAGTCTCACTTAGCTCTACTAACGCAAGCCCTCAGCCCCTTCATCCAAGTCCTTCTCAGCGGAGCATGTCTCTTCTGTAACCCCGGCCTCTACCTCGCCATCACCGGGCTCGGCGCTGGAGGTGGCAAAGTGACATCTACGACTATGGCCGACATAAGCAATGGCGTGCTTTACGGCCTCTTCACGTTCTCTGCTCTGCTCGGCGGGACGATGATCAACACGTTTGGACCACGTATCACGATGATGTTTGGTGTAACGGGCTATCCGATTTATATCGGTGGCCTCTGGTATTTTGATTCGTATTGCAAGCTCTGGTTTCCAGTGCTCGCTGGTGCGTATCTGGGTATTACGGCTGGGTGTCTGTGGAGTGTTGCTGGTATGATATCCCTTTCCTCAGGACGACCCACCATCACTGACAACTTCAAGGCTTCATGGGCAACGCCTACGCAGAAGAGTCTCAAAAGGGGACCTGGCGAGCAATCCAATGGTCCTGCAACGCCTCTGGGGCTACAATCGGTGGGTTCGTCGCCCTTGGCATAAACCTGCACACAACATCTGAGAGCGTCCCACACTCCGTCTACATAATCTTCATCGTGCTGCAAATCTGCTCCGTCGGCTTCGCTGCTCTCATGCTGCCACCGAAATTGCTTCTTCGCAGCGACGGCACAGCACTCGCAGAATTCAAGCCCGCAACCATCACGCAATCCCTCTCTGGTCTAGGCTCGCTCTTCAAAGACTGGCGGATAATTCTTATGTTGCCTACCTTCTACGCAGGAGAAGTGTTTCTCGTATTGCAGAGCAGCATCAATGCATATGCCTACAACCTGCGCACCCGGTCCCTAAACAACGTCTTGACCAACATCGTGCAAATCCCCTTCACCCTTCTCACCGGACATCTCCTGGACAACCCGAAACTCGGCTCCCGTCGTCAGCGAGGAATGATTGTCGTTGTCATCGATGCCGTCTTTATAACCGGGACCTATATCGCGCAGACTATCTGGCTCGCAAGCTGGAAGTTCGATCGCAACATACCTGGTCCCGCCATCGATTGGACCGACTCATCGTATCCGGGTGCAGTGATCATCTATCTTTGCTATGGAGCTCAGTATGGCATGTTCCAGAACACGGTTCTGTGGCTGCTGGGCTCGCTCACGAACCAGCCTTCAAAGACGGGGCATATGGTGGGCTTGTTCGTGAGTGTCTTGAGCGCAGGTACGGCGTCGGCATTTGGGATTGATAGCACGAAGACACCGTATGAGAGGGAGAATGGGGCGTACTTTGCTTTAGCGACGATCAGTTGGCCGATTCTGTTCTTTATTGCGTGGAAGTGTACGACGGATAGCAATTATTTCTGTGAGGAGGGTGTGGGGATTCCTATCCATGTGCAGCTTGAGCATGAGAAGTTGGCGAGGGTTATTGAGGAGGAGGTTGTTGGCGAGAAGGTGTATGATCAGCCCGTTCCAGAAGGAAGTGTGATTGGGAAAGAGGAGAAAGTTTGATTGTGTAGAATGAGATGATTTTGGGGTCGGTACTTGATTGAGAGTTTGTGTTCGACATCGGCGTTTCTGGAAAGAATTCTTGATTAGCTGGCTGGATCGAACTTTGTTGTAGATGAACCATTCGTCATAGAAAGAATGGATATAGACTACTTCCAGTTGTCGGCGAAGCTCATGTCGCAGACGCCGTGTTGTCCTTCTGCAGCCTATTGATATTGTCCCAGACTTTCATTCCATGGTTCCCATTTATCATAAATTCACAATCCTCGTCAGATCCTCTCTTGAAAACTTGTTCCAATGTATAGTCATTGTGAAGCTGGTTGTTGTGCGTAGCGCACTCCCGGGTCTTCCTCCGCGTGACTGACGCCAGCTAATTCGGATCCGCTATCGCTGTATCATATATCGTGGATCCTCTCCCTGCCAGTCATTTTTTCGTGCGTGCCATGCCGGAAGAAAGGTATTGTCGACCTCTGTCCGTCGAGCGTACTTGATTTCTACATCATGATCTTGTTCCATTATCCCGCATACTTGTGCCCGAGGCTCGGCATATGTTCGAATGTCATTCGCACTGGTGATGATCTGATAAAAAGCCAAGGGGCGGTGGTTGATGACGAGGTGCCACTTTTCGTCCGTTCTCGTCGGTGAGTTGTGTCTCAGAGTATATCCTCACTTCCCACACCCCACCGCCGCCCATCACCTCATCCTTCTGCTACCTTGCCCATGTATCGCCATATTGTCCCCTATGTCCTTTCTGTATTTCACCTGTGTACTCAATGCGTGCATGTCCCATCACGGCACAATCTCTCTTTGTGTAAGGCCAAAACTTCGAGATCAGCCCCGTGGGAGCTTCGAGAAGATAATTTTCGTGGAAAAGAAGGTAATGGTTAATAAGCGCTGGCACAGGGTGCCATAACGAGGGGCGTCATTGTATGGAGGATGAGGCAGGTGTGAAGTATATCCTCACTTCTCTTTGCATGCAGAGTTGCGGGCCGCGCGGTGGCTGGCCACAGTAGCGACGGGACGGCTGAGGAGGGCCCAGATATGCGAGCGGTGCTTGATTGAACGAGGCATTGATGTAAGAAAGGGACGATCACGAGTGAGGTCAGTGAGATGATGATGAGGGCTGCAGTCATAAAGTGGGTTGTGGGCATTCACGAGATTTGGAGGAAGAGATGAGTGGTAGAAGAACTGGATGATCATTTTCTACCGTACTTATCTAAAGTGCAAAGTGAAGGTGCTCCCACTGACTCCTCCCCAATTGAGATTCGACAACACCATGAACGGCCATCGCGAACTTCACAAGCTCAACACAAGAAAGTAGTCTGTTAGCTTCCCCAGATCTCTCTAAGTACTGACGCCTAACACCAACGCGAAGGTCAGACCATGTTAAGCTCCCTATAAACGTCAGCCAACAGCACAAAAGGATAGCTTCTTACCTTCTCCTCATCATCTGCTCGTACGAACCGCGCACCCTCACCACTACAGCAGAGCGGAGCATTCCAGTGGGCCTGGGACCACGAGCGGAGGGTTTTTCGACCGTCCGAACGGATCGTGTCGAGACCCCCCCCTCCAACCGTCCGAACGGATCGTGCTGGAGGGGGCCGCATCACCCTCCCTCGATTTGACTCATGGTCCACCCCCAGCTGGCACCGCTCACTCGATGGAACTCCCCTGATCATCGTGGTGAGTCCCGCCTCCCCCTGCCCATGAAACGACACGAGGCGGGATGGTGAAAAGAAGGATTGTTTGATGGAAGGGATGAAAAGAAGAAGTCGGGATACGAGTTTGTGGTAAAGTAAAATTGAGTTTGAGAAGAAGGGGCGAGAGCGGAGGTAAAGAGTAGTGCGATGCACGCGATGAGAATGATATGGGAAGATAGGATTGGGTCTGCGGAAGGAGCGGACGGAGACGCGAGGATGATGCAACGGTCATTTCAAACAAAGTTGACACAAGAAGGCGAGAGTAAATTGAGTGGGCGGAGAAAGAGAGTAGTGCGATGCACGCGACGAGGATTAGAGCGGAAGATAGGATTGGGTCTGCGAAAGATGAGATAGAATGAGGTATTAGGTTTGAATTGACGTGAGGAGTCGAAGTGAAAGAGTGATGTGAAAGGAAGATGGAGAAATCCCAGAGAGATGGGAGGGAGGGACTGCTTCTATATCCATCTGTTGGCACTAATTCCTTAGCTGCGGGTGCTCTCTGCTCACGGAATTCAAAAGAATCTCTCGTCTTGTGAGTCATGGTGTCGTGCTTTCCGTGGTTGAGAATATGAAGCTCACGATAGCTTCGAGTCCAGCCCCTTTACAGTTAGTGGCCACAAGTCTGTCCGGTTCGCTTAAATAATCGCGTCTCCACGCGTGGAACCATCCAACCTACATAATAATGCGGCCTCCTGGAACACCACGTCAACCCTTAGGGGAGGTCTCTCCTAACCAAAGATCTCGAGTCGTGAGTGCTCGTGATCATGGCATCAAAATTGGAGCGATATCGCGACTAGAAGGCCTGGGCGATTCGACTTGCCGGAAGATCTACAAAAACGCGTCTCACCAGGTCTCCTGCATCACTCCTTCTCGCACTGGTGCACCCTCCGTCCTTACTCCTGGGGACCACAGACTTATACGACGCGCGATCGTGATAAATCCAAAGATTACTGCCCAGCAGCTTTTCATTTCCTGCGCGCCGCACTCTTCCAAGAAGACGATTTACCGCTACCTTAAGAAATCGGGTATATAGAAGTGGAGGGCGAAGCAGAGGCCATTTCTCACAGTAGAACATGCCCTACTACGTATGCAATGGGCTGTAAAGTACGATGGGAAGCCAGTGGAGTATTGGAGAAGGTTACGGTGGTCTGATGAGTGCTCAATTGAGCGTGGTAAGGGAGGCGCTATCGAGTGGGTTTATCAACGGCGGGGTAAAGCTCCCCCTCCTTCACACACAATGTGCCCCTGCTAATTACGCGTCAACGCCCGTAGGTGAAGCTCTAGAAATCTGGGCAATTCAAACCAAGCCTCCGAAGGGCAAGACATAAATGTTCTGGGCAGCGTTCGGCTTTGGGTGTAGGAGTGATTTGGTGGTGATGGAGGGGGACCAGAACGCGAAGAGAGGGGGCGTCACAGCTAAAGTCTACCTTGAAGTCTTGGCCGAATACCTTCCTACGATCCTAGAACACGATAGCGTCTTTATGCAAGATAATGCGCCTATACACAAGGCCCACAAGGTCACAGCCTTCTTCGCAGAGATGGGGATAGATGTCATGCCTTGGCCTCCATATTCCCCGGACTTGAACCCTATAGAAAACCTGTGGAAGATGCTAAAAGCGGAAATCGATAGAGCACATCCTGAACTCAAGGGTATGGGCAATAGTCAGGCCGTAATGGACTTTATGATTCAGTGTGCACAGGAAGCGTGGGAGACGTTGGCGCCAGAGCTCTTAAATAAGCTGGCTGAGGGGATGCAAAAGCGTGTGGACGCGGTAAAGGCCGCAAATGGGTGGTACACAAAATACTGAGTTGGTAGAATCGTCAATTAAATACTCAGTTATCGTACGCTTTAATCAGATCGTGAATAGCTTCAGTATTACCTATTTAATGGGCAAAATGCGACGGTGAGTTGTGGTGGGGGAATTGCGATTTTAAACGAGTCGGACAGACTTGTGGCCAGCCACTGTAGTAGGTTTCGCTTAGCACATTGACCCCTGCAAGCGTGAGGATATACTTGGTTCACCAACTTTAGTCTCGCTATTTGGATGCGTGATCGCCTTGTTTCGGTAAAGAACCCAGGAAAACCTGAAACCGCACCAAGAAGAAAGAAGACCATGAAGAAATTTTCTGGTCTCATTTTCTCATTCGAGTAACTGATTGGATGCAAAGAGAAACTTGGATGGACGAGACTTACGAGGACGAGGCCTCCAAGGCTTGTGACTCTTATTCCTTTCCAAGAAGTATTGATTCTAGAGCTAAAGCAGTGTGCTGCAGTTTAGAACCATGGATCCCATCGAGTGATCGGGGAGGGGTATGCGAAGCATGTACATGTACTAATAACTGATGCAAAAGGAAAGCATTGGAAGTGACATGAATTACGAGCATGCGGGGAACTAGAAGCGAGAAGCATTTGAAATGAGAAGAAATAAAATTTCGATGTGGGTAGATTGTGGCCACTAATTAGGGAAGAAACACGTGCGGAATATGTACCGTCTTTCTCGAAGCTTTTTCGAAGCTTCTGAAGAAATGACATATTCCGCACGTCAGCCATGAGTATAGTCACTGTGCGCAAATGATCTGATTCGATGTGACTCGACAAAATTGGCCCCGAGAATATTACATGCTCCTACAGTTCGAGTCTCGCACTAGGAGCTATTATGCCATGGGTCGGAGCGAGCCTACTTCCTTAGCGGCCGTGCTAGAGAGTAGGTCCTAGGAACTTCGCACCCACAGACAAAACTCGATCATAATTGTGACGAGCCCGAACAGCAGAACCTCACTTAACCGAACCCCATGATTTCATGAAGCAATGGTTTTGAAATGCTTCATGCCCTTTCCTAGTAATGAGCCACAGATTTCGAGATTTACAGACACAGTGACTCCTTTCCAGGGGGCCAGCTAATGTTACGGTCCAAAATTATCTCAAGAGTCATGAATATTTTCAAGTGTTACAGTGATCTAAATGAGAAATGGATACGTGGAATATCATGTAACAGAAGCCTTAGGCAAAAGGGTTAGGTGCGGTCGAGAACTTCTCGCGTGGGGTGTCATGTTTGGGGGAAACCAAACAGGACAGAGGAAATATTGAGTTGAACTCCTAAGTATCTGAACTAAATAGATCGATAACACTGGCTCAAGGATATGATTAGGGGGAAATATGTAGTACCATGAAATGAGGTAGGCTTGGTTGAGTGCAGAGAAAATCTCTAAAGTGTGCGATAAGTAGGCCTCGGCCAACATTGCCCACGGGGGTGAAAAGAAGAAAGCAATTTCCTCCTCACTAATCTGCTACGGATTTGAATTCCCCATTCGAGACCCGTTTGCACATCTCCTTGAGCGTTACTCCAGCCCACTCAAAATCTTTCAATTCGAGATAAATCTGACCACTGATTCTGCACCAAAATTCTCCTGCGTAGAACTTGACCGGAATCATGGTTTCATATTCCTTGATAGATTTCTCTGTCATCCATTTCGCAATCTTCGAGGCATCAGCCGCTCTGATGTACACAGTTCCATCTTCTAATTGTAATTTCCCCACGTCTGGATCTTCGAGTGTAGGCCTAGAATAAGTGTCGTACGAAGCCGGGCCGTGCGTAATCGTCAACGGCAGACGTACGTTCACGAAGCAGCAACGCTGGAGGGTATGAGTTGTGTTGTCCATGACTTCCGTCCCTAGAATCTCTGCCATTCGCTTTCCTCCTTCTTTGGCTATATTCTCACAGTACGCCCGGATTTTTGCTTCACCACCACACGTCAGCTGGCGAAATTTCAACGCCTCTTCGACGCAGACATATGGTGTAGGATCAATAGTGGACACTTTTTTGAAAAGTTCGCCAAAAGCCTTGGGGTCCTCTGAAGCAGTTTCTTTAGCTAAGAGCGGTTGAAATCCCCACGACGTGGGTAGCGACGTGCGTATCATATGATGGTTACGGGCTGGCACGTATAGTACTGCACAGCCACGGGGCACAAAGAGCCATCTGAGCACCGTGTCAGTCATGAGGCGAAGTTCATCCAGCTTTCATACTTATAGCAGTTGCTCGTGAAGAAATCCGGGTCCACACGTCCCAAGTTCGTCAGATCGATATGTCCAATTCCATGAGCCCCATCAATCAGACTCAAGATTCGGAGACTTCGGCAAGCTTCCACCAACGCTTCCCACGGAAATCGTACCCCAGGGAATGTCAGCACCGTATCAAACATCGCAATTTTGACTTTCCTCCCCTCGTCCTGCAACTTCCGTGCCACACGGTTGAACTTGCGAACAATATCTTCATCCGTTACAGGATAGTCGATTGTAATACAGACCCTCGAGACTAGTGCAGTTTCGCACAAGCTGTCGATGGTCTTCTCACACGCTCCATATACCGTGCTAAAGTGCAGAATTATATCTCCTTTCTGGAAGACGAGGTTGCGGAGCACCGTATTCACACCCGTGGTTGCATTTGGAACAAATACCACTTCATCGGCAGCCACGCCAAGAAGAGGAGCCACGGCAGTACGAGCTTCCTCTAGCAACGCCGGATAGGTGTATCGAAGGAATGTGTCAGGGCGCGCCTCGGCGAGATCCTGCAAGTCGCGTTGGCGGCCTCTGACGCTCTTAGGGAAGGTTCCGAAGGAGCCGTGATTCAGGGGGACGTAGTTTGTCGCGAAGCTGAAGCAGGTGTCTTTCATTGCGTGTCCAAAAGAGACAGAAGGCTCTGATTCTTCCATCGTCACGACTGCCACCGAGCAAATCGGCCAGCGGCAAGGGCAAGGGCAAGATTCAGGTTAAGGTCTTGGTTGAATTATGGATGAAACGTTAACATCTGTCATTGCTAGAGGCGAGGGTTGGACGTTGGGTTTGCGACTGCCGCGCGGGTACAGGGCGGCTGACGATTGGGCAATGTTCTGCGAAGCCCTGCAACGCCTTGCCCCCTGTCCGACTTGGTTCGATCATGAGCTCCCGCTCCGTTCAACCTGGCCTGAACTGTATCGGCAGCGGCGTTGTGGCACCGCCGCACAAGGCCAGTAGCACTTCCGTGTAACCACATCCCAAGCGCCATGGCCGAAGCTTGGACCCCTCTGTGGTCTCGTTGGAAGGTGAACTAGATTAAAAAGACAATTAGGCACCCGGCGCGGATGACACGCATTCGCAACTTCATTGTCGTGCTCCACCGCAGTGCCAGCTGGCATCTGCGTATTCTTTTCATGCTTCACGGACGCCCACGCAGCACGGATAACGGACGGCATGGATCCCCTCTCGCTCACGGCGAGTGTGATCGCAGTGGCAACTCTCGCTTCTCAGATCGCGGGGGCGGTGGCTGACCTGCGGAATTTGTGCAAGCACTTGCCAGGCCGATTGCACGCCTTGGGCAACGAGGTTTCTGATATGGAACTCGTCCTCCGTGAGGTCGCCAAAGTTAGCGAAGAAAGGTCCCACGCATCCATCTCGACCGCGGAGACAGACCAGACAACGATACCACAACTCGTGAAGAAGGCAGAAACAAGCCTGAATGAGGTCAAAACGATCATCCACAGCCTTTCTGCGTCATCTGGCCGAAACAGTGTCACAATCTTTCGGATGGGGCTTTGGCGAAAAGAACAACCAAGGCTGAGGGCTCTGCAAGAAGATATAATGACCATCAAATCGAGCCTGAATGTCATAATCGGCGCATCTAACTCGTACGGTTACTCTTTTATGAATCTCCCCCAGGAATTTTCCCTTTGGTTGAGCCTTGCAAGCTAATTGCATAAAGTCGCGAGATGATGCGCGTTCGATTAGACATCGAAGCCCTGTCCACCATGACTTCTAGGTCAATACACAACCAAACCACTTCGTGGGACGAATTTTTGCAATGCATTGCTTTACAACACAAGGACGTTACAGAATCCGTCAGTGGGACGTATCAATTAGTCGATCAGCGAATCAGCAGAGTGGAAGAAATGCTCAAAGCTCAATCGACACAGATCCAGGCAAGCCAACTAGCCCAAATAGGGCCACTCTACAATTTGAGCCCTCCCCCCTCACGCAGACGACATTCACGAGCAAGTAGCAAAACCAGAGTTCCACAGATGCCAGCTCGAAGTGAAGCCGTAGGCGTTCGACTCAGGCATTATGCCACCGTCTGTCGTCAAGGTTGCCTGTGTGCATGCCATTCCCAGACCAGATCAACGACACCAGGATTCATGGATCGGTTACTGGGGCAACTCTTTGTTGGATATGCCGGCTTGCCATTACTAAGTCCGCTTTGTGATATTGACACTTGTGATAAGTCACAAGCTCCTCGTGTCAGTTTCGAGTATTGGTTTCCGCTGGGATTTTGTTGGTCACAGATTATTATACTTCAAATGGCATATCAATCCAATACCGGCCCGCAAATATCTTTAAGTACTTTGAGGAGAGTGCCAGACTCGGCACAGTGCGTAAGTTTTGCACTAGAGGGCAATATCGAAGGGTTGAAAAGTCTTTTCAAACATGGTCTCGCCTCTCCTCGAGACGTGAGTAGTACCCGTGGGTATTCAATACTGCGTGTAAGTTGCCTCATCCATATATATTTAATATCATGCTGAGTACTGACCTAGTGGGCTCTCTATGGCCAACAATATGAGACATGCAAGTTTCTACTGTCGGCAGGTGCCGACCCACACTATAGGTTTGTAATTCCGTCTCGGCGCTTTGTATCATTTCAAAACTAACATTACGTCAGACCCATCTCAGTTAATGACGAATGTACTAGTGATAAATCTTGCGATATCATATTAAGAGGAGGCTTGTCTGAAAAGACAGTCGAGATTCTTAGAGGTCTTGCGGCTGGAAGCGATTTCATCGAAAATCAAAACTTTGCCCTCATCCACAAGATCGTTCTGAAGCTGTCGCTGGAAAGCTTGGAGGAAGAGATTCTTCGCAACCCAGATGAAATCGATGTCCGTGACACAATGGGCCGTACAGCGTTGCAGTGGGCCGCGGCAAGAGGAGATGACCGAGCTTTGACAACGTTGCTGAGCTATGGGGCAGACCCAAATGTGATGGACAGAAAACTGAATACTCCACTGACGCTGGCATCGAATCAGAACCATACAGTCTGCGTTCGTTTGCTACTAGAAGCCGGCGCCGTTCCGGATCCTGAACTGCCTCATGGCATCAAGTTCGGCAGTCCTCTTAACTGCGCTGCTCGAAATGCCTCGGATCCTCTATTGATCAAAACACTCCTTGATTTCAATGCCGATATTGAAGCTAGCAATATTGACGGTGTGACTCCGTTATTACACGTCGCCCGTGGCAATAGTGCCAGCCACGCCATGCTGCTGCTGGAATACGGCGCTGATATCAATGTAACATCGAACGACGGCCGGACCCCCCTGACAACTGCCATCATCTACAATAATCACAATGTCCTTCAACTACTCCTGGATCGATGGTATGAATACAGTGAATGCCCACGTCTGAAAGGGCCACATCTCCTCAGCCTTGTAGCGCAGTATGCTGACTTGCAAACAATATCGATCTTGGCGTCAACAAGCCATCTGAAATTGAAGTTCGACAAGGACTATGTTCTGGGAGACTTTTCAGCACGACTGCGCCAACGGATAGATGTTACAGAGAAATTGACGGAAGCGTTCGAAGACTTGGTATTCCTCATTAGCCAAGGATCAGCACAGAACGAGAGCACGGAAAGCCGGATGGAGGCGGGTAAACTCGGAACCCAAAGCCCCAACTCGCCCACGAATTCATCAGAGGAATTTGATGAAGTTTTCGAAGATGCGCAGGAAACTTTGAGTCCACGAGCCTGCCCTTTTGGCTTCCTAGTAAAGCGAGCGACAATCTAAGGGCCAACTATTTCAGCTTTGGCTTCTGTGACTTTTCGGGTGGGGGCACTCATATTGGCGGGGATAGCTCTCTAGAATCTGCATTGCCGTATTATTTAGGCACAAATGTTATGGCCCGACTCTGGAGCTATAAAGGGCAAAGTATTCGCCTTTCAGGTGAAAGTGACGCCATGTTGCTCTCCGACTCAAGCAGCAATGGTGGAGAGATCTCGAAGTATACTAATCAAACGTACTCGAACTTTTCTTTCAATTTTGAGAGTAAACTTGTATTAAATTTACGTGGAAAGTAGGATACTCAGCTCGACTAGAGCCGCAGAGGAAGCTTTGACTCGAGGGGAGAAATAGGCAGCAGCATCTTAAACTCCATCACAAGATAGCTCTGGATTTCATAATCACATTAATTATCATATTTCGATCGAAAGTTCGAAGCAGGACAAGAGGTCACGCCAAGACGTAATTTCCAGTGTTCCCACCTTCTCCGAAGTGAAATTATTATCGGTGCGTCCGATATTGAGACTCTCTCTGCCATAAACCTTCTTCTGATGAGTATAGGGAAAGAGGTTTCTGGAACTGAGAGAATAGTGTATACTTCATAAGATATAATCCTAAATCCAAATAGATGCGAGTCAGACTTCCCAGATATATTTCGTTTAGAGTAAAACTCCCCGCCGTTGCCTGTAATATTGGTCAACAGATCCCAAGTGCTCTCCAGTCTCGCCGTCCACTTGAGGTCTATAATATCGTTCGCCAAAGGATTTCCCGGAAGCACATTCATACCGTTCTCCTGTTTCTTCGATCTGCTGGATTTATTATATACAATCGATCATATTATGATATAGATAAACGGCATGGTCACCTAAGGATAAGAAATGATGCTATTATTATAAGCACATATTAGTAGACAGCAAACAGGCTACTCTCGTCAAAGCTCTCAGAACTCATTTAGCCTAGATCTCCCCTGATAGTGTAGTGTCTACCCACATACACGCCCCAACCGTTCTTCACCGGCGTTGCCAACATCACGGACTCAACGTCGTTAATCTTGCGGTTTTGCATAATAAGAGCATATGTACAATTCACCGTATTCACAGCAGCGGCGTACTTATTTACATCTCGTCGCAGACATCGAGGATTGGAGCCGAAGCTATCGGCACGAGGATTAGCGAGTATGTTGGAGACGATCGTCTCAAACGGTCCAATACTATTGGTTATGCTGGAGGAACAGTCGGCTTACGTTGATCTTTGATGAGAGGAAATGAAAAAGGATCTGTACTTCTGAACTAAGAGATAGTCATCCAGCCCCAAGAATATACAATTTTGAGCGAGAAGATCCTTTCTGTTTTCAACACTTCCTCCAACGTTCCATTTTGTACCCATTCCTAAATATCACCACCCACCACCTACCCCCTCCAATAAGTATAAACCTTCGCCTCCCAATGCATCAACGGCTCTCTCCCCACCCACTCAGCCGGCACATCCCTATTCTGCGTCACCTCCCTCCAACCCCCCACCTGCTGATCCGGCCAATTATCAACCACATACACCGGGCCCTCTGTATCCTGATCCGTAAAATTCGCGACGACCACCACAGGAATTTGACCCTGACCGCCTCGCTTCCAAGCCATGATCTTGCCGCCACGACTCTCATCCACGTGAATGAAATCCGTGTCGTCGTCTCCTAGTGCCGGGCACGTCTTCCGGAACTGCACCATGTTGGCAACATAGTTGAAGATGCGCGTTCGCCAGTCCTCGGCCTTGCGCTCGTAGTTCACGGGGTCGGATTGTTTCTCGGAGATGGAGTTGTCCATCTGGTCGAGAAACTCCTCACCAGCGAAGATCATGGGGATGCCGACGGAGGTCAGGAAGAGTGCGAATGCGAACTTGGCACGTCGCTCCATGTCGGTGACGCCGCTGTCCGTGAAGAAGTTGAAAAGTCGTTCTTTGCCAGTGCCGCCTTCGGTGTCGTGCGATGTGAGGTAGTTTATCGACTGAGAGCCGTCGGTGAACGGGTGGTTGTAATCGAGGGTACAATTCACGAATTTGCGGACTGTCCATTCGAAATCATCGCCATCACTGCCGTTTCCGATCAGACAAGCCCGAATGCGGCGTTGGAAGGAGTCGTTCCAGAGGGCGTTGAGAGTCCCGGATGTGATGAGGTCCAGCGGATCACTGAGCTCTTCACCGATGACGAGGAACTTTGAGGGGTCAGCGGAGGGATAGCGGGAGTTGTAAATATCCCAAGCGTATTCTTTGTATGATTTGATGAAGTCGTAGTTGGCGATATTGTTAATGCTGTCCAGGCGAAGGCCGTCAACGCCGAATGAAGTCATCCAGCGATGGAGATGCCCTTTGTGAAAAGCCCAAGATGGGTGGATAGCTGAGACTTGACCAGATTGAGGGTCGTATGTAGAAGAGACTACCGCTTGGGCATTTGCATCGACTGGCCAGCTGTATCGCCAAAGTCGCCCCCCGTACCCGTCACGTTCTTGGGAAGAGTGCGATTGCCATATATCCGGACTCTTTTGCTCTTCCGGTGCGGTCTGATCAAGATGAAATTGCTTGAAGTCGATGTAGACATACGGGTCATGTCCGAAGGCCATCACAACATCCGTGAAGAAGCGGGTTCCCTGACCATGAATCTTCTCGACAAGCGTGACCAACTCTGATGAAGTGCCCAGATCAAAGTCTGGTGCGTAGTAATTGGCTGTAGCATACCCCCACTGGCCAATTGGTCTTGCGTCTGCGACAGGTAAAAGCTCCAACGCATTGATGCCGAGCTCAGCAACAATGGCTCCGTTGTCGACAACTGAGACACCCTTGAAATTATTACCAGTGACTGTAGGATCAAACAAGGCGAGAACATCGACGAAAGTTCCCACATCAACCTCTACATCTTGATTGTTTTCTTCGACATGCTTGTATTTGGACCACGAGGTTGGCAGTTCATAAATAACCATATGATTATTCTGTGGCATAGAATCTTGTGAAGGAAGTGGTGGAGTGCTGGGCTCGCTGCCATCAACATCGCAAGGCCAGAGCTTTCCATCGCGAAACTTGATGACGGATGACGGCTGGACATGGTCGTCTCTCCCCTTGGTCGAAGCGTACCATACGGTGTAGGCTAACGGATCTGTGACTTTGATGGCACCTCGTGCTTCTGGCGAGAGATCGTTGATCTCATACCAATAGTGATAGACTTTGCCGTCTTCCAATGGTGGACTGATGTTCTTTGGATCGAGCTCCCACAAATCTGGTTGGTCAGGTTTGACAAATGGCGTGATGCTGATCTGATAGACAGTCTGAGGTGACCCGTTGTCAAGTGTACCGAGCACCAGATACGGCTCTCTGGCGTTTTGGGGGTCAGCAGGGAACCAGAGCATGAACTTGTCCTTCCTGCGCTCGAGGAGATCGTAAGTTGGAGCCATCGTAAGAAATCTGAAGGGGGATCGATATCAATGTTATCATCGAGGTTGATGATTGAATGGGCTGATCTTGTGGATGTCGCGCCAATTGAATAGACAGAGCGCGAGAACGAGTCTTTAAATCAATGATAAGTGTTGGGAGAAGGCGGAGGAGCTGAGCGTGAGGTGCGTCGTTCAGCCGTGATCGACTGCAGGGGGCTTCAGCCACAGACGCACGTGAAGTCTCGATTGGGACGCGATGGGAAAAGATAGCAAGGATTCAATGGAACTTTGCGATGGAGGCGTAAGCACAGAAGAGAACGATGCGAGAAGACAGGAATAGGAGGTAGGAGATGCCGGAGAGTAGAATGTTGAGGACATGGGAAAGAACACCCACTCAGGTCGCCAAGCCATGCGTGGCAGTCTTGCAGGAAGGGGCTATCAATAGAACAGCAACCAAATTGGCAGTCCTTCAAAATTGAATACAAAAGTATCATGACGACTTCCACTTCTAGATCAGCTCGCAGCAAGCAGGTTGTCAAAGCCCATGCTGTGCTCACCCATTTCTGAAATGTGGTGATCTGAAAGCTGCAGCGCTGCGGGGTCAGCCTGCAGCAGCCACACCCCACGGAGCGTGCTGATGCGCGTTTTGCTCACCGTGTATCGGCAGTTGGGGTTGCATAAGAGAGTCGTCGCGAATTGGTAATACTTTCGATATCAATGAAAAGATGGAAGATGAAGAGGGAAGGGATCTTAGTGCGAAAGAGATGTTGCTCTGAGCACAAAGGTTTCGGTTGCTAGTCGGGCCGAGCCCTCATCCGCCAAGTCCCGCCTGTTGCCGCATCGGTGGAAATGATGCTCTGGCCGTCATTTTGCAGAACCGCGTGCTTTGCAGAAGAGCGAGGGTTCACTTCATTCTATACCAAAATTGTAATAAGAACTGTCAAATGTTTTTTATCTGACGTTCAATTCCGTCACATGGGATGGAAAGGACTTTGGGGGCCGTTGCCAAATGTGACCCCGCAATTGCCCGTCCACGAAGAGGGGTTGAGACTAGGGGCCACGCTTTACCTCCAAGACTATACAAATTTAAGCGTTACACTTCCGTAAATATCAGATAATAATGTTTTGATTGTCGGAAAGTAGCTCTCTATCCCAAAACAGATTCTTCAACCCAGCATACGAAAGAATATCGAAGGACTCCCAATCAATCCTTCCATCAAGCCTCGGGTTCCTCAACGGGGAATGGCTTTCTTCCATACACAACCTTCCTAAAACACCATTAGCAGACCGCACTCAACACCCACACCTGAAATTGGTACTCACACAGTAGCATAACACGTCAGCTTCGGATTCTGAACATCCTCCTTCACCTCCACCAAAAACCCCCTAATCTGCTCCGCCGTCCATCCCAAACACCCAATAACCTTAAGACTCATAGCCTCCACCCCATTCAACAAATCCTGCTCAAAGTACGCGCCTACCTGCTTCAAATAACTCCCTTTCGCCCACTGGTTCGTCGGCAGATAATACGTCTTCTCCACCACATCCTCGAAGCCCAGCTCGTCCATCCAGCGCTTATAATTCTTGACATTCGTCCAAGGACGCCCAATTTTCCTCGAGCCTTCTGCACACAGCTGGTTCCAACGGTACAGCGCGGATTCGACGGGCGGAGGCCCGATCCAGTCGAATGGGTAGATGACGTCTTGGAGCTCGAGGTAGCCGCCGGGGTTGAGCGATTTGAAGGACTCTGAGAGCACGTGCTTTGGGTCTCTGAAGCAGGAGAGGAGAGTCCGGCCGTGGATGAAGTCGAATTTCTGCGCGAAGTTCCACTCGTCTTCTGCGTCGTCGATCTCGAAGCTGCAGTTTGGGGGCACGCTGTTCGTGTCAGGTGCCAGTTCCAGAAGTATAGAGGTGGGGAAGAACGTACTACATGGGCTGGATTGCACTCAAATCTGTGCCGAGTACCTGTGCCTGTGGGAAGAGATTGGCTGTAATGAAGGTAAGTCAACTTCCGGAAGAACTTGGTTTCACGAACCGAACTCAATGGCCCAGATTCCAGTTCCTTTTGATAGTCAGCACTAACACCGCCAAAGTGGAAGAGAGCGTCGCATACCAGTCGCAATATCGAGAGCATGGTGTATGTTTTGGCCAATTGGGGCCAAATATAATTTCTCCTCAAGCGCGATGAAGAACATCATGTGTTGAAGGTCTGTTTGCTCATCAGCTGATGAGGATGACAACTTGACGAGTCAATAGTTTACCTAGCCGTTCTCTTTCAAGCTATCACACGTCATACAAGGTTAGATTAAGCTTGAAGCTATTCCTTGGCGGCAATGCGACTAACCTCGTCATTTGGCAGATTATATTCTAGGATGTGTTGATTAGGATTCAGTCTAGCACGAGAGTGGGGCACACATACTTCCTTGCTTGTAATGATGGTAGGTGCGGCCATTCTCCTCGACATGTTGATAAATGCTTGATCGTAAAGAAGACGTTGATGTTCTGCTCACTAATCAGCGCATGCTCATATCGCGACGTTCCACAGCATAGTTCCACGGCATAAGGTTTGCAGGAGGATTGGATGAGAACGCACACATCAGACAAGGTACCGATTGCAGAGTCGGCATCGCCCTGCAGTTAGAGAAACCCCATTAGGATCATGCTGACCACGAGCATAAGCAACTTACATGGTCGCGATGGCTGTCAACCGAGGGTAGGGAGGGCGCACTGTCCGTCTCCCACGACCCCTCCCCCGAGTCCTCCCCGTTCTCCTCTATTTCCGCATCTGGCGCGATAAGCTTGTCGGAGACGGGCACAGCTGAATTAGGTTCTGACATCGCTCTCGCATTACAAGCCCTGACTCGTGTAACTATAATCTGGTAAAAGGGAGATCGGCGAGTCAAGTGCGGAGTGTGGTGAGGTCAGAATAAGATGTGCGTGCGGGCCATGCCACCAATTTTTACGTGTCAATGGCGCTTCCCGTTATGTAGAGACCGCCGCGGAGAATGCCCATTTGATTGGCTACGATATGGGCTGTTTCAGAGCTCCGGGACGACCCATTGCTCCGCTGTTTTGCTCTCCCCTCGAAGATCTCTTCGTGGGAAAAAAAAATTAGAGGTTCACTTGGTCTATGTTACACAAGCTTTGTTACACCGGTACAGCTTATTGCTCGATAGGTATCTAGAAACCCTGTATATGTGCCTTTTGCTTAATGCGCTGCCTTACAGGGAGAATAATGCAAAGTCCTCAATTACCCCGCTATTGCCGCCTCTGAATAGTGGGGTGGCTTCTTGAACGACCTGTCACCACAGCTCTCCAACGATCTCTTCCACTCATTCAACACGCTAGCAGAGAGTTAACTAATCTTGATGTTTACTCGGCGACTTCGCATCTCACACCGATAGAGCATCTATTTACCCTCGCCTATTTTATTTCCTCCCATCTCCAACGAACCTCAAGATGTCAAACTCACAACCCGCACCCAGCCAGGCTCCACCACCCTTCGAGCCTTCAATTGAAAAACTTTCCGAGCTTTCAAATTCCATCCAAGCATCCCTCGCCCAATATGCATCGGCCTCAACCCCCCAAGAAAAAGCCTCCTCACTAAAAGCAATCCAAGCCCTCTCAACCCGCCTCTCAACCGCCACCTCCCCCATCCAACAACGCTTCATGGACCTCAACAGCCGCCCCTACCTCAACGTCACCATCCGACTCGCCCTCTCCCTCTCCCTCTTCGAAGCCCTCCCCCCCTCAGGATCCATCACCCTCACCGCCCTCACCACCCTCCTGCCCACCTGTACCCCAGAATTCCTCTTCCGCCTCCTACGCGTCCTCTCCGCCTTCGAAATCCTCACAATCACCTACCCACCCCCTTCCCACCATCTCCATATCTCCCACACCCCGCTCTCCCTCTTCCTCCTCTCCCCAGCCGCAAAAGCCAGTTTCCTCAACCACTTCGAGATTCTTCTCCCGGCCCACCTCGCTTCCATCCCTGGGTATTTCCACAAACACGGTTTCCAATCCCCGGTAGATCCCAAAAATGTACCGTTTACATTCGCGCATGGGACGGTTGATGAGGATTTCTTCGATTTGTTGGTAAAGGATAGCGAGAAATTAGCGTTATTTAATGACGCGATGACGATTATGGCGGTGTTGGGGTTGAAGCCACTGGGGGGATTGTATCCGTTTGATAGGTTGGTGGAGAATGAGGAGGGGGTCGCGTTGGTGGATGTTGGGGGTGGGAAGGGGCAGATGTTGAGGGTTATTGGGGAGGCGTGGCCGGGGATGAGGGGGAGGTTGTGCTTGCAGGATTTGCAGGTTGTGCTTGATGGGGGTGTGGTTGTGGACAGCGAGGTTAGGTTGGTGGCGTATGATTTCTTTAAGGAGGTGCAGCCAATTAAAGGTATGTTTACTCTGAACTTTTTGAGGGGTTGTGAGGGATGGATTGCTGATGATGATAGGATCGAATTATTTCTTCAAATCCATCTTCCACGATTGGCCGGATAATGCATGTCTGAAGATTCTGTCTAATCTCGCCCCAGCCATGCGCGGCTATCCTCATTCCAAGCTCCTTATTTGTGAACTTGTGCTTCCGGATCAACATCCTGAGCCGACGAAGGTTATAAGAGATATCACTATGCTGGTCATTGGAGGCTCGGAGAGAAATCTGACTCAGTGGGATGCATTGCTGAAGAAGGCGGGGTTTAAAATTTTGAATGTTTATGGCGCTGGTGGTGAGAATAGCAGTATTATAGAAGCTGTGCTAGATGAGTGATGCTTTGGTAGAACCCCTGGGTGAGGTCAACACGACGTTGAACTTGCTAAATATCTCGAAGATTGAGTCTGGCTCATAACAGCTCGTGATACAAACACTTCCCATCAAGTAAACAAACCTTCTCTACATCCTCAACCTCACAACTCCCCCCTCCCACCAAAAGCAGCCCACTCTTCAAAATCAAACTCCAAGCTCTGCGGCCCTTCCGCCTCCTTGATATAACCCAAGAGACACTTATCGAATCTCACACTCGTAGTCCCAGCCACATCCGCATAAAAAGCATCATATCTCTCATCCAGCGCCTCCGCCAAATTTCCACATCGCCTTTCGGATGAAGCACCGACCACGGCTTACGACACGTAACCCCCTTACAAGATTTCGTTGTCAGCAGCAACGCATCAAGCCTCTGAACCAACCGATACAACTCCGCCTCATGACGTTCAACAACCTTGAAAGACGAAGACTCCGAGCCGGGATACAGATTCCTCAGCTGCCCCGGATCAGCAGTAAGATTATACAGCTCATGCTCATTCGTGCACCACACCGCATAATACAAATTATATCCTTTTGCCGAATTAATAATCCGCAGCGCTTTATACGTGTTATTAACCCCAAACCCAACAATCTTCCCATCATCAAGCGAGAACCCGTATTTACCCTCCGGGAGTCCCAGGCCCCAGAACTCGATATTAACGTGCTCACCTCTCTCCCCAGACTCTTCTGCAGAGAGTACGGAAGAGGAGGTTAGGGGAATGGCACTCCCGTCGAAATCAGGACGGGGAGCGAGGCCCGCGAGAGAAAGGATTGTGGGCGAGAGGTCCGCGTGTGCGCTGACGAGGTACGAGGTCTGGCCTGCTGCAATGCCGGGACCCCGGATTATTAAAGGGATGTGGATGTCTTCTTCGAAACCGCATTCTTTGCCGGGGTGGAGCCGGTGCTGAGAGATGTGGTAGCCGTTGTCGGTTGAGTAGATGATGTAGGTGTTATCCAGGATACCGTGTTCGCTGAGCAGCGATACGACGCCTTCGATGAGCTCGTCTACTGCTTGGAGAGCTTGCAGACGGGCGCGGTAGAAGGCGTCGTTGTAGGTGATTATGGCGGAGTTTAGTTGAGGAAGAGCTTTGATCCATGAGGCGCCGCTTGGCTGGGAGTTGTTTGTTATTAAAGCAAGGAATACGTATGATGAGCATAAACTTACCTTATCAGGGTTGAAATTCTCCGTCCGAGGTATTTTAACCTCTGGGAAGAGATGCTTATGTCGCTCAGCCGGAATCGGTGGCGTGACAACCCCCACAATCGATTCTAGAGGACTGTTCAAGGGGTCATCCAGATCGATCTCGAAGGCTGCCACATTACTATGTGGTGTGACGGTAGCTACTGTCAAAAAGAAAGGGCCACCCAATGCGACGGCATCATCAATGAACCCGTAAGCTTTCTCCGCAATCACATCTGTTGTATAATGTCCTTCCCAGCTGACGGGTGGTTCTCTGTTCCGCTGAGTCGTAGCATTGAGGTACTGATACGTAAATGGATCAAGGAGGAAGTCAGATCCGGTCCATCCAGCGGGGTATGGAGAGTTGTAGTTGTCGGTTGTGTGGGTGTTGAATAACTTGCTGGTGTAGAAGGTGTTGTAGCCGCCAGCTTGGAGCCAGACTGGGAGGTAATTTTCATTGTGACCTTCGTGGACAAATTTAGGATAACCACCTGCATTGAATTAGTCCTGTCCCAATTGGTTGCACCAATATCGAGTAGTTGAAAAGTGGTAAACTAGGCAGGGCGCAACTAACCATAAGGAGGAAAGATATCCGTCACGTTCGTATTATGTGCATTCTTCCCAGTCCACAACGTAACACGTGAAGGGCAACAGATAGCCGTGGTGCAGTAGTGACGACTGAAAAGCGTACCTTCATTGATGAGATGTTTATGAAGAAGTGGCATATAGTCCAAGGAACCCAATTCGACATCTTGATCATCAGTCAAGATGAAGACGATGTTTGGTCGTTCCTTGAGAGGACCGAGAGGTTCTTGATTGATTGTTGCTGCCACTGCAGAAAACGTGGCAAGTGCAAATAAGCTATACCGAGAAAAATTCATGATGTTGGATCGGCCAGGAATCCTGGACTGTGAACCACACTTTCAATTTGCTGTCGATCTGGGGACTTCAGGGGGGCGAACAGCTCCATCTTGAGTACTTAATGAGAAGTAGGAAGTCGATGAACGGAACAAAGTCCGAACGCGCCATAATTGGAGCTGGGCAGAGAATTGCCACTTTTATTGGTTGTCTTTTAATCGGGCGGATGACTCTATCAGGGGCTGAGATTGTACGATCGCTTACCAATAGGAGAGAGGAATTCGAGAAGCGAGCCTTGAAGAGTGGGGGAAATTGGGAAAAAGCATTTAAATGCAAGAAACATTGGGACTGTTGCATGATTATTGTATTCATTGAGGAGGGCGGAGTTTGGAACATTCCGTGATTCCGTTCTGGTGGATGGAGGTAAATGTGCTAATAACCACTAAGAGCAGCGAATAGGGTCCGGACAGCCCACTTCATAGGACGGTTACACCACGATTAGGGGAATTCTGCCACTACCCCCGATACTTATTCGTGCCTCTACTTCTTAAAAAAAAATTATAATAATATAATAATAAGAGTATCCTAGTAATAAGTGAGTATATAAGCTTATAAGAACCGAAGTTTAAAGAATCTTGTAATATCTGCCCGTTCATGCTCGCTAATTCCAGGGGTATTCTGTCACGACGTTTATCTTTTTCTTGCAAACTACTTTAAAGCTTCTTGTCCACAATCCACTTGCAGGTAAGCCCGGAAGCTCAACCACTGCCGAAACCGAAGATGAAGCGAACGAGGGCTAGAAAAGCTTGACTGGAATCCAGGACAGAGGAAGCGAGTCCAGTGATATGCCACGCGTTCTGCCGGCTGATTCGTAGGCGAGGAAGGCTTTGAGGCTTAAGGAGGGATGGAATTATGAGTGTGGGGGCTTGCGATGCGGTGCTGCGGGTGAGAGTGGCACGCGGGTAAGAAGTGAGAGTTATTTTTGGCGGTGATGTCACGTCACGTTTTTCTTTCATTTTTCAGCGATGGTTCTATGTTAAGATTACATGGGAGCGTTCGAAATGGTAGAAAGCTTAACCCCTTATTGAAGTTAGAATCTCCTCCTGCCAGTCTTGCGTGTCAACAGAGGATCTTGGCGAGTTTTTATGCATACCCAACAAATTATCTTCCACCACTCTGAATCCGGTGGTAGCGCCATATTCAAAAACGTACAAGGAGCCTCTCTGACCTCTTCTCCATTGCGCTCAGCTCCAAACTCTGTTACTCTTGCGATAAAGACTGCTGAGCCTGGGTTGGGTCCAACAGCCCGTGAAACAACAACGGCAAAACAGACGATTTCCATGTTGGTGCCCCAGCTCTCCGCCGGACAATAGTCTGTCCAATCGTGACCAAAAGGAGTAGGAACACCATGACCAAGAAAGCCGCCGGGAAAAGCAGCCAGACCCAGTCGGCCTGGTAATAGATAGCGGCTACATGTGCATTCCCAATCACTGCACCAGACGGAGCTCCCCACCAGGACTCGGATGCCACGTTCGAGAAATTGAAGGGATCTTCGAGACTTATGATGGATGACCCGTCCTTGCCTAAGAGCCGTATTGCTGTCGTTGCTGCGGTGGTGACGTTTTCGACAACGGAGGAGATGGAGTAAATGGAGGCTGCGTTGGAGTTGGCGAAACTCTGGAGCCAGAACATTGCTTGCCCCAAGGCGGAGCCGAATTCGGTACATAGGCTTGCCGTGGTCGGTCCACCGCTTGTGCTGGACAGGATATAGTCGGTGGTACAGCTCCCATTAAGTCAGCAAGGAGATCAGCTAAAGCCGCCCAATAGCCAATGTCCATCAAATAAAGGCAGTTTAGCGGGATCGTTGTTGCAGGGCCTGCATCTAACCAAGAAGGTGTGGGCAAAACGCCGCCAAAAGAAGGAGCAGAAGGGAACGAGCTTAAATTTCCAGCCGAGTATACTTGCCCCTCCACGAAGCAAGGGAGATCTAGTTTGTAGAAAAAGGGGTTCTCCATAGGCTCTTGATATGAGGTACCGTTCAAAGCCTGCAGAGGGACTTCTGACAATAAAGTCTCTTGTAGAGTCCCGTCCATAAATTCGCCAAAGTAGCGTCTTATGCAAGGATATAATATGAATACGGCTGCTACCGCACCAGGAGGAGGGAACGAATCAAGGATAGGTACCGTGGGGGTACCCGCAAATGTCACATTATATCGAGGACCGTATGTGTGCGACAGAATCGTGGCATTTACGAATGAAAAGGGGAGGAGAGCTCGAAATTCATCTTCCATGGAAGCAAACACCCATGAGAAATCATCATTTCCCACGACGGTAGTTTGGAGAGAACCCGTATCCGCCGAAAAGAAATAGACTTTTAGTCCATCTGGCAGAGAAGAGCTGTAGATATCTTCATTTATAGTCGGAGACACTGGAGCTACATTGTTCGTGATCAGCATCGAAACGTCGTTGCATCTGGAACATATCGCCAGAGATGAGTGTGTCACTCCATTGAAGGCATCAAATGTACAATTGCCAGTCGGACATTTGGCGGACAGGGAAAGTTCGGGGAGGGTAGTATTGGAGAAGCCGCGCAGGATGTAGAACTTAATCGAACTCTGTAGACTTGTACCCTCATCTATCCCACGCATTGTGGTGGCTACAGGAATGGAACTTAGTCCAGGTTTGATTCGGTCGCATGAAACGCTTCTGATAGCCTGTTGGGTGAAAGGGCCAATTCCATAGGATCCCAAGAGTGCAGCGGAACAGACCGCCAGTGAAATCCTAAGGATTTTAATTGCTGGATTGTAAAAGCAGCTTGGGAATATTACAGTCTGGGGGTTTTATATATCATTATAATAGAACCTTGGAGTCCTCGGCTCGAGGCATCAAAAAGATTGAGATGTCTCAACTGCCTTGGCTTATCGAACCACGACCATTTAAGGTGTCCAATAACTAGAGAGAATTAGTGCATATTCTGAAAAATGTGAACTTTAGGCTTCTCCGCAGTTACCCTGTACCACTGGGAAGACGAGAGATGGTCTAAAAATTGTACTAAGAATAGCGACTTGAGAGTTAAGGTTGATCGTCGAGCTTGTTTGATACTTCTTGTCTTGCGATGCAATCAGAGCAATGATTGCAACAAAAAGGGACAGCGCAAGTAACATCGCAGCCAGTTCCCATTTCCAGTCGGAGAAAAAAGCTGCAACGGCAGATTTGCGAGGGCCATCGACGCTGTCCGCCACATCTTCTGACGAGGCTGGAGCATCTTGGACTGCCGTCGGGATCTCTTCACTTAGCCTGGATTTGCTGTCTTTTGTGACTGCTGGAAAATTTGCCATAATGATATACGCGAGTTAATTGCACATACGGGGACTCGAATGCGTGCATTTTTGACTTCGTTAAGTTACGAAGACATGAGAAGGAAGAATGAGGAATAGTTAGGCAGCAACAGCGAGAAACAATACGGGGTCGAGTGAATGCAACGGTATTACTACGGTAGGCTTTTCGATTTGCACCAGCCTCATATGCTGCAATACAACCCTACTGCTGCTCGTCTAAGCCACTTATTGGTCGCGGTATCGAGTGATTCCTCCTGGTGGCCAGTTCCGATGTGGGAGCAAGTACGGTCGAGAGAACCGGTGTTCGCGGCGGAGGAGACAGGGGGTTTTTAGATACATGAAGCTAACAGAATATTCAAGCCTTAGCTTAGAGCCATCTCAATTCACTATATAAAATTTCCCCTTAGCTTCCGCAGCGCCGACAGAGCTGCCTCGGCTTAAGCTAGTTAGGAGAGAGTGCTAAGGAGTGGTTGGGAGTAGAGTGCTAGGTGTTGAGAGTACTGGGAGCACTAAGAGAGTGCTAGGCGCTGAGAGTGCTAGCTAAGACGCTCACGTGGCGCTAGGAGTTGAGGATATACTCTCGCGCGAGAATATAAAATCAATAATAGGCCGTGCGCACGTGTAAGCGTAGGCCGGGGGCGTAGGGGGCTGGAACTTGCGCGAGAAAGAAGGCCTTACTTCGCGATAAAAAGCAAAAATTCGGGCTCCCTCGTCCCTCAGGGACCAAACCGCTGCAAACGGCCGTTTACGTTTGCTAGTTGCTAGAGAATACTAAAAGACTGTTAACCAAAACTCACCCCTGTATACGTCTGTTTTGAGCGAAAGTTACGGTTTATGGATAGCGTGGCAAGCTGGGCAGGGGTCTTGTAAGGTCACTCTTTTTTTGTGTATATCATAAACGAATATAAAATTGCCTCTTTTTCTCGCTACTTGTTCGCGCGGCAATAGGACCATGATATCTCGGCTAGACTTCCACAGTCTCCCACTTGCCTTCGAGGAGTGCATCTAAGCTTCTTCAAATGTGGCGTGGATACTGAGATAACGACCTCCGAGAGCCGGTAAGCTTCCTAGGCTAGTCCAGGGGACCGAAACCACGCTAAGCCTTCTACGTCAAGAAGTGCGAATAAGCGAAGCCTCGGAGTGCGCTGGACCTGGCTGAGGTGCGAATAAATTGGTCTACAATAAGACCCGAGAAGCTCCTCCCAGCCTTTTCCTTTTCTTCATCCTCCGCTCTTGTCACTCTCCTCAAGTTTTAGAATAATCTACAACTTGGAAAAGACGGCTCTGTCTCTCAGCCACACTTTCTGATTATTTACTCTCTTGTTACACAAACCTGCTCCTCCACATTCACGCCACAAATTGCCGTTAACACCCAGCCGTCAAAAACGATGAATAATAAACGACAGCCGAGAAGCTTGAATTTCTTGAAATGTACTCGGTGCCGCAAAGATCGGCAGAAGGTATGTGCAAGAAGTATGTCCGATTGCAGTTTTGAACGATTCCTCAAGAGTTTCCTAGTGTACTCCACAAGATCGCTTATGGCCCAGCCAGCGATGCGATCGTT
This sequence comes from Hyaloscypha variabilis F, assembly GCA_002865655.1. Classification (NCBI taxonomy): domain Eukaryota; kingdom Fungi; phylum Ascomycota; class Leotiomycetes; order Helotiales; family Hyaloscyphaceae; genus Hyaloscypha; species Hyaloscypha variabilis. The sequence continues at coordinate 517,205 of KZ613938.1, read as the reverse complement.
GCATCAAATTCGAATACCCATGCTCGGCGAACTTCACTGCCAAAGGTCAATCGCAAGGATTCCTTCAAGCAGTAGAGGCAGTCGGCTCAAATGTTCTGGTCAAGGATTGGCAGAGCTTGAACTTGCCTGTAAACAACGCCCCCACCATCCTAAGCCTACCACCGAGAATAGACTATACTGCATCCGAAAGTTCTCAAGCCCCACCTTGTTCTGGCGACACATCTGACGACACTCAATCAACGTCAAAATTTGCCGGGCTATTCAGCGCGTTGAGAGAAGCAAGTTGGGGTTACGGACACCACGCCAAGGCAGCTGGAGAAGAACCGGAGGGCTCCCATGGCCGTACCTTCAAGTTGGAAATAGCCATGCTTATGACAGGATCGATCCTGACCCTAGATGCTAGGCTGGCGACCCGTGAAGCCAGAGTCGCAGCCTATCAACGCTATGGACAAGAGGTTGACGGAAATGTTGCCAAGGGATACCCGCGAGAAAAGGCTGAAAGACTTACTCTCGCGAACTTGATCTTGAAAATCTCGGAGAAATCTGAAGATGAAGATGACCAATATGCAACAGATTTCATCTCCTCCATTGCCCACAGGATTCGAGAAGGAGGGCGATGGCAACAGTTGATTGACGCTGCGGCCTCTCCAGAAATCTTGCTTATTGGCCCAGACTTTGACGACGACGATGACAGCGAAGACGAGGACGAACTTCCAAGCATCCGAAATTTTGAAAAGGAGTTTCACAAGAACTACGAGTCATTGGAAATTGACAAGATTATGCACAGTGGGAATGATGCTCTCTTTACAAAGATGAAGGAGCTTCTCATGAAACCAGATGTGCAACTCAAAAAGACTTGCCAACGTCTCTCTGGCCTCTCGCAGTTGATACAACGTTTTGTCAAGGCCCAGAATCGTTTAAATTCTTCCTATCGACTTTTGATGTACAAACACCCGGAATCCGTCGCGGAGCGGGAGGAGAACAAACCCGGCGAGAATTTGGAGCTCGTCACTTCTCTGTGCTTAGAGATCGAGAAGCGAGTCAAGACTGTTCTTTGGCCCCCGGGCTCTGACTTTAAATCTGATATGGAGAGCTGGGTTTCCATAATCGCCAAAGTTGACATTGCTGGAGCGAAGCCTGGAGAGGAGAAGGAGCCCGAAATTGAAGGCAAAGAAACCTCTAGCAATGATGATGACTCGGAAGAAACCTGGGGTAGCAGTGTTGGAGATCAGAATGGGGAGTTTGGCGAAGACTTTTGCATGCATTTCTTGAACAACAATGCTTTCTCTTAATTTCCCCCCCTGTTTCCCTCCAGTATCATTTCATTCAGCCTGCGTCGTATCATAAAAACAATTGCTATCAGTGGGCTTACCTTCGATTATCTATCATTTGTGTCTTCGAAAAATATGACGTACAACTATATGATGTGTCACAATTCAGATCCGGAAACATAGCATGTGAAATTTTCAGGTGCTTTAATATCCGTAGACACCATAACAAAGATCATACACAATGACATCCTCGACGAGATCTATGGCAGACATCTGTGCCTCTATTAGTACCAAATTTCACAACTGAACACCGTCCCCTCCTCCATTTTTTGAACAGAAAGGTAGATAGTGCAGAATTTATACTTGATATGCTCTGCATTAGTAACAAATTGATCACGATGTTCTTCTGGCTACCAATCTCAAAAATCAGAAACTTTCCTCGAAGATAAGACAAAACAAACTCCCACTCTCAAACCTACGAAATCTCAAACGCACCCAAAACCCTTGTCAAACCCTTCGGTGCTATTTTTCATCCCGCCTTTGCGACCATGGCTGAAGAGGTCCTTGTTCGCGTCGTATAATTTGATGAAGTTTTCGAGCATTGTCCGCTTTTGTTGGGCGGTGGTCCCCGGCTTATACCTGAACACTAAAAAGCGAATTGCTAGTCGTATAGTGATTAATTAATCAAATCTGTAGAGGGAAGGAATCGAAAGGGGGTATTGGCTTATATGCTTTGGGATGAATGTGATGGACTGAGGATTTGATAGTCCATGTTGCTCATGTAGATCTTGAATTATGTGTATTAATGTGAGCTTATGCTAGCCCGAGGTTGCTGACAGCTTCTAGAACTAGCCAGACGCGCTCAATCTACCTCTCTTGAGCCACATCCCTTCTCATTGTTCCAATAACAGAGGTTGACCCCCTCAGCGCATATCAAGACAAAATCTGTACCTTATGGCGCCCGGTAACACCAACCATACAGCATCTTAGGAGTCCTTAGAACAAGGCTTTCGGAGGGTCCGTGGAGGTCTTGTATAAGCTCCGCTACATTGTACAAACCTCAGCCTGATCACAGGTTATAGGCCTTATGATCATTTCCTCTGTCTCGATTTCCAGAGGGGGTCAAATCATGTCTCAAGTGCCTCAGCAGGACACAACAGACATAGAAGATCGTTGCAAAGTCTGCCACAAGCCCCTGGGGCGATGCGAGGATGCTAGAGATGAGATGATAACTTCCAGGAGAGCTTACACGTGGCTCGAGCTCGAAGATACAGTAGCAGGGGCAGAGGCAGGCTGCGAGTTCTGCAGTCTGATTGTTTCTGTCGTGGCTCGAACGCGAGGCCAGAACCATATCCAATGCACACCTAAAAATAAAACTAACCTTACCTTTTCCTTTCAAGACGGCAGCTTGACGTTAAAGCTTGACCGATCTGAAACGGTGCGACTCGAGATTTTTGAGATATATACCACTGGTCTGTTTGCACATATATCCTTGCATCGTTTAGATTACTCATATTAGATAGCTGAGGTATGTCCTTGGTTGGGAGTCAAGTCTAGCCGGGTGACTGCAGGCTTCTCTGGTTCCCCAGAACGACTTTCCTTGATCGAAGAATGGACAAACGAATGCTTCGAGACTCATACCGAATGTCACCAAGACAGTATTACTTTGCCGACTCGAGTCATTGATCTTGGCGACTCCAATGCTTGTATCCCGAAATTACAATCTAGCCGAGGACTTTCTGCGAGATATTGTGCTTTGAGTCATTGCTCTCAGTTTCCCTTGCCTCGGCAGATTACTACTTGAATCGGCCATCATTGATCCGGGGGTTTAATTTACTTCTTGATTTTGAGACCTGGATCCTATCTAATTACTCTGTTCACTGACACTTCGATTCTTTAGGGGGCTCTGTACAGCCTATGCGGACATTAAAAGATAACATGTCACAAATGGAATCCGGAATCACCATGGTACTATCGAAGACGTTTCAAGATGCCATCATAATAACCCGATCACTCTCAGTGCGGTACCTCTGGATCGACTCTCTATGCATCATCCAAGATGATGAGCATGACTGGGAAATAGAATCTAGCCGAATGGCTTCCGTACACGAAAATGCCTATCTCGTAATCTCCGCCGCTCGTGCATCCGATGGCTCCAAAGGCTGTTTCTCGAATCAATGGGGTCTTGACAATGCAGACATTCCAATCTACGAATATACGATGTTGGACGGCTCAATTGTCCCATTTTACCTTCGGATTGACAAACAAATATCACATCACGAGTACGACCCAGTTTTGGCATCGAAAAAACTTCCGGATTCCCAGCGGCTCTCACTGCATACCAGATCATGGGCGCTTCAAGAGAGGATCCTAGTAACCAGAATTGTCCACTTCACGGGCCAGGAACTTGTCTGGGAATGTCGAACATCTAGTAGTTGTGAATGCAGACACCTGGAAAACTTGCCACATTCACTTTTACCGATCAAACAACACTGGACACAAAGACTCTCACGCAGTCGCGAACTCGGCCATAGATGGTACGATGTTTGGCGCTTTTGGTACGATTATACGGATCTCTTAATATCACGTTCCCATCAGACCGTCTTCCAGCGCTCTCTGGGCTCGCCACGAAGTTCCAAGCCGCGGGAGCAGGCAACTACGCTGCAGGTTTGTGGACAGAAAACATATTCTCGGATCTCTTGTGGATGACAAATACGCCAGTGGAAAGGCCGCCAAGCTGGCTTGCGCCGTCTTGGTCTTGGGCCTCACTTCAATTGGAATCTAATAGTCCCATCTCTCATAGCGTTAGCGAGGAGATCTTAGGACGAACTAGAGCTCTGGATACTCGGAATCTGGTTCTAGAGCCAGGAGGAAGGATGGCAACTACACTTGTTGACATAAGGTGCGAAGCTTCCGGTGAAGATCCAACAGGGAGAGTCCGGCCGGGAGCTTTCTTAAAAATATCTGCGCCTATTATTTCTGTTGCTCTGGCAAATGCTCCTTTACTAGGGGAGAAGGGATCTATAACCAAACAAGGTGCACTGGTCGAATTTGTTGCTGATGCAATGATCTACTTTGCCGACCTGTGCGCTGATGGAAATACGCTCAATTTATTTTGTGTATTCATTGGAACGATGCAAGACGGAACGGCGATCATACCACAAGCGCTCGTGCTGAGAAAATCCAAAGGGATTGGCGGTGTTGCTGCTACTCCTGATTCATACGAACGGGTTGGGCTGATGTATGCCGTGTCATATCTGAATATCAATAAGTACAACAACCCACCTCAGACAATGCTGGAATGGTTTAGGAAGGCAGAGGTAAAGGTGGTTAAAATTGTTTGAAAGGCAAGGAAGAAAGTTGCGAAACTGAGAGCTAGGAACAAGTTCTTTGCTTCAAAAAGATTCCCCAATATGCAGGTCCAAGTGAGGATAGAAATACGCAGGTCATGTGAGTGAAGATGTCCGGCAACCAGTCCAGCATGTCCAAAAAAAAAACAGGGAAAGAGAGCAGGAAGGGAAGGTGGAGATCAGAAGTAAGTGCAAAAAGTTCTCACACTTTTCGCTGATATACCCTGTCTGCTTCAGTGACAGTCTTGCAGCTTCTGATTGGCTGAAATCGAGGAGGAATGCAGAGCAGCGTCATTGGGTCCTCCAACCCCAACTCACGGCAGCAAGCGAGTAATCCAAAAGCTTGACTTAACCGTCATTTCTACAAGTAACGCGGCTGTCATTATCCGATCCCACTTTTGGGAGCCAATATCAGATTGAGATCCAACCCTAAGTGGGGGAAAGTGTGTGTTTGCGCGTCGTCAGCGGGGGCCGCGGGGGGATTGTTGCTTTTGGTTGTTCAGCACGTGTTGCTATAGATATCATTGTGTGGTCTGTTGTGTTCCATTGATTTTCGGTATCGCGGAAAACATGCAGGCACGGAAACAATTGCGTTCACTTTTGCATCTGTGCTACCAGAGGATTTCTGCAGTGCAACTAGATCAAGAATATATAAGTATGTTCCTGGTATTTCTTTGTACTAATTAACTGCTTCTGGTTCCGTTTAAGATTTCTCTTGAGTTCTCAGGCATTGTCAATATCCAATATGTTGCTATTTACTGCGACAATTCTTCTTTCTCTCGTCCACCATGTGACTTCAGCCGCGAATGTGACATCAAGAACTGCTCCGGTTGGAGCAACGGTGCTCACTGTTGCTGTGATAGGAGGTCCGTATGAAGTGCTCCTGGAAAACTCGGACATTGATCATATGTGCAGATTATGGATGGACCGGTTGGGTTCCATCCCCTGACAACTTCTGCTTTGATGTTCTCCCAACGCTTGGAGCTGCCGGCATAACCGTACCGAACGAGGTCGTGAATGGTAGGTTGTGTATTTATCCCTGGCTGACTAGGTTTTTGATGAATGGGATCTCATAGATTGTGATCCTGGGGATAAGCAGTACATCACCAACGCAACTGCTCTTCAAAGTATGGATTCCTCTACCACGTGTAAGGAAGTTACTGATTTCTCTTCTAGCGGATACTGCTGCTTACGTTGGGCAGATTTGCGCCATGAAGAACTGTAGTGCTTTTGTATAACCCTCATCCATACTTGTGGAGGAAATATTCTGATATATGCCAGCTATCTGTCGGTGACAACTTTTATGATTCCGGTGTCGACTTCACTACAGCCGGGATCTTGAGATTCCAAGCTGCTTGGGCGGATATGTATACTCAAGGCGTCTTCAAGTATGCTCCATGGTAAGCATCACAAATATCGCCTATTCGTCAAATTTCTGAAAATAGATCAGGTATCAGTGTCTAGGAAACCATGACATTGTTCCTGGCCAGCCGGGCGTGGATTTCCAGACCAAAGTTGCTCCTCTCTACGACGATAGGTGGTACTTTGTAAGTCATACGGCCAAGAGATCGCCGAACGCGAAGATTGATCTGGCAATAGGGCACCGAGCAATTACCATATTACACTTATGATCTTGTGGGCGCTGACTGGACTGCAACATTTGTGGTCGTGGACTCAGACTGTTTCCTCGACAGCTATCAAAAAGTAGTACCCCCCCCCCTCTCCCATTTATCCGCAGATTAACATCAATAGAACACATCTGTTTACTTTAATCCCTACACGACAGCCTGTCACAACACAACTCAGACCCAAGTCAACTTCCTCAACACCACCTTCGCCAACTCCAATGCAACCTGGAAATTCCTGCAACTGCATCACCCGTACGCCTCTGCATCGACCAATGAGACAGATCTAGCCCCCCTAGTCGAAATCGTCGCCAAGCACCAAGGTATCGTGATAAATGGGCATGATCACTGCCTAGGGCATTTTTTCCTAAATAATACGAATTTCATCTTGAGTGGTGCGGCCGGGTATCCGCAGGCTGGTGATTGCAATAATGGAACAGCGCTGGGACCGTATGCTCTGTATCTGGGTGCTAACAATTTAACTGGTGAGTACCAATGTTAACGCCCTGAGACTGAAGACAGCAAAGCTGATATGCGTATAGCCGCCAATGGATTCGTCACACTGGATATCAGTAAGCAGACGATCAACGTTGAGTATTATGCGAGGGACATGAAATTTGAGGGCACGGATCTGTATCCTGTGGAGTGCGATTTGAAACCGTCTTATAGTTTTCAAATCACACAAAATTCCATCTAGTGTAGTGTAGGCTGGTTCAACTCCCATTAACTAGGAACTGGTAAATCATTCCATGGAATGGACCATTAGTATATGAATTTGTTGTTACGAGTCCTGTCTGGTCACGCGTTAGTAATTGGGACAGAGTGGCTGGGGCAATACTTGTGCGGATCGAAGGTCTCCAGATGGATAGAGCATGAGAAACAGTTGCTAGTAAAGTGCATTTATTTGTTCTATTATTTCATTTTGAGTATTAAATGGTTTATCAGATATAATATTTGCTCGACTTCTGAAATAATAAGTTGCCAGTAAATTCATCTGATACTTTAGTGTGCAAGATCGGTGAGGTTCAATTGCACGATATACGAGACAGGTTCGCCGGTACATGAGCAACAGTAGATTATTTTTGGAATAATTGCTGCTGCAATGATTCAACATGCCTAGCTGGTGGTTGCTCTGATCTTGCCCCCATAGCTGCTGTCTTATTATGAAAGGATACGCGTCAGATTTTTAAGACTGCTTTGGCTGTGGCCGATTGAGATGCTACGAATCTGCCCCCTGTGAACAGGGACAATCAACGCAATGATTGGCGTGGGAGCATCTATGGCTTCTACCGCAACACAAATGACGGCCAATGAAGTTAGTCCTTGTCCAGAAGTCCTTGGGAAACTGAATTCTATGGTGGAGATATGCTCTAGCATCGTTAGGGCAACAATAGCAGGGATTTCGACTGCAATCTTCGCTATTGGGGTCAAGGGAAACTTTCTGTCTGGACAATTAGCTTGGTGGATTCTTTTTATCTTTTCCATAGGTCTCACGATTGCTGTGAAAGGTTGATCGGGGTCCAACACAGCTGAGAGTCCACAAGATCCACTACCACGGTGCGCGCCCCATTGAATATATGAATATGGCAAAGATAAATTGACTGATTTATTATACTCAGAAAGTCCAGCTGTATGCGGCCGAGATTGGGCGCGCATGAGGACCTAAGGGCAAAGCGAAATGGTGAATCTCCTTCTAAAGCTTAACATATCGTACCGGAAAATCCTCTACACGGTCCCCATAGTAACTAATTCATGTCCCGGAGCCGTGAACTACAACCCAAAGTAATCTTACATCACCACATAAACCGCTGCACCAATCCGGGTTCCTGCGGCCATTCAAACCCTCGATACAGAAACACATATCCGGTCACAAGATTGATAAGCAGAAACCAACCAGTCTCCAACCACAATCTGTAATCATGCCCTTCCCAACCCCAATACTTGATAAATTCCGCAACCCTATCACTCGGTCTCGGAACTCTTTTCTGCCTCTGCCTTGACGGCGGGGGTGTAGCGCGAGCCGGTAAGGGTGGGACATTCAAGCGCCAGATCACCCATGGGATGATAAAGTAGCGAGGCTCGACGAGAGGGGCGGTGATGAGCGAGAGTGCTGTGGTAGCCAGGAGGATGATGAGGAAGGACGTTGTCGGTCCTTCAATTTCAGCAACCTTGTTCTCGGGAATGTCGGGCTGCTTTTCTTGCTTTTGTATTGTGCCATTGGTGATTTTCGTTTGCAAGACCGAGGAAGAAGCTGGTTGCCAGGGTCCGCTGAGGGTGAGATAGACCAGGTAGGCGCATGTGAGATAGATGGGAGCGAGTAGGTACCGGATCAGTGGATGTCGGAGGATGGTGTAGCGGAAGACGTAGAACATGTAATGTCTGTTGTCTGCTAAAGTGAAAGGATGGATGATTGTGTTGTACTTGACGATCAATAATGTGACACCGAGGGTGGCTGCGATGTAGCCTGAGACGAGAAGGTACTTCTGTACTAGGCGTGGAAATAGAGGAATGGACAGAAGCGAAACGAGATTGCGGAGGAACGAGGTGCCGATGGGAAGGACAAGAGGGGCGGAGAAAAAGGCTACGAGTGGCCAAATATAGAGCATTTGAGGGAGATGGATGGTGGCGACGTGATTGGCTTTGTCGCCTATGGGGATTAGCAGCAGATCTTGCAACCAGGGAAAGGATGAGATACCTAAGACTACGCCGCCATTCCAGACCACGAACACAAAAAAGGATGCTAAAAGCAAGATATATGGCCAGAGTCGGGTTAGGATGAGTAATGGCTGGAATACGCTAGCGATCGTAATACTGATCGCGCACAGTATAAAGTCTGCCAGTGGTTAGTTTTGGAAATGGAAAGTGTAAGGACGACATACCTGTCACACCCGCATCTTTCAATGCAATATCGTGAATATTTCCATGGCTGTATTGCTGAAATATCTCAATCCCCACGTTTTTCCATGTACGAGGCATTGGTTGCTTGCCCGCGAAGTCCACTCTGTTAGCTTTGATCGTCCTCACCAACTCTAAGGCACCCATGAAGACCGCAACCCAGAAGATATTCGTTTGCCTCATAGTGAGAGCAATCAGACCAGCTGGATATAGCCAAACAAGTCCAGCAGCGGTGTTCGCACGAGCCCCTTTCCGCTCTAGGAATAGGCGGTAAGTTCCCAGCACTACACATGTTGACAGAACATCTGTGTAGTACAACCCCGAGAAGAAGAAGAGAAGAGGGAATAGGGCAATATTTGCACCTGTATGCAGCATATCTGCAGATATTGGTCGTGCGTCTGCGATCCATTTTCGAATCGGCTCTTTCCGGTCTTGCCTCCAGGCGAGAGTGATGAGGCCCCTGCAATCAATTGCGTAGGAGAGCAGGAATATGAGAGCGATAACATTGTGAAAACGAAGTTTAGACACCCAGCATCCATCATGGGCGTATTGGCTTCCGATTAGAGTCGAGAGAAAGTAGCTGAAAAGCATCAGTGTACGATTTTGATTCAAAATAGGCAACAACTCACAGTCCAGGAGGGGTTGTGAGCTTTGGGTCCCAGATATCAAATCTGCCAACGCAATAGGCTTGCGCTTGAGGAATATGAAACACCTCGTCCTATACAGTGTCAAAGGAGAAGTCGTGATGAGGGAAGGTTGGCATACCAAATAGGGGTCAGGGACAATCTTGGTCACCTGATCTGCCCAGAAAGAGGCCAGGTAATAGATCGCTAGGTAAACAAGAATAAACGCGAAGCTAAAAGAACCTTTGATCAGAGAATAGAGTATCCGCACTGGATACAGAGGTGAATTGACTGTGGCCAGTCCTCCCACAAACCACCAGCCAGCCAGATACAGATTGGGATTCGGCATGCCTGGAGAGCCACCTGGAGCCGCTCGGGCGCGTGCTTGCCATTCCAACTGTCTCGCCCAACCAACAGCCGGGTCCCCACAAGGCATTTGGAATCGGAGAACTACAGACTGCACATTGAAGGGTCCTGGAATGCGAGGTGGTGGGGTGAAGCCGTGTCAGCCTTGGGTGGGAGGTATGAAAAGGGGAAGGCTGAGGTTGGAAAAAGAAAATGGAGTGCTCGCCTATTTTGATGCCAAGCCAATGAGAGCTCATCTTGAGGCTGACTCAGCTCGATGCTATTTATATCTGACTCGATCCAGCACCTTCACTCCATCAAATCGTTCCGTAATATTCGAAAATATTGTTTCCCAAACATCTGGGGTTCTCGCTTCATTTGCGACTAAACTTCATCATCATGTGCTGTGCTGTGGACGGGTGGTCGGTCCTGGAGTGGAGCAAAACCCCCACCAGACGACCATATGCGATGATGCAGAGTGGCCGGATCCACAATTGAGAAGATACATCAAGAGCCATGGGGCGTAGAACTTGCTCTTGGGAGAAATTTTAAAGTGTGAACTGTTTTGCCCGACGCAAAAACAACATGCACCTTTTGGACCCTTCTCAGACGTGTCAAATCGGCCAAATCGGCCAAATCGGTCAAAGTTGTGGGCATCCTTCATTGTCCCATGCATAGACACTAAACGTGGGGGCTTCAGGGTTCCGTATTCCTACACGGCATATTCCTCAGAAGATAATCTTGTGCGCCACACAGCCCTGTCAAGGAGCGATGGCAAGATCAAAAAGTGCAATCCGAAGATACACATCACCCCCACTCCCAGCCCTATGAACTGTTCACGGGACCAGCCTGTTTCAATCGACTACGCGGTCTTTAGCTTCTAATGCCTCATGCATCGACCTCTGAGCTGGACTGATCTGTTTTTGCCTCTTTTGGGAGATGCATTTCTTCTGATGTTTCGCGTGTGGGGGCTTGACTCCCGTGTTGGCGATCATCCCTCAGGCGCGTCGGGCGTGGGGTTTACGCCCAGCTTAAATAGTACTTCTGCAGCCACAAGAAAGTGCAACCCCAATTGGTAAAATACCGCAGTCAATGATAGAAGTAGCCCCACTATCACTGCTTCTGCCGCGAAGTATTTTGGAGGTTGTATTACCACTTCTACTTGCCATCTGCGTGCGGTCTTTCGCAGTCAGAGCCTGAATCTTTGTTTTCACTATCTGAAGGACACTTGAGTATCAACAAAAAGTTCATCATGCCTGAGTCTTGGGAATACCACAAAAGTGTGATCGAGGAGCTTTATCTCACTCAAAGATGTACGCTGGAGGAGCTTCGCAAGATCATGAAGACCAAGCATGGCTTTACGGCAGCGTAAGACCAGTTCTGTTCCATTTAATTCTTTGCTGATTGATTCCAGACCACGTACTTATAAGTTGAAGCTCGATGAATGGAAATTCCACAAGAATCGACGCAAAAAAGTCGGACCCGGTAAGGACTTTCCAAAACAGTCTCAAATTCAACTAGTTTATGTGCCCTGTAAAGTCGGCCCATCACCCAGTAAGCGACCGTTCTTGACAACCGACGAGCAAGGTCTTTGTCCGGCCACTTTAGACCCGCCCACGAAAGATTCGATTATGAGCGAGAGTCTTCCGTCCTCGCCGTCGAATAATTACGAACTTACGTCCGTTTCTGCGCAGCGACCACCGATTACACAGCAACCCAAACTTCTCTGTCGACCATCGTCAACAGCAATTGGCTGGGTCACGAACGACCTCTGTTGTCCCTCGCGGAATCTCGAAGACATAATTGTCAACTCCTCCTTAATGTTCTTCTCGTTTCGACCACATACCGAAAGCCTTCAGCTTCTAGCCAAGTCACCTGAGATGGCACAATGGGCAGTGGAAATAGTCTTGAGGAATTGGAGGCCTGGAGGAGAATGCATTCAATATTTACTCCACTTTCTGAACAATTCGGCTTGCTGCAGGACACTTCTGTTATACAACTCGATACGCTGGACCGATGAAGATGAAACAATGTTCAACATCATAGATTTTGACGTCCCGGAAGAACAACAAGTACTGACGGCACTTGCTAAAGCTATGCTGAAAGCCGACTTCAAATTCAGACACCCGCTTCCCCAGCTAAGGCCCGCTTGGGCAGACCAGTGGAGGCTGGCGGTTGAACAAACGGAATGGAGCTTGGCAACGGAAATGGTACGCCTCTTGGTAACTGAACCGTGCGACCTCCAATTGTTCTTGGCAAGATTAAAAAGAGATCGTCGATTGGTGTATTGTGCGTTGGTGGTCATTGCCGAGTCCCTGCTAGAAAAGAATAAAAGGATTCTTGTGAATTGGAGTGGAGATATAGACATTTTTTTCGAGACAGCAAGGACTCAATACTTCGAGATCTTGAAGGATTGCCGTTCTTGGGGGATTGCGCTTGATGCTTCATGGTTTGCGGATCTGGTCGTGGTCAACACGATCATCCATGGTACAAGCTGCTACTTTACTTCAAGGCCTGCAAACATGCAAGGATAATGCTAAAAAGATTCTTGAGGATGATTATCTCTCATTGACTCTTCTATTCTGGGCCCCAAACTGGACGAGGTTGCAGATCATACCAATTGTCAAATCGTGATGAACTTCGATGCTACACGAACTTGTTCTCAAACATGCCAACTGAACCTCTAGAGCAGCACAGCCGGAACTAACCCAGATTTGTCAGTTCTTGCAGACGTACCTCGTGGAATGGGAGATCGTGCAGAGCAGCGCTAAAGTTAGCCAATCCAGTGATCGACAGGAACAGCGTTGTGGGAAGCACATTATCCCCCCCACCCCCACTCACAACTAGGAAGAGACTTTCAGGCGATTTCTTCGACCCAAATCATGACTTAATAATTAGACTTCGAATTGTGCCGCGAGGCCACTGACGAAATTTTAATGTATCAAACGTACAAGGCTATTAGCCATCCCGATGATGGGCAGAACCACGTAGCCCTGCTGAATTACCTTTCGTATCGACAATGGTCTGAGCAGTGTACTACTGGTCCTTGCGTTAAGCTCGCAACAGGGCGTCCAAAGCGACCCTCTGAAGTTCGGGGAGGCCGCCCATCTTGTTAGCAAGGCTGCCTACCAATCACGCGACTGGTCGCTCCACTAACATGACGGCGCCCGTGCAGCAAATAGGAAGGACAGAGGCCTCACAATTAAGCGAAGGTCTGCTGGAGCGATGAAAATATAAAGCTGGAAAAATCCCCTCAGCTTGAAACCTTCCCTCCTCAAGCGATGGGCTCAACCCAAACTTCACAGCACAACGTGTAAGTCCAGCTCTTATTCAAACAGCGCTGAAAGTCCCGTCGTGATTGTTGATACTAGATGCTGTTGCTTACGTCTTGCACCTCAGGCTTCCCATCTTCTCCTGAGCGGAGACAGGTTCCGTCTCCGCATACCACCAAATCTCGCAGAAATGTTGTAGTGATCAAACTGCATCGCGCTTGGCTGAATGTCCGCTATCGTACGTGAGTCTTGAGGATGTGTGCCGGCCGGGCCCGGTATTCCATCCTCCTCCGTGAGCGGATTCAAGTTCGGGAGTGCGCGATGGTTTCGACCACCGGGAGCCTGGTCAGAGGGCGCCGACTCTGCCAGGCGAGGATACCGACTTGGGAAGACAGGAAAATGGATATGAGGCGGAAGAGGAGGAGTTTCAAATTGGACCTTGCTCACAGGATTTTCTTATGTCAGAGATGGCCAATCCAGAGCGAGAACTTTCAGCGGACGCTGGTTCAATGGCGTTAGCTATGGGAAACGCCCCACCGCCCATTGGCGAGGATGGCACGGAAAGGAATGAATAGCAGTGCGATTATCAAAATTGTGGTCGCCAGTTTCAAAAGCGCCACGAACTGAAGTAGGTACCTCTCTCTAACAGGACTCTGATGAGACTCTTCACTTTTGCGATCATGTCGGCTGCTTTGCAGCTGTTGGGGGCAAGTTCACTGGTTTTGCTCGAGAGGACAACTGGAGACGACATCTTAAAAGGCAGCATAGTTGAGCCTCCGGGCGTTGAATCTGGACCTGGAATAATGGGTTGATAAATTTTTGCGTGTTTATTTTCTTACTTTTCCATTTGTTTTTTCTTGGAATAATAGGTTCTCTGGGTTGTTACCGAAAGCGCAGTCCTTTCCATTGTTTCTTTTGTACCCTGGGGAAAGATTGTGATCTCCCACAGAGCGGCTTGACCCGGCAAGCTCGGCAATACGTTGGTTTGTAGCACTAAGGTGCTACGCCCAATCGTCACGTTGATCTCCAAGAAGGCCAACGGACGATATATGTTGTTTTACAACAAATCTTACGAATTAGCGACCAGGATATCATTTATTCTCTTGAATATTTATATGAATATTTAGGAGCACATGATCAAGATTCGGTGTGAAATAGGTTGACTTGTTAAATATTGTGTAATCAAGCTTCAGCTGATTTATATTTCCATTTACTCCTTTCGTAATATGACAGACATCAATTTATGATCTCGTTCGGATATAGAGGTTAGCCGAACAACGGCATGATTACTGTACACATGCAGTGGCTAGCCCCTACCCTTTTCGGGTATTGGGCTCCTGAAAGCATTTCTATTGGACCGGTTGTACCTATTTGTATTTCCGATAACTATATTCTGCCCTTTGCGTACAAACTAGAGGCCCGCGACCTATATATATAGGTTCGGAATTTCGACCAAGCTCAGAGCACATCATCTTTCGCGCTCAGCTAATACGCATAACACAATTCTGAGGCGAGCCTGTGAATTCTATTTTCCATCACGATATGTCTTCAGAGTCTCCTCTTCCAAATCTTCCTGGATCCGGCATCAGTTTGCCTGACACACCTCTGATTAGTGGAGCCCTGGACCACCTAAAAAAACACACGAGCCCTACCGTCGTCAACCACTGCATTCGTAGCGCATATTTTGCCATTTTGCTGTCTCAAAAGATTCCGCATAAGAGCACTGAGCCCCTTGACGTGGAGCTCATCGTGTTCGCAACCATTATGCACGACCTGGGCTGGGCAACAGACAAATCATTGCTTTCCAAGGACAAGCGTTTCGAAGTGGACGGCGCAAACATGGCCCGTAACTATATCGAGGAGGCCAAGATCGCAGTCGGCTGGGATAAACATCGCACCCAGCTCATGTGGGACGCTATCGCACTGCACACCTCGCCATCCTTTGCGCTGCACAAAGAGCCTGAAGTCATGCTCGCGCATATTGGCATCACGGCAGATTTCTTGGGTCCGAATCTTCCGGGCGATCTGATCACGATCAAGGAAAACAAGGAGATTGTGGACGCCTTTCCTCGTCTTGGCTTTAAGAGCGAGCTCTTAGAGATCATGTGCGGTTTATGTGCTTTCAAACCGGAAACCACGTATGACAATTTTGTGGGGGATTTTGGCGTTGAATATGGGCTTGATGGCAAGGGGACTGGAAAGGAAGAGTTTGCAAAGCAGCGACTTGCATTCAGCATGCCTCGATTTGTTTATCCTGCAATCGGTGCGAGCGAGCAAGATGAGGATTGAGAGGGATTTGGATCTTTATTTTCAACAGAACACCATTAATTGTCAATAAAGTATCTCGTACCTTGTTCTGAGCAAGCGTCGATCATTAAGATAAAGTGGCAGAACTTGTTTGATCGGAGTGAGTCAGATATTACTTCAAGGAGCTACAAGAGGCAGTGCCAGAGTACTTACTTTCAATCATCTAAAGTTTCTTTCAGGAAAAGATGAAGGTGCCTCTTTCGTTGGTGTGCGATTTTCACTAATAAAAATGCTTGAAACCCCAAGGCAGCAATCTAGCGAGCGGACGGCGAGATCTACCGCAAGCTTCGTCAGTATGATACTGAGAGGAACCTTATCTCCAAGTCGCGGTGGAAATCACGCCTGCGGGGGATCCGACCAAAAGTCTCAACACACTTTATGGTTGCATTCTATTATGTAAATGTTCTATGTTCAACACTTAAAAGATTTATTAAACATTACTCCCAAAGGAAAAAAAACTCCATACAATGTGCCGAGAAGGTGACTAGAATATTGTCCGAGTTCTTTCGAGATAGTATCCCAATCATCATGATTCATGACTGCTGAGTCGATGGTTTCTGACCAGGCTCTGAGCAACTGGTTCCAGTATTCGGCACATGGTGACAATATTCGGATGCGCTTCATGAATGTGCTTGAGGAGTAGCTTGAGGTACGCATGGTCGTAATCGGTAGTCGAGTAACTAGATCACATATCGGCACAAGAATCATTTAAAATCACCCCAATTAGATCCATCCCCACATTCTCGTCTTGCTGATGACGCTTGATGGAACGAGTTTGTGTGTCTGGGCTATTAGATCACGTGATCAACAGGATATGAATGGAATTTTGTTGCACGTTGCAAAGAGAAAGGACCCTTTCGCCGGGCCAACGGCAAGCAGTTATTAGATATGCGGCAAGGGTCGATGAGAATCACGTGCACAACGCTTTGGGTCTTGAGGAAAAGTCTGGAGAGGAATTTCTTGAGAGATCATGGGTCATGTGAAAAATCGCTTAAAAGAGCAGTGTCGGATGGGAAATAGGGGTATCACGTATAGGGCCGAGCGCAGAGCTCTATACCGAGCCTCAGCACCTGTAGAATAGCTCTTCTTTCCCCAGACCGAATATATATGATTCAACAACACCATTTAAGCCTACCCAAAGCTTGATCTAACAAGCAGGGCTTTTCCAGACTGTTGATTCGTACACCGGGGCTTTTTGCATTGGAAACTAATCGATATACTGAGTTCTGGTCTATAACCTAGGCTCTAATGGTCTATCTTCAAGGAGAAATCTACGTGAGGCACTCCTTGATGTATTGAGCTTGTTGAGATTATGTCGATGTCTGTTTCAGTCATTCAATTTTAAAAGCCACGAATCATAAGCGGTGAAACTCACCATTGTTGATATATGTGCCAACATTATCTGACGTCAGTCCTCCACTGCATTCTAGCAAGAAGGACTTCTTGCCTGCCCACCTCTGCTTGAGACTGTTTGCCGCAATCTTCAATCCGTCCCCAGGAAAGTTTTCCAACATTATGATATCCGCTCCAGCAGCAATGGCCTCGTCGGCATCCTTCTCACTGTCGACTTCGACTTCGACCTTCAAGGCGAAACCTCCCGCAGCCTTCGCAGCCCTGACAGCTTCTGATATGCTTCCTCTTGCCCATATATGATTGTCCTTCAACATAATCATGTTCGACAGGCCATGACGATTGCCGTCGACACCGCCTACAATCATTCCATATTTCTCAACCAACCTAAATCCAGGCGTAGTCTTCCTTGTGCCCGCTATTATGCCAGTATAACCCGCCTTCCTAGCCAGCTCCTCCATGGCCCTCGACTTAGTCGTAATCCCAGAGCATCTGCTTAGAGTGTTCAGCGCCACCCTCTCTCCCAGCAGGAGCTTCCGTACTGGACCAGTGACTGTAGCTACGGCCAGCATTCCAGTGCTTCCCGGGTCAATGACTTCGCCTTCCTTCAAATTTCATTTTACTGTGCATCCAGCTTGTGCGAAGATCTCGTCGAAGAAGGGCACACCCGCTAGAACTCCTTTCGATTTACCAAAAAGGGTGGCTGTACGCTCACTGTTGCCCACGATGAAGCCACCGTAGTCGAAGGATGGGGTGTCTTCCGCGAACCACCCGGTGATTTGCGACTTCCAATGGATTGGAAGGAGATCGGCGGGGATTCCGTGTTGGAGGGCCATTCTTGAGGAAAGCTTTGGCAATCGAACTGGTCAGGAGGATGTGCGAAGCTACTATTTCCAGCTCGTGTGTTGAGAGTGAAGAGAGTAAAAAAGCAATAATTGGTTGGTGTAGTAGGTAGAGGAGGGAGCTTTAGAGAAGAGAGCTGAGATGAGGTGCCGAACCGAGGCATCTCCATCTCAGCTCTATTTGTCAACCAGTAAGTGGCCCAAAGTTACCCCGAGCGCCTCACCCTATCCACTCCCTTTCGAAAGCTCCATTATTCTTAAGTCCAACTCCTGGTTCAAAGCCTGTGTCTACACTTTCCCTATTTCTCCTCTAAAACAGTATTTTCCACTCACCATCATAATAACGCCCACCCTTTGGAGCAACACAAAATAGCACGCCTTCCATATCCAAACTATACGTATAACTCTCGCCCAACCATAAACGCCCTCAAACTCCTCGCTTACGCCCCAACATTAGCGGACCACTGGACCGCCGTCGGCACTGCACATTTCCGCTCCCTCGCCCTATCCAAAATGCTCAGAGAACTGGCTACATTATACATATCGGCTAGATTCCAGTCGAGCTATGAATGGGACCATCATATCCAACTAAGTGCGCGAGCGGGAGTCACGGAGGTGCAGAGGGAAATACTTCGAGATGTTGCCGTTAAGGATGCGAATTTCTTTGCTAATGGCGGAAGGGGGGAGGGAGAGTTTGAGGAGCGTGAGATGGCGATGCTGACATTTTTGGAGGCAATCATAAGGGGGCCAGAAGTGAGTGATAAGCTGTGGGAGGAGACGACGAAGTATTTTAGTGAGAGGGAGATTGTGGAATTATTTAGTTTGCAAGTAAGTAGAATTCGGGGGTGTTGAGAAGAGAATATGGACAATGGCTAACACGAGAGTGCAGGGGTTTTATTATATGATTTCGAGGTTGGGGACTGTTTTGAAAGTCGTATGGATGAGTTTGCTGTTGCTAAGGCGAGACTGTAGTATGTAGGAGGGTTGGTTAATGAACCCAAGGTTGGTCAAGAAGGGACCATGGGAAAGGTTCATGAGAGTAAAATTCTAAGCCAGACGGGGCGCCGGCGAATGTCTTCGACAACATCAGCTGGTGGAGCATCCCGTCAAGTAATCGCGTCGACAACTGGGATTCGCAACTGAAGCTGGAGTAATGCAATGCCTTAGGTAGCTCTCCGATACTAATATATCGCAGATCTTTCGAGACCATACGGCTGTAGGTATATCTCAGCAGGAGGCCGAAGGAGGTTGGGATCAGGCGTGGACAAGTTTGCAGGCTTTCATGGTGCAGGAAAGGCACTCTAGCACTTACGGAGGAACAAGTTCTGCGTAACTTGAGGGGTTTTGATTCATAAACTTGGCGGAGGCAAGGGCGACATCGTCGGTCGTCGCAGCTATTGTCAGGACACTCGTCCTTGTTATCGCTCCCGATTTTGAAATCGCTTTTCACATGCTGAACTGATCAATCGGACCATTCCGTTATCCACTTCAATGCTGATACATCCAAACTTCAGTACTTCCATATGAAATCAGCGAGCTCTTTCCCAGAGCAGAACTTCATTATAGCTCGACGAGCCAAGTGAGGAGAAGAGAGATGAGGGAGAAGCTTCAACATCTGTGCATCTCTCTGGTGCCTTCAGGTCACGAGGCACTGGTCGTTGCAGAAGGCTGAGAAAGACGAGTATCATGCGGATATTGTTGTCGTGGAGTAGAGATACAAAGGTAAGGAGCAGAGATGCAAGGTCAGATTATTAGCACTGCCAAGATACTAGTACTATTAGATTTATAGTACTATCAAATCATTAGTACTTTTAATTTGTTAGTACTATCAAATTATTAGTACTGTCAAATCGTTAGTACTGTCAAATCGTTAGTACTGTCAAATCGTTAGTACTATCAAACAATTAGTACTAGTAAGCAATTGATGCAAAGAAGTTCTCGGTGCAAGTGGTCGGGCCCTCAGTATCTAGATGGTTATACTACCTAAACACCACTGATGCAGAAAGGCGGCTTGGCTTAGATTTCGAACTTCTGCGTCGACCTCCGTTCCACAATCCAAGTGGCACTCACCCCTCAGTGGGGAAGGTGGGTGGGATTACCGAGATTGCAACCATCAAGAATTGGAGGGGGATGACTGGCGAGGGCGTATTCCAGCTTGGGCGGTTGAATGATTATGTCATCGCGGATCCAGCAGTTCGCAGGACTGCTATGCCGGATTGGTCCAGCTTCGGCGCAATTTGCCGAAGTGCGCCATACCATATTGGGTAGTCGCGACGTCGCGACCTCATTTCATCACTGGTCAAGTGATGAGGTGTGACTATCCTTTCTGCCTTGTTGATTCTGTGCTATACTCAATGTGAAGCTGTAAAGCATTCCTAAATATGCACTGCGGGCTCGGCTCCGAGGATGAAGCGGATTCCATGAAAGAATATCATTTCGTGCTTCAAGCCGCGCCTCTCAGTCCATCAACTTTTCACACCCTCCTACATCCTCCCTCCCCAAGACCATCCCTCAAACACTCCCCACAACCTCAGCAGGAACCAACACCACCTTCGAATTCGTATAATTCTGAACATCCTCCCTAATCGCCTTTCTCTCTGGGCCCTCAGAAGCCTTCTTGAACCCCTCAAAGGATGAGAAGTTCAAGTAGCAGATGCATACGTATGGTCCTTCGGCGGGTTTGCTAACCGTGTAGTTTGTGAGGCCGTAGGATTTCCAGGATTTGAGGAGCATGGGCATGTGCGAGGAGAGGTAGTCTGTGGATGGGGGTTTTAGTGGGGGCTGGAATGGGGGCATGGGGAAGGGGAGACGGACATGACATGTCGAAGTTTATATCGGAGCCGGAGGGGTAGAGAATTGTTACGGTTGCGCAGGACATTTTGATTGTAGTGACGTGAAGCTGGGTTGTTTTAAGTTTTGTTGTGTTTCGTTATAGTACGAGTCCGTCTTGAATTATTGCAAGAAATATGCAGAGAGAAAGGAGATATTTTTTCAAGGGAAGGGAGGAATTTATAAGGGTGTCGAAGTACACCACAATACCCCTCAACTAAGCAACTGGAAATGGAAAATGGGAAGTTGAAGTCTTGGGTATATTCACCGCGCTATGCCGATGTGTTTAGCTGTCCCACGCCCTGCTGGCGACACCAAAAACTTGTCGTCCCGCTTACATTCGGTCGGAGTCTAAACCCACCGACTCCTGCACAGCTGTCCCACGCCCAGCCAGCGACACCAAAAACTTTGTCGTCCCGCTTATATTCGGTCGGAGTCTAAACCCACCGACTCCTGCACAGCTGTCCCACGCCCTGCCGGCGACACCAAAAACTTATCGTTCCGATTTTGAATTTAAGAAAATCTCATGGGTCACTTAAACCTCTGAGCTGCCTCTTACCGTTGAAAGAGCTGCATTGCTGAACAGCCCTTTGTCTCTGGCTTCAAACGCACGATATATTTGTATATTCTCGTCATGCTACTTCCTATCCCCAAGCTTCAAGACTATGGCATAAGGGCTGAATATGGATTCCTCCCTCCGGTGTTACCCTTGGAAGTTCTTTCAGATTTGTATTTCTCACCATGGGAGGCTGTAATGCCTAACCTACCACGACTGATTGAGAGGAAACAAATCCGTGGAATCGTCGATGAAATGCCGATCCTGTCAACTTCAAAGCTACTGACCGAGTCGGAATGGCAGAGGGCGTACACCGTCCTGTGCTTCATAGCGCATGGCTACATCTGGGGTGACAGTCCTGCAAGCGAACGGCTTCCGAGTTCTATCTCAATCCCGTTGCTTGAGATTTGTGCTCATCTTGGAACACTTCCAATTATCACATATGCGGCTCTATGTCTTTGGAATTTCCGCCCACTGCAGGGCGAATGTCTGGATAATCCAGACAATCTCGTTGCGCTCCACACATTTACTGGTACAGTAGATGAGTCCTGGTTCCATATCATGTCGGTTGCAGTCGAAGCAAGAGGCGCTCCTTTGGTTCCAATCCTATTAAAGGCTATTGAATCGGTTAGGCGACGAGATGCTATCGCCCTCACTGAAGATTTGAACAAGGCGGCTTCCACCCTGTCCGAGCTGAGCCCGCTTCTCCAACGGATACACGAACATCTCAGCCCGAAGGTGTTTTACAACGATGTTCGGCCATTTATAGCTGGGAGCAGGAATCTGCCTAGGGGACTATTCTACGATGACGGTTCTGGGAACAAGGAGCATTACAAATATGGCGGAGGTAGCGCAGCACAGAGCTCCTTATTTCAATTCTGCGATATTGTCCTCGGCATTCACCACGGCCACAATGGCGATGAGGCAAAGGAGTTCGTCAAAGATATTCGGAACTACATGCCTGGGAGCCATAGAAAGTTTCTAGAAGATGTGTCCTTGGTAGCGAACATCAGGTCCTTCCAGAAGGAGCATGAGGCAGATCCTGCTCTTGCAGCGGCGTACACGAGGTGCTTAGAGATGCTCAGGGAGTTTCGTGATAAGCATATAGGTATTGTGAGCAGGTATATTGTCATACCTTCCAAGGCTGCTGCAAGAAAAGCAGCCGAAAACATTGTGGGTGGAAATGGTCCTGAGGATGCTGATATTAGTGGCACAGCTGGCATGCAGTTGATTCCATTTTTAAAGCAAATGAGAGACGATACAAAGGTATAAGATATTGATTAAACTTGGCTTGAAGACTTGTTGTCTACCGTATTTTTTTCTATTGTATTTATGATTTTTTGAAGATTTTTTCCGTCTTCGTTCGGTGTTTTTCTTAGATCCGGATAGAACCGGATTAACGAATTCAATCATGACTTTACCTTGATTACTTTGATCATGTCGTGTTCATCTTGATTCTTGTTCCTCCCTGCTCATCTTTTATGGTGATAATTAATCATCGGTGACTCTTGCTCAGCAGAGTCCCCCTACACATCCATGTAAGCGGGACGACAAGTTTTTGGTGTTGCCAGCAGGGCGTGGGACAGCTGTGCAGGAGTTGGTGGGTTTAGACTCTGACCGAATTTAACACAGTCCCCAACACATCCACAGATCAAGGGATAAATCCACCCTTGCCTCAACCTGCCCTATCTTCTCAGAAAGCACAACTTGACGCGACAAGGGACTTATTGAGAAGAGACTACTGGGAGCGAGCTTGGATCATTCAAGAAGTATTTCAAGCTCGAAAGATCAGCGTTCATTGTGGTCAAGATATACTATGCTGGTCTGATCTTGCCAAATTCTTCAGACGCGTGCAACAAGAACTCGTCAAACTTAACATGAGGGGCCGCTACGACGAAGAGCTCTCAGCTATTCACGATTGTACTGCCTTTAAGCTCACGAAAGACAGAACATCAAGAAATCGCGATTTACACGCACTTATCCTGAGATACAAAACCTCTCTGTGCGCTGATCCGAGAGACAAGGTGTTTTCCCTTTGTGAAATGTCACAGAAACATGCCCACCTCGTAGACTACTCGAAGTCGGCCGAAGTTTTATGGCAGTTAACACTATTCTCGGAACCGGAGGTAGGCGACAAGGCAATGTACCGTGTTCGCACGTCACAATTAGCTCGACAAATCCTCCAGGTACCAGCTCCTTGGTCAGTCTGGAATCTCAAACGATTAGTTAGCGTGAGGCAGCGGCATGGTAACTTATTTTCGTGCACTTGTAGCCACGTAAATATTGTTGCAAGAGTAAGCCCACGGTTTGAAGGTATTCTGCAAAATCTAGCAGTTGTTCAAGCTTGGTATGCACAGTTTCGCGGGCCCAGCATGCCTTCATTTGATCGGGTTAGAGAGGCAATTGAAGGGCTTACCAACGATGACATAGAACGTCTCGGTAGCTTCAAATACATCAGATATGCATGGGAGCAAGATTCAAAATTTTCAGAACCAGGATCGAAGCCAGTACTACCCCAGTCCAGCTACCATGAGTTACGGCTCTTCACGACGCATAACGGGCGACTCAGCTTCAGCATTTGCGACACGAAAGAAGAGGACGAAATTAGACGATTCCCCGGCTCGGACGTTGCGTTAGGTACAGATAAACAAGAATATCCGTGGATTCACGCCCGCGTGTTCATTATCAACTCGGACAGATCACGAAACGGTTATGTACCTATTCAGGATCTATCATATCGATATGCTATTCCCGATAAAGAAGATACAGTTGCGAAGTGCGAGCGCGTCAGAGATGCAGATCTGGGGGAAGGAAAGACCGTAGACGCTGCCCGGTCAAGCTCAGTTGTCCCTAGTGCATTTACCATCGACCAGCTGCAGTTTTGCACATGGTGATCGGACAGGCACCATTTTCCCTACGAGTAACAGTCCTGAAGGAAAGAAGGTCGCCACTGCGAGAATTCCCCTACGAAAAAGCAACTTCTAAGGCGTATCGGATTCGCAAGCAACCCATTCTTGCCGACCACACCTCCCTCCGCCTTCTAAAATTCCGGCATGCGTTCCCGATCTGCAGCCGAGTCAAGCCAAGAGGCGTACGGGTGGCGCCTTGCTTACGAGAAGCGGCTCCAATCTTGTCTTTACTTGGTTTTGTGGCGGTTTAAAGTTCTCTGGTGGCTTTCTGTTGACTACTTTGTGGAACTCCGAGGATACCATTTGGCAATGAATGGTAAGAAGTACAACCTTTGAGTGATTTTTGGGCATTGAACTAAACAACGCAGGGCTCTAGGATAGTGGTTATTGCAGAATACTGCCCATTTCTTCTCATTTTCCGTCTCGTTTCTATATATATTGGTCTTGTGCTTGTGTTCAGGAGTTTATTACACTTCTTCGTTGTATTATTCCTCGACTGGGGTCGCTACTTTCGTCTTCTACTTGGCAATAAAAATATCAAGCTCTAAGTACTGGCAAGCATGAAAGAAACAGAGAGTAGAGGGTCAACTTTGGGGTCGTTGTAAACTTCCGTGTCACGTTTTATATGTCACGTGATTGTTGGCCTTGCAACTGCGAGCTGACGGGGACTTCCTCACCCTTCTTTGAAGGCCTCACTTGCTGCACGCAGTTGAGTGGATTTCGGTCCTCAGGTCTGCCCGGCTTATGCGTGTTCTCCGTGATATGGTGTTGCCTGGTGCTCTCGCAGAATGAAGCCGGAAGCGGTTTAGTGCCTCGGGCTGCATATCCCCCCTGTCCGACGACAAACCACCAACACCAAACCGGTGATCCACGATTCTCTGGCGAGTGCAAGAAATAAACGGCTTTTGAGTGCTAGGAGATGAGTTCCTTTTGTTAGTCTGAGGTCTTTGATGCTAGGGCCGCCCAAAACTGGCGTATTTCTCCGTGAGGCTTTTCTTGGCGGGGGAATAGGGGGCCGTCGCTTACATAGAGTTGTTTTTGCACACGCGAGGCAGGATAAGGCTCAGGCAATATTATCGCGCAGTCCTCGCCCGGTCGATCACATTCCTCTATTTTGTTGAAGGTATATAATTCTCAAGTCCGTCTGGCAGTAGACGTGCTCTCAAACTCATCTCTTCATCCCTCGACTTTCAACACAGCACTTCACAGAACTTTACAATCACCATGCCGATCACCAACCGCAACGTCCTCTTCATCATTGAGTGTGTCTTCTACGTCCCAGCAACAGTTTTCAGTCTCTTTCTGTGCATCAGGCATTGTTGTCGTGGTGGCCGGGCTCAGATTCCGTGGATCTTTCTCTACCTCTACTGCCATTTGCGAGTAGCAGAAGTGGTTTTGGGCCTCGC
This sequence comes from Hyaloscypha variabilis F, assembly GCA_002865655.1. Taxonomy (NCBI): domain Eukaryota; kingdom Fungi; phylum Ascomycota; class Leotiomycetes; order Helotiales; family Hyaloscyphaceae; genus Hyaloscypha; species Hyaloscypha variabilis. The sequence continues at coordinate 491,625 of KZ613938.1, read as the reverse complement.
AACACTTGGCACATCTTCAGTCGCTGTCTACGCCACTTCAATCCTCTTCTCCCTGATAGGATTTCCGTGTCTCCTCCTCACTACATATGGACTCCTCAACCGCGCTTACATCAACCTCGCCAAAAACTATCCAACACGAATCAAAGGCTGGTATGTCAAGCTTCTACAGGCTCCGTTCACAGTGTCGATCATTCTATGTGCCAGAGGTGCCAGTGGTTCAACCACAAATGCTTCTGAAGGCCAAGGTTACCAGCCCCAGATTGTAACCCAGGTTGGGATTGGAATTTGTACCTTCGGCTTTGTGGTCATGCTCATTCTTACTGGATTCATGCTACGACGACAATCTCACGCCGAGCCTAACGAAAGACGAGTCCTGAACACCGTTATCGTATCCATACCCTTCTTGCTCATTCGAATGCTCTACACAGCCCTCGTCACGTTCTGGAATAAGGGCTTGTTCAAGAGTTATGAAGGTGATGTCTTAGTCATAGGACTCATGGCCGTCCTGCCGGAGATGTTTGTGGTTGTGATATCTATGATTGAAGGTTTCACACTTGAACGCCTCCCTAAGGATGTCAGGAAGAAAAAGAACAGGAATTGTCGGAGACGGAATGGTGGTTGGCCATCAGCGCCGGAAGTGTTGGACGATGTCTCGGTCACTAGGACAGATTCTGAGCTTGGTTGGAAAGATCTTGATAATAAAAGCTCTGACATGGCTTGAGTTGAATCAATTGGGCACAGATCCCGATGTATAAATTGTAGTAACTCTCACAGTAGCAATCGCAATCATGATATCATTCAACCGTCACGTTCTGCAATGCTCCATAAACTTTTTGCACAAGACACGAGCCTGGCATGGATTGTTCAACAGCTAAGGGTGCCCTGCTGTGCGCCCTGCTGTGCGCCTCCAGAAGGGGAATTTGAACAGCCAGTCAGCTTCGGCTGTGGCTTTCCGCCCAGCAGGGCTGTGGTTCCTGATGCTTGACCGCGTCATTTAAAGCTGAAGCTGCCCCTCCACAGCCTCCATCTCGGAAATTTTTATCGCTGCTGCCTCCACATTCTCAAACGCGCATTCTAAGCTCAAGAACAGATTTATTTTCGTCGAGTCGTGGGTTCAAGTCTCGGCGGCCGCCAGACGGCCACAGATCCGGTTTCCGTACCCCGCAATACCGAGGCTGCGATCTCCCAGATCGAGCTCCCCCCGGAGCGAACATTATTCACGCAGAAAACTGAAGATATAGCGTTGAAGATATGGTGGGAGTTCCAGGAAGATCAAAAGCATGCAAGACGTGCAAAAAGCGGAAGATCGCTGTCAGTACCATACCTCACTCCCCCACCTTAATTCCCGCAGGCCACTGACCTGGGATTCATCCAGTGCACACTCGAACGACCCAGCTGTAAGATCTGCATCAAAAGCAATCGAGAATGTCTCGGGTATGAACAAGATCGAATGTTCATTTTGGATTCTAGGACCAAGAAGCAGCTCCACAAGATCGAGACGAAAGAAGTGGCTCCCATCACACCTCCCGACACGCCAGACAGTCCGGCCGACAATACAAAAGCCCTAACACAAATCGAAGGATCGATCTCTACCAAGAATGCGTACTCGTCACTATGGACGATAAACTGTCCCTCGACTCGCTCGATTTACCGCCAACAAATAATTTGTGAGTTCCTACACAGCTTCGAACCCAAAACACTCCAACCACGTACGCCTATCGTCAAAACAACAAGCGACGCTTGGAAAAACTGGTTCACCATGCTTCCCTCACATTCCGACTTTACGACGGCGCTCGAAGCTACTGTCCTTGCGATTTGCACCGCGAAACTCGGCCGGGTGAACAACGACCCCGCACTTGTGCACGAAAGCTTGAAATTCTATATCCAGGGCTTATGGGAACTGCAGAAAGCGTTGTATAATCCTGACCTGATGTATAAAGATGAGACAGCAGCGAGTTGCATGGCGCTCATTGGGTATGAAGTGTTGGAATGTCCAGACAACACAATCAAAGCATGGGCCAACCATGTTCACGGCTGCGCAAGATTGTTCGAGGCTAGAGGGCCCAGAGCGTACACCTCCGAATTTGGCCATGAGCTGTTCCTCGCATTCCGACAGATTGAGGTTTGACTTTTCTTTCAATTCTCACAGAGCCCAGCCGCTGACAGAAATAGATTCAAGCAGCCCTCTCCGAGAAACGGAAAACATTCCTCGCAGACCCGGAGTGGATGGAACTTCCTTGGAAAGGGTTCACCAAATCTCTATCTCATCAAATCCTTGATCTCCAAACCGAGATGACAATTCCTCTCGCAACCGGCCACGCACTACTCTCAACGCCACAAGGAATAGAGAATCCTCTCTCCCTCCTCCCGCAAGTCCTCGCCCTTCTCACCGAGTGCTGGAGGCTAGATACGCGCCTCCACGCCTTCTACAAACGCCTTGCGCGATCAACCTCTCGACCCGTCTACTGGGCCCGTTTATCTAACGGTTTCAACCAATCGATCATAGCTGAGGGAGTGAACGGTGAGGACGGCGCAGTCGTGTTCCCAGTCGCATACCAGTTCGAGAGTTTCGAGATGGCAAGAACGTGCACGCTATACTGGGCTTCCCTCGCCATTCTCTGGTCAGGAATGAAATACGTCTACTCTCTACTCTCCCCAGTGGCGTCTTTCCTGCCTATCCTGGCGCCTGGGAGCTCCCTTCCACCGCTCAAGCATCGGACTGATACTGCTTCCTTGGCGAAGAATATCTGTCAGAGCATTGAGTATATGGAGATCCAAAGTCCATCAAATGGCGCAATGCAGGCTGTTTTCCCGTTGAAGGTAGCGATTGAAACGCTGGGGGATTCCGCGGCTGCTGGAGAGGGCTGTGATAAAGAGTTCGAATGGGCGAAGGCTCTTATAGTACTGATTGGGAGGCGTGCGAAGCTGCTCAATAATCTTGGTATGCCGACGGAACAACATGCTTTTATTCCGGGCCCTGATAACGATCGTACGCAAGTGGTTGTGATTTGAGTGGAAGTCGATAATTTCGGAAGGGATTACGAAACTAGTGTTGACGCGTTCAAAATGGCTGAGTGATTCCGTAATTTTTTTGTCTTATGATGACCTGGATATATTGGCATTCTCTATTATGCTTTTCTTCCCTAGTCTCAAGCTGGTAACATATATCCTTCAACAGAGAAAATTCTAAAAGCAGCTCTTTTTCTTCTCACTCTTCTTGAACACCTGTTGCTAAATTCAACGCCTGCTCCAAACTCCATTTCGTCTTATCATCCCGAAACCCTCTTCTCCTCATCTCCGCAAATATACAGTCAACTACTTTCGCAAGTACACCTTTTCTCTCATCCCTGTGCATGACCGGCCAGCGCAATCTCCCAACCCTGTACCGGAAGTATGAACGCTGTTGTTCCACCTCGTCTTGCAGATATGGGTTCCACTCAAGTTCTGTTGCAGTCACAAGTCTATGGACAGACTCAATCAGTTCATGATAACATATTTGCACCAATCCCTCGCGTTCCGTTGTCGGTTGTTGGAGATTCTCTCCTTGAGTTTTCTGGATGAGCGTACTTAGATCCTCCAATGTGGAGGATGAATGCAGCTGGCCCTTTGAGCTAGAGGTCTCTATGAAGTTTGGCTTCGAGTGAAGCGAAATTTCGAGCTCTGTTGTCATGTTCCATGGGCTAGACTTTGTCTCTTTTATCGTACCATCGTGATGAGACAGTGTCCTAGTTGTATGTGAAACGGAGATGATTTCAGTGTATCGGTATCCCGTAAGATCAGAAGATGAGGAGCCAGTGGCGTTTTTGATTCCCTCCGAGTGGAGTGGAAATTCGAAGCTCGTCCCTTTCTGATGTATCGCTCCGCCCATCAGGAGGCAATGAAGGTCCTTTGGGTCATCAAGGATACTCGCGGGTTCTAAAAACGTTTCATGATGGCGGTAATGGTGATCCAGTAAGCGGTTACACAAGTCCCACGCCGAACACGTGAAGTCCACCGGATTTGCGACGGCGCAACAAGCAGGTGTGAAGCTGTGCAAACCGAAAATCTTATCACGAACATCGGAGCATTTTGCTTTCCGGTATCTTCTCAATAACGCCAGAAGGGAAAGATCGTCCAATGCTGTTGTCTGTTTTCGTTGTCGCCGCTCTCGACACAAGGCTGCCGTTGTACTTGACGTGATAGAATGGCAAAATTTCATAACCCCACACGGCATCACTCTTCCATCTTGATCATCCATCAGAATCCCAAGAGTCTCATTAAAAGAGCACAGCACATCACTGAGCGCCTCCCACGGGAAGTGCAGATGTCCACAATACACCTCAATCTTCCGGGCTAGGACAACTTCCTGGATGATCCATAATCGATCCCAATATTCCCTCTTGCAGAACTGCGCCATATCATACAAATCCTCGGGATGTTTAATAGCACCTCTCTTGATCCCGCCCATCGTCTCTTTCCGACTCAATAATCGAAAAACACCTTCAGCAAAGCTATCCGCGAGCCCCACCCAAACGCAAACTTGACTCGCATGGCTATAAATCGTTCCCATCTGGAAAACCTGATGACCCCTCTCTTTATCATCTTCCTGATTGATGCATAATGCATCCACCCACAGCACTCGAGGTTTCCGTCGATGTCGTAGGTGCTGAAGAGCGAAATAGAGGTTTGAGCGCACGTGACGCGGCTGGTCGTTAAATTCGATCGTTCTAGGGGAGGATTCAGATCCCCATTGGTAGGATAGTGCTTCGTAGCGAGGGCAATCCGAGAGTTGGACGTGGTGAAGGGTGCATTTTAGTGGTGAGGTTCCGGTGCCGGGGTGGAGATGGAGAAGGCGGATTTCGTCTTTTTCTTGGAGGGCGGTGTAGGATGTGGTTGGATGCGAGCCGAACATGGACGAGGTTTATCGGATCTTTGTGAAACGAGTGGCGTTTGAAAGAGTTCAGTATGATCTAAGAAACTTTTTTGGATAGCAGATATCGTATTTCTGTCAGATGAGTAGAGCCTCGTGGAGTTGCCGCAAAGCTTCATTGATTATTGAGGCTGTGCCAGCATGCGCTGGCACGAGTCCGCTTAGCAACCCTGATTGGGACGTTTGACTTACAGGAAACGGACCTCCGTGATTGGGCCCAGTCTTATATTTGTCTAGATTATTCCTATTTCGTCTTCCATACTTGTTTCAACATATTCCCCTTTATGCATTGTTGCATTTTGGCTTCGGTAACAGAACAAGTCATGCCGTGGTGGAAGGAGTCTATAGGCACCTGTGGCGCAACTCCACGAGGCAGACAAGGGTAAAACTTGTATTTCCTCTCATTGACCACGTGCTGTGGAGGCGTGGAAGGTTGCTCCAGAATCCAAACACGTTCAGGATTTTGGAATTCGAACTAAAAATCTAGTCAGCCAATTGTAACCTTTCGTCAACATTTCCGTGCAAGTTCAAACTTGCCTCGACAAAGTGAACTCCGCATGGTTTGAGCAACCAGAATGTCGAGCATCTCTTGCGTATTCCAAAATACTCCTTGCGGACTTTTGCAAAGAGCTCTTCATCAGATTGAATTCCGGTTAATTCTATCTCACGCAAAGTCTTTCTGTGGACAGATAAGTTTATGCAGACCTCTAAGAAACATTTTTCGGAAATCGTCTGACGGCTGGAAGGATTGCTGTTTGAGTTCGGAGGGGTTAAGCCTCGGACGAGAGAGTTCGCAGCTCTGGACCTCTGCAGTTCCTGGCTCAAGCCTAGTGAAGAATCTGTGGTAGCATTGTTCTTTTGCGACAGAGGGCTGATGGTGGATGGTGATCCGGTCCTGCAAGTTCCTTGACCAGGTGGAGCCAAAATTTTGGAATTCCGCAACGACGCTACGAGCCCCCCGACCCCACCTGGGTGATGAATCGATAGATCTGCACACAATCCATGCCCACACCCCTAGATGGCAAGACCAGATCGCCAACCCGGAAATTAGAGTGAGAACACTTACACAGGTCCACTCTATTCGTTTCATATCCGCTTCAGGTAGAGGTCGAAGGAGTCTTCTCAGCGCATTACGAATACTAGTGCAAGGTTAGAAAGGCCATCCTGGGATGTGTTGTCTGAGGACCCACCGCTTAGAGAGTGATCCCTGGGCTTGACCACGGGTTTAGCTAAGCGCGTTCTTGAACCATACTGTGCGGCCATAGTGTCGCCCTCCAGTGTTTTGATCAGTCCGAACATTATTTCTCAGCGTAGAATAAAGTGAGCAATTTAAATTTCGAAAAATCCGAGGTAAATTCCATTCGAAATTGGAAATATGCGTTCTGGAAGGAGTGGTTTACATATAGTCCAGTCATTTTCTCCACGTTCTACATCGTAAAAATTCGGCTTTCGAGTTATGATAAAGAGTGGCGATAAAAATCCATGTTTGAGCTTGAACAGCAGCTCATTCCATTTGAACAAAACAGCAATTGACCCTATTATGAGGAACCCCAACAGAAATAAGCAGAGCATGAATTTCTGGAAGCTTGGGGCGAAGGGCCGAAATACTCCTGCATTGGTACTAAAAATTGCGGAAGTAAGAGCTAACGGGATGTATACCTGAGATATGAATGAGTTATGTGAGTTCTCAGAATTCCTCGCTTAGGTGAGTCTTACAATAGTGATAACAGTGAGGATCTGGATGGAACTAGTCCTTTTCTGTTGGAATAATTGAGCTTCATGGTTTCCATGATTATAGTGAGCGTGGAGCTAGTTCAGAAATCATATTAGTCGTTTGCTAGCCACTGTTACTGACCAAGTGATGTGGAAGATAACTTACTCCTTACGGACTATCCTGAAGAAGTTCTGCCTCCAAAGTTCTGAGCTTCTTCAGAATGTCCTTCAGATCTAAGAACACTGTGTCGACGGCATTTACTAACTGTTCCAAAATACTTGAAGCAGTTGGATTTTCGTCAACAGAAAGTACCCCATATCTTTCCTCTGGAATCTATCCCACGCGTCCACAGTATTGCCAAGACGATTTACGAGCTTTCTCAAAAGCGCTACCATTCTCTGCTCCACTCTGAAAATGAGCGTACGGCTTGACGTGTCGTTAAATCATCGAAGCTTGAGGGAAGGCCTACGTGACCTTTAGACCTATTGCTCTCTACCGTCAGTAAAAGGTGAGAGCCGCTGTCAAGACGGGTCGACAGAAATACGGAAAAAGCAGCTATTTGTTTCATTAATCAAGTCTCTGAACATTGATTGTATTTTCTTAAATTTGGGACAACTTCAACCTGAATACGAGAGTATGATCATTGCCGAATTACTTCAGTTAAACGGAAGGTACGTACCCTTCCACTTCTTCCTCCAATTTATCGACTATCGCTCGCCATTCTTGCCGCACTTGTGTGGTCCGGATTTCAAAAACTTTGAAAAAGTAGAGATAATGACATGTAAATTTCATTAACAGGTAGAACACTTTGAGCTGTCTTGAGTTGTAATCGTTATCTTAAGTATCTTAGATCAATTCATTCAGCCTGATAGAGAACCAAAATGATAAGTTTGTACGGAGGAATCCCTTGCTTGAAGTTGGAACACAACCGATCCACTTTATCAGTCGTTCTGGGCTTCTTGGAGAAGGAACAAAGTCGACGACCATAGACAGATGCTCATAACAGGTGTTAATAGTCGAAGAAATATAATCAGGAAGGAATTCTTGACGTGTTTCATCACTTGAAGGGGCTCCACGGTGCAGAAATGAATAATGGCGGCCAGGGAAGACGTTAAATCAGAGATGATCTCGACAACGCAGAGGTATTATATAATAATTACATTAACAATATGGGGATAACACCGACACAGAAACTCCTCGCGCGCTAACTTTTGTGCAAAAAATAATCCTCCACCATTGTCGGCATACAACGCTCCGCTCATATGATGAGCATCGAATTTTCACAAGAGTTCAGAGTTCCGTAAACCGATCCCTAGGGAGAAGGGGCAGGGCTGCTGGATGTGGCTGTAACTACCACCGTTGATGTGATGTCGATGGTCGAGGTGGTTGTGACGGAAACTTGTACAGGCTGGATGGACAGACAGCTGCAGGCAGCTGACTGTTGGGCCGAGTCGAAGGTCGACGTGAACGTGAACTCATGTGTAGACCTTTTTTCCTTCGCAGGGTTTCCAGGCGTCTGTATCGGTGTAGGAGTCACTGTTGTGGTTGTAAATATTGTACTCGTAGCAGCTGCTTGGTAGGTGAGGGTCGTGGGCTGCGGGATGCCGAGAAGATCGGCGCAGTACATTGTGGCTTCTTCTCCGGCGCTTGCGAATGCTTCTGCAGCTGGATCGGTACTGCATGAGAAAGCCGGGCAGGTGCCAGCAAGCAGCCCGGTGATCGTAACCTCGTCCAGCGCAACGAACGAGTCGGGATCTCCACAGCTGAAGTCAAACTCCAGAGTCTCAGTCGACCCTAGGGATACTAACGGCAACTCCTGATTGTAATACGTGGCGGAAGTGTAGGTCGAGTAAGTTGCTGAGTTAATATCCAACTGCCACACCTCAACTCCAGCGAAACTAGCGGTAAAGGTACAAACATCACTAGTCTCGAACTGACCAAGGGTCCAGTAGAAGGAGAGCGTGTATGTAGAACCAGGCACAAAGCCCGATATGGTTTGTGAAATAATGGCATCGCTTCCGCTGTCGCCGTCAAAATCTCTATAAGGATCTTAGTAGAGCCTCTCTGAAAATATGCTAAGTTGAATGGTATGGGGTCACTCACGCATAGTTCAGGCCATCGTAAGCTGGGAATCCAATCTCCTCATTAAATATAGCAACGAGATCATTGAGAACCCATGGGGGACTATTCAATTCATCATCTGTTACAATTTCGAATGAGGGGTTAATGACAAGTTGTGAGTTTGGAACAGGAGTACTGCATGACGTAGTAGAGGTTGCCGCTGCAGACGTGGTTACAGAGGACGTCGTTATAGGAGCGACGCAGGTGCCAGGAATGACCGTTATGTCGTCAAGTGAAATCACCGGGAATACTTGGACAACTCCACAATTCAACTGAAATTCCAGAAGCTCTTCCGAATCCTGGGGATACACGATCACGTGCACTTGGGAATAGGATGAGAAGTCTGCATAAGCTGCGGCGTCAATGTCGACGTTCAATATTGTGGCCGCACCGAAAGAAGTACTAAAGGTGCAAAGGTCATCACCATTGTGGAAAGCTCCAGCGAGGGCCCAGTAGTAGGTTAACGTGTACGGATCACCAGGTATAAAGGGCAATAAGGTCTGCGAAATGTAGGCTGAGGCAAGATCGTTCCCGTAGAGAAGTCTATGAGGGATCTTAGTATACATTCTGTGGATATGTAATGAGTTGGCTGGAATATAACAGAGTCACTTACGCCAATTCGTTACCATCGTAAGCTGGATATTCAGCAGAACTAGATACTGCACCGGAGAGAGCATCGTAACTCCATGGGAAAATGTACGATCCCTCTGTTTCAATTTCGAATGAGGGGTTAACAACAAGTTGTGTTTGGACGGGACCGCATGACGTTGTTGACGAAGCTGCTGCTGATGAGGTTGTCGTGGTTGAAGATGCCGCTGGGCAGGTGCCAGGATTCGTCGCCGTCAAGGTAATATCGTCAATTGCAATCACCGGATAACTGGCGAGATCTCCACAGTATAATAAAAACACCAGCTCCCCAGAATAATCTGAAGCAAGTATGACAAACTGCTCTTGTTGATATATCGTGTCTGAAGGGTATTGGGTGTAAGTATTGGCGTCAATGACTAAGAAATAATAAACGCCTCCGTCGAATTCAGCGACAAAGGCACAAGTCTCATCCGGATCACCATCATTGGTGGCGAAAGACCCACTAAGCACCCAGTAGAAGGTAAAAGTATAAAACAAAGTAACAGGTACCAAGTTCGATACCACCTGTGAAACGTTGGAAGTGCCATCGCTGCCGTAGATAAATCTGCCGGGATCTAAGTAGACTCTCTCTGGATATGCAGATAACATAGGGTCACTTACACGAATCTGCTACCGTCATAAGCTGGGTGATTACCGTCACCGTATTCATCTTCGATATCCGCGTCCCCTGTGAGAGTCCATGGGTAACTGTACGATCCGTCTGTTTCAATTTCGAATGAGGGGTTGGCAACAAGTTGTGTTTCGCCGGGAGGGCTGCATGACGTTGTAGAAGATGCCGCAGCAGAAGACAAAGAGAACACACTTGACGATGTTGACGAGACAGTTGCTGATGACGAAGATGTCGAAAGGGTTGTCGAGCTGTAAGCGGTTCCTGGCAAACTTGAGGTTGTTGTCCAGGTAGAATTCTGGAACGGTTTGGTGGGCTTGCCGGGTTTACTGTGTGTATGACTGAAATGCGATTTTGTCAGACTGTAGGAAGCTGGTTCTGTTATTGTAACCTCCGAGCATGGAGTGGTCGGAGTAGGTAGTTCTGTCTCGACCAAGGCAGGATATGTTGGTGCTGGAATAGTCGATGGCCCCAATAGAAGTTCCGACGATGAAATTGGAGTAGGGGATTTAGTAGTAGCAAGAAGAACGCAATGGCACGCAGAAGAAATCTCAGGTAGTCCCACGGTTGTGGGCAGATAGGATGGAACATCGATACTATCATTTTCGAGATATTCGGCACAGAATGCGGGCGCTACTTGAGTTAGGTTGCTAAGAGCTTGTAGACAATCGTCCTAAGGGTTAAGTTAGCACTTTATCTAGTAAGATATATCTTCAACATACTAGGACGCAATAATGAAAAACGATAGTAGGGGCACAGAACTCTGTTTCCAGTTCATAAGCCAGGGCAAGAGGCGCCAAAACAAATGCTAAAAGAGTGGTGGATCGCATCTTGGACGAGCGAGAAAAGAGCCAAGAGTGACTGGCGTAAACGTTGCGAACAAAGTTTCGCAGAAGAGAGCCACAAAGGGAGCCACTGGCTTTACATCTCCCACTGGTTCCTGGACTAGAAGACACTAGTTCCTCCCATCACTTGCATGTATCGAACACGGAGCATGAGTCCAGACCAAGTCATGCCCGAGAGCTCGGTTCACATCCAGCATCGATTACTTCCCCCATCAATCATGCTGCTGATCTCTGCAGAAAACTGGGGACGGGCGATTTTTGTTTTGGGAAGCGAAATTGAATGTCTAACACGTGGGGGAAGTCCACCAGTGATGTGTCTCACACCCGCGCGGGCTATGAGTGGCGCCTCGCTTCTGTCCCGCAGCCCCTGAATATTGAAGTCGCTGGGGTTGCATACATTCTTTTCAGCTGCTCCTCTGCCTCTCCCAATTCCCAAACGGTCAAGCCCTACGGTCATCAAAGCGTCAACAATTTGACAAGTTATGCTGACGCGGTGTAAAAGACTTATGGATGGGACGGGTTTTGTGACGGTATCACCTGACTTGTCAATAATCACTTGATTGGAACTATACTTACCACTCTTTTACTTGGTCTTTGCTGCAAGATCCCGACGCGTCTTTGCCATCGCGACCGCGTTCACGATCAGGCAGCAGAAGGACGCAGTAAAGATCGTCAAAAATCTCCCAGATAAGCAAGTGAGATGCGGGATTTAAAGCATCTAAACATGGGCAAGTCCCGACGCCATGGAAAGTTTGGAAACCCACGAGGTCCCACTTTTCTAAATCGAGATGACCTCTACGCAGGGTCGAATATTGACACTAAAAGCCTAATGCGGCGATGCTTAATTTTAAGCTTCTTGGCTCCGGCGATGCCGTTACGAATTCGTGAAGTTCCCGATGGGGCGTGGGGGACTCGGGGATGTTCTGACTAGATAGTCCAAGCCGTTTCGTATCAAACCCGTCCAGGTGATTCGAGAGAGAGGCTTCCCAAACGTATCTGCCGTCACATTGAGTGTGACTCCACCACCAATTATGATCGCCTTCGGGTGCTTAGCGCACAGACCAATGATCAACCAAACTACGGTCCCATTCCCTGGCACGTCTGCCCGCAGCCTTGCGCGATTATTAGACGTGGCTATCCGTAGAGGTACGTACCCAGCATGACCCTAGCAACGCTTTACTGGAACCGGCGAGGCGATTTGCAAGGATTAGCACGCGAAGTGGGGCGGACTTTTGAAAGGAGAGAGTGTTTGGGGGAAGCCGATTTCGAAGTTTACTGTATACAACTTTTGACTCTTCCTTGAACTTAATAATAGACACCTTACCTGATGAGTTTCCTAAGACAAGACTTTTGTTCCAAGCAGCTATACAAGTTGGTTGGTAATCAGGAGGCAGCCAGAGAAATTTTAAGCCCCCTTCTAATACCCAACCATTTAATACAAGTAGAGTAGGCAGCAGCTTGCCGTCTGGAGAGAGGGTAACTGAGGAGACCGACGATGAGTGCGTTCCTGGTTGCGTAAATGTGTCGCTAAAAATAGGACAAAGCCTTGCATCAGCCATGTACCGTTGCACGAGGCTACCATGAGGCTATTCACTGTTCTTAGAAATAACTCTAACACTTTAAATCTTAGCACAATAAATCTTAATCCTGACCTAAGGGGTCGGTCCCAGGCCATCCACTCTCGGGGGTCAGTCAATCCCAGGCCGTCAATCCCATTTCTCTAGTCCGAGGCTCAGTCCCATCCAGGGTCAGTCCCAGGCCCGTCAATCCCAGTCCTGTCCGCTCTTTGTATCAGTTCCACCAGTTCCAGGCTATTAGTCTCATAGAGGGTCAGTCCAGTCCCAGGCCATCAATCCCAGGCCTGTCTGCTCTTCATGCCGCCAGTCCCAGGCCGTCAATCCCAGGCCTGTCCTCTTTCATCAATATTTGGCATAGCTCCCGCATCCTTCCCCAATAATTAACTGATCGCCTTTCTTGTTCCCTTTGCTTTCTATATTCCGCCTGATTCCAACAACCTCCCATCGACGAATTTGACGAAGGGTGGGAATACTTAAGGGAGGACTGTGACCAACAGCCAGATGGCATGTACTAGGTCAAGGTAGAAGGTGCAGTATAATAGAAGGTCAATCAATATATGTTGTTGAATGAGAGGATTCGCGGGTAGCGATCAGGATAGCAAAATGGAACTGTTGAACTGAGTACGTAGAGACACCCGTAGAGAGAACCCATTAAAAAGCTCGTCCCCTTTAAATTTAATGAAAGTTGGTGCTAAGTGTAGACAATTGATATTTTTTCTACCAAATGCTTTGTGAAGAATTCGCAATCTGTAGATAGTCTCACGTGATAGCAATGCCTGTCCACTGCCCGCTTGGCGTGGCCATTGTGTCTCGCTCAAGTCTGACCAGAACGTTCGATTCAGCCTTATAAGGTTGAGTGCAGAACGACTGTTCGTGAGCGGTTTGTCAGTGCTTGAAGTCTTTTGTGCATGTCAATGGTCTGTTCCGTATAACCCTCACCACGCTTGTGAGCGACAAGCCATGCCGAGCAGCCATATATTATCTAGAGTATAGCGATCGCTTGATAGATCTTCCTAAGTTTAGTAACTCCTGCTCCCTAGGTAGAGCCAGCTAGACTTGCTAGAGCACTGATAGACTTGGAGATCCTTATCTTTAGGTTCTAGATGTGCTGTTTCCAGTTCAGCGCTGTGCTGGGCGTGATCCCAAGGTACTTGCTGCTTGCGGACGAGTCTATGACTGTCTATTCTACTTGTATATAGCGGTTGACATCTGCTACTAAACGCCTCCTTTTGTAGTGAGGTGAGCTGGAACTTGCTTGGGGCGAGCATGGATACATGCCTCTTATTATAATATTAGGGAGAAGGGGTTGCCGAGCTTCGATGGGAAGCGGCGCAAATAGCAGTTACACTTATATACTCAATGCTCGGATCGCTTCTTAGACCTCTTTAAACGAGTCGTCTCCCCTCGTCTCGACTTCGAAATCCCTTGAGGTTTCGCGACCTTAATTGCCATTGACTTCTTCTTAAACGATGTGTGGCTACGAGGGCTTGAAGGATTTGGTTTGCATGTGTCTGAAGGATATTTTGATGGAGGTTTATAGGGTGGAGCTGGTTCACCTCGTTCTGGGAGCATGCCAAATTGAGGGGAATGACTGGCGATCGACTGACTGACTGCTTGAAAATCCGGCTGGAAGCATTTGCAAAGCACACAAATCAAACCGTGACACATTCTGCCATCAAGAGAGCAAAACGAGTGTCTTGATCAGTCAAAGAACTCATTACAAAAAAGGACCGATATGATGAAGCAAAGCTCAAAGTCCATTACTCGGCGCTAATTGCACAACACTCAAAGGTGCTACCACCAGGACATTTGTCTATGTTAAACTTCTCATCAGTATATTTCCAGCCACTCGAGCTCTGGTGTCCGATTCTTAGAGAAAGGAAGCGCGTACCTGCAACCCAGGTTCCGGCATGGCTGGTTGAACCACACCCTTCGCTCTTCCATTCGCATGATGATGATATCTCACCACCATCGGAAGATACGCAATTTTCAATGTTATAACAACACTCAACTAAGCTGAAGTCAGCATTGCTAGCTGCATTGTGAACAACTTTGCTCTTCCCAATTAGGAACATGTACGGCCATATTGAGCATATCTTGAAAAGAGAATATCGACTACAAGTCTATAACAGATGATCCTTACCGTCGGTCGGGGTGTCAGGACAATAGCCTGCAATATGTGCGCCGCCGTAGTAGTTGCATGTATCTATGGTCTCGCAGATCCCATAACTGTACGATCCAGTACAAGGGCCATTTAAAGTGGAAGCTTGCACAGAGGCAGCAAGGAGGGGGATGATGACGGCGACGATTGAGGGATACATGGCTAATGTCAGGTTGTAATGCCGGTGATGATTAGACTTTTTGCAATTGATCTTGGCACAGAATTGAGAGGCGATCGTCTCTTCAAGTACGCCAAGAAGTCGTCGCCATCATACACAAATCTTCCAAGATCTAGTTACAGAACGTCGGATGGGAATGACCAGCTCTGACCATAAGACGGTGAGATTTCAACGCCGACACTGGCCACTTTGCCAATCATCCCAGGTTCCTGACAAGCCATGAGCTGCTGTGTGACTTGATTTCTTTCTGGAAAATAGCATTCGTTGGATAGAGCGATCCGTGATCCTGCCGGGTAAATGCCCTTTCCATTGGCAGAGTAGGATTGCAGCTGAAAGAAGCTTTCTTCAACGGCTGAGGAGTCGAATTTGGGTTTCTTCCAGAGGTGGACGACTTGCATGATGCAGCAGGAGGTCTGCGCCCCGCGTGGATTCGCTGAAAGTTATAATGACCCCGCACTCTACCACATTGAAATGATCCTGCGGACTCCTCTTCCAGAAATAACAACAGCCAGAGAGTCAAAGGTCGTTCACCGAAGCAGGCTTCGTGATTCCGATCGTAGGAGCTACATCCATGCCCTCGTTTGCCAAGATCCTGCGCATGATACGTTCCATCAAAGGAGACCTTGCGCTTGAGATATTCTTGTCTGCCAGTCCATTCAACCGTTCCTCCATGGGAGGCACAAATTTTCTCGGCTGGATAAAAAGACAACAAAAGGTTTTCCCCTACCCGCGTGGAAATTTCTGGGTTCCGTATTCGATTGGGAAGGAGGAAACATGTGAAACATGTGAAACCATCTTTGCGGGACTCGAAATCGGGATCTTGCAAGCGTCGAAAGGAGGACAGAGGAGACTAGAATGGAGAAGAAGAAGTTGATAGGGATGCGGAAATGGAAGCAAAGAAGAAACGCCCCGAATTAGAAAGTGGAGAATCCGAGAAGTGCAGAGAAAATGGGACGGGATGGAAGGTTCGGAAGAGGGGAGAGTTGAACGTTTATATACTTGGGCGGGTCAAGTCAGCTTCTCATACGGACGAATGAAGAAAGGACAACTTGTAAATATATGATGAGCAAGAGGAGCCCGGTATTGCGCAAGATCTCGTGCGATCGGGTCCGATGATAGGGGGGACCGCAGCGACTAAAGTGTCACCGCCTTATATTTACGGAATTGACATATTTTATAATAGCGGGATACTACATTTCCTCTTATAAAAGTCGTTTTTATACTCATATAAATATTTATTATTATTATTATTATTATTATTATTATTATTATTATTATTAAGAGTTTTTTTGCTATTGAGACATATAGGAGAGCGCGTAAAGAATGTTAAGAATTATAGGGGGCCTCGCTTCGCCCAGAAGGTATATTGTAGATATAGGGACTGAAGCGTCACGTGCAACGGACCTAAATCAGTGTCTTTAGTGCTGAATCGACTGATGTTCTACTGTGGTAAGTAGCCTGTATATATAGGCCCTACGGGCCCCCCTAAGGGCCCCTAAACTCCTATAACCCTCAGCTTTGCAGGGTTAAAAGCCCCCGCAACAAGAGTCTACTTAAAACAGCGGCTACACCCCCCAAATCCGGCAGCCTCAACACCAGAATCCTGCGTAAAAATATAATCATTTACTACGCTCATAGCTAGTATTAGTTTATGTAAAAGCGATAATCACTGTAGACTAGGTCGAAGACCTCGCTCATTAATTCAATACACACTACTGATCTGCTAAGTCAATCGACTACTAAGTTTATGCAATATCTAATTCCATTTTAACGCCAATATACCTCCTATGACGGTGTTGTATAAGGGAGCCTCGCATCCCCTGCGGATATCGCTTCCGTTCAACACAAAGGAATTCCTAGGCCTTTAATCTGAGGCCCGAATGGCCAATCAGATTCTTGCATGAAACATCAATGTGGCTTATGCAACAATGCCCAAAAATCTGCAACCGTAGACGACATGCTTCGCTGTCAGGTGCGACGACTCTCTCTCCCTCTATCTCTTTCTACTATCCTTAGTTCCTCTCAGGTATTGTATCACCTGAGTCTGCAGCGCGACCGTAGAACACCCCCACGAAACGTCAGAGTAGCGCCTTTTGGAATTTGGGTATCAGCCCCGCCCAGTTCATAGGTGCTCGAATAATAGTGTAAAAAAATTGCGATTCCAGTATCGAGCCGCTGCCGCCATGACCCGGTGGCATGAATCTTCCTGCCAGGCTCCAGAAATCATCATCGAGGCAGGTACAGGTTGGCCCCGATGCAGAACCTGCCGTAACAGCGCTCCGCTCGAGAACCTACTTGACAGGCAGCCGCCCTCCGATCCGTTGCTATCGCCACCCCTGGATGAATTTCCTGGAGAGTTGAATCTACACTGGCTGCCATGCGTTCCTTACTTCTCGTCACCAAAACCCGCTTTTCGGCCAAGGCTGCAGCTGTGGGCGAAGGCAAGCCAGCAGGCTAGCAAGCCTAATTACAACGACAGCTCATCAACGTTGGCCCCTCCCGAGATCTCCACCATCTATGAGCGAAGATTGACATCAAACGAGTTCCGCCTTCTGCGACTATGCCCTGTCCAAAATGGGGACGATCCTTTTCACTTGAGTCTGCACACGTATACCCATGACGACTGCCCCGAGTACGAGACGGTCTCGTACACTTGGGGTGGCGAGGAGGGCGATAGTAGCTTGTGCAAGCCCATCTTTCTAGGACCATACTGGGACGTACTTTTCCAGACGAGAAACTGCTGGGATATGCTCAAGCTGCTGCGGCCACGCGAGGGCTTTCGGATGGTCTGGGTCGACGCAATATGTATCAACCAGAGAGACAAGGAGGAGAGAGAAGACCAGGTGGCCAAGATGGGCCGCATTTACGAGGACGCACTACGTGTTGTTGTTCACCTAGGGCAAAATCTTGTCTCTCCTCTGCCTCCGTCGGCGGTATATCCCTCAAGGCATAAGTTCCACCAATTCAACGATCGACTACCCAAAGGCCCCACACTGAAAGAGGTACTTCAACGAAAGTATTTCAGCCGGGTGTGGGTCGTCCAGGAACTGATCATCTCAAGACAAGCCTTGATTCGAATTGGGAACGTGGAGTTCGTTATCGACCAGCAAACTTCGAAGAACATCGAATCCTCGCTGCAAGGGTTGAACTGGGCCAATATCGTTGCTCAATGGGCTCAGCACATTGCACAAGGGTGCATTCCTAGGAAAAGTACGAGTCTTCTCGACATGATATTCCTGACCTGGAACTCTCAAGCCTCGGATCCCAGGGACAAGGTCTTTGGCATCCTGGGTCTTCTCGAGAACCTCACACCGATTGTAAGGCCGGATTATTCAATCTCCAGCCAGCACGTTCTTATCGGCATAGCCGCTCACTGTTTGATCAACCTTCGCGATATTCGCATCCTGTCCATGGCACCGGGCATCCGCAATTGCGGTTCTCTGCCCTCTTGGGTTCCAAATCCCATCTCTAGCGAATTACTTGCCAGGAGACCGAGGCTTGAGAGGAATACGACCGAACAGTTTACCTTGAAATGGCAAAAAGAAGCCATACAAAAACTAAGAGATCAAGAACTTTCTGATTCAGCGCTCAATATAGTTGGGGATACCAGTCGTCTGGAGGGGCGGTATCGGCATGTGTTTTGGCCTCTCGTTGTCGACAAAACGTCGTGCGCGGATGACGGATTGTCTCGAGAGGATGGAAAGATTCACTGTTCGTGGCACAATGTGACGGCGCATTATCCGAGAACCAAACGAAGTCCGAAGAGGATTTGTGGGTGGAACTCGAAAGCTGTTGTCGAGACTTCAACCGGAGCAGTAGTCCTCAACCCTGTTCACCTTCTTCAAATCACATCCCGTCCAAAATTGGTTTACAGTGCCGAGGACCTTAGAGTTTTTGAAATTTTTGGCCGGTCAGGGACCAACTCTTTCTACCTAGTCACTTGCGATGTGGCGCTCGACACCTGTGTCAATCCGAAAGAAGACCACTTGTTTCTCTTGGCGAAAGAGGATTCGACATCTTTATACCTGGTCCTGCGACGATTGCGTAAGGGCTACTCCAGGAGGTTCCACCTGGTTTGCTCCTGCGAACAGCTATTCTTTAGAGTACGCACTCTCCACGACCCACTATATTCACCACCAAGAGAATATGTCAAGATGTCGGAACTTCAATACAGTGGTCTAAATCTCCTTGAGCGCATAGAGGATTTGCTTTACGCAAGATATGACTCTGGTAGCTGGTCAACCAAGTTACGTTTTGATCGGGAAACCTGGGAATATATCTTCCTTGGAGAGACGATTCTGGAGAACATTTTTCCGGTTCTACAGGGAGTTCTTAACCAGGAACGAAATTCCCGTCCAAACTTCTTGGAGTCCTATTTGGCTTACATGGCCAAATTTAAACCTTCGCTGGAAGACCTTGACGACATACCCCATTGGATCTGGCTAGAATTAGAGCCAGACACATGGTACCAGCTGAATAGATGGGCCGGCAGGGAAAGGGAGCATCGAAAATTCGCCAACATTGACGAGCAGCGCACACTTTGGGAGTACCGCCAAGAAGGAGATGAGTGGAAAACCTGGAATCCGAAGGCACGGCCCAATGAGCCTCCTTCGAGCCTATCATCAGCAACAGATCCTGTTTACATGATTGCTGAGATCAATACGATATATGAGTGGATAAATCGTTCGCTCTTAATGAAATTACTCCGGGAACTGAACGTCACTAACAGACTACCGGATTACCAAGTGAAAGAGTTAGACATTGTGCGAAGAAAGGGGGCGTGGGAAGACCACACGATAACGGCGCCTAGATTGGATTGGAAGATCTTGGAATACAATCCAGGATTTGTCAACGACTTTGGTATAGACGGCAGCACTTATCGTGTGTCTATAATATAGGTTTCCTTTTGGGGATAAGTGTTACTACGCAGACGAGGGGGGCAAGCTAGTCTCCTAAGAGCCTGATCTTGATGTCAAATTCCCCTGATCCTGCCAGTGAAGAACCTTCCCAGCAACACTCTCTCCTGCCCAATGCTTCCAGGCCCGCAGACTTATTTGTTCTTTGAGTATTGGATGTTGTGCTGTGGGTACTGTAACGTCATCCGAGATCTGGATGGACCATTCGAGAGAGTGTTGAGGAGCTGCTGCCGGCCTGCACGGGTGAGGCGGCGCTAGTGGTAGTGGTTGACGATGTGCTTGCTACGGGGAAGACGCGCTGTGCAGTACTACAGTTACGAGATATGGCTAGCATCGGGGCAGAGGATGTCAGCGTTATGGTCGTGGCCGTGGCCGAGTTTCCTGTTCAGCGTGGTCGGGAACTGTTGCACCGGCGTGGTTTTGGCAGAGCCACCATTCAAAGCCTTTTGCTCTTTGGTGGTGCTTAGGAAAGGAAGGGAAGGATGTTGGTGGATGGTAGAAATAGCTGCTCGAAAGGAACACTTTCCCAACTAAGTTATCACTTATCTTCTGACTTCAATAGCTGTAACGTAAGACTTATAGAGGAAGTATTAATATTATAGTAACAGATCAACAATACTATATTAACTACAATATAGACGATAGCTCGCAACTTTTCACAAATAGTATATTAAAAGATTAACTAAATAGTTAATGAAATCATAAATATTTATAGGGTGATTTGATTTGATTTTAATTCATTTTATGCTTATTAAGGCTTAAATTTAGTTTGAATTATATTAATAAATAGTTATGATTATCGTGGTTATCCTAGCACTTAATATCCTTGCATAAGTAGAAAATATCGAAGATATTCTCGATCGGATTATAGAAGAATTATTAACTGTGAAACAAGCGGAGATACAGAGCAGAAAATTTGGCGAGTTATACAATAGATTTGGAAAGAATAATTTAGACGATCGCACTTGAGATGACGGAAAGGCTACGGCTGTGAAGAAGATGCTGGTGGAGGAGGTCCGCCTGGGGGAGGTGGCGGGGGTGCTTGAGGAGGTGCAGGAAGAACCTGCTGTGGTGGAGGCCTAAAAGATCCTTCTTGTTAGCTTTTTAACATTGTGAGTGTTTAGTCAGATGATACATACGGAGCGAGAGGAAGGCCAAACGGTTGAAAAGTCACAGGAGGCAACACGACCGCTCCAGGAACCACCAGGGTTGCTGCTGGTCTTGTTGGCTGTAAAGCGTTGAAAAAGTTCGCAACACTTTGTGTAACGTCGTTTCTGTATTCGGTAAGCTGGGTGAACTGGAGATTTGTCAATTCGGGAGCGCTTCTTAGAATCATGATTCCTCTTTCTAATGGGTCGATTGCATCCCTCTGCTCTTTTCTGAGCTTGTTTACGTATGCAAGCCATTCGGAGCTTAGGACACCATCTGGAAGCTCAGAGGTGGTGATTGTTGTCGTGGCCCCTGGAAGTCTGAAAATTGGACCGTTCTTAGCATCTTCTCGGCTGGTCACTAGGTGTTATCCACAGAGACACTTACATGTTTATTCCATAAGCGTTGTTCAGTCCAATAAGGCTAACTGCTTCCAGCGGAGTAGCCAAATTTTGTATCAACTCCAAACCTGGAAACTCTCTAGTCCTCGAATTCTGTGGTTCCTGGTTGACGTATAAACCCAGAGCGTATAGGGAGTGGGAGTCAAGCAGTACGATATCTCGCTGGCGATTGAAGCAAGCGATTGGACCATTCCTAAAACGTAAAAAGTCTGGGTATCTCCTTTGGTATTCCTGGTAGTTGAGCTCTAAACCCTCAATCTTCTTGCCATATTTGGTTGGTAAGCTTGCCGCTCTTGCTCAGGAGCTAATCACCCTCGGCTCACTCTCGGCTCAGCCAGCTCACCTGAGCTGTCTGAGCAACCTGAGTAGTCCCTGAGCAGTCCCTAAGCAGCCCCTGAGTAACTTAAGCAGTACCTACTTAACCAATAAGACTAGATAATATAAGTAATTAATTTATAAGATAAGGCTTTTACTTAGTTTAGAATACTCGTTGTGGCCGGTTAGTCCACGTTACAGCAGTCATTTCTCATAACACATATAATTAATATGCGCATTTCTTCATGAACAATATGTACCATAGCTTAGCTTGAAGAGCGATACTTTTTGAGGTTACGGAGGTAGCGCAGTCCAAGAGTAGTCCTTTCTCTTTTCACCATTCGATATCACTGAAACTGCTCAGTTAGGCCATGTCGCAGTGCTCAAAGGTCCCACCCTTATATAGGTTACTGCCGTGTATTGGGTAGTATTGTGGCTTGATATCTCCTCGCTTACTTCGTATTCAAATCCCCCCTAACAGCGTTGTTCAAGCCCCCACGTGGTACAGTACCCACGGACGGTGCGGGGTAGTATAAGTTCCTGACAATTATCCCACAAAAGAGCTCTCCTAATATTGCCTTTGTCTATTGTCATTTTTCTCATCCAGCCCAAGCATCCGGTAACTTTAGCAAACTGGCCTAACGCTCGCTCTACGCCCACTGACCTACTTCTTTACGCGAAGATGCCTTTCCCAATGATCGGGGTCCTGTCGCTACAGCTAACCCTCCCACTCGTGCGCGCGCAAGCGGTCGCTTCTCCTTCTGGATGTCCGGCCTCTGTGGGTCTTGAGAACGGAAACTTCGACAACGGGTTCGCCCCGGTAAGTGCAAAGAGGTTCCTCAAATTTTATGTCCACTTTTTCTGGACATATTATCTATAATCTTATACACTCGTGGCACATCCTACGGGAGCTCATGTTGCTTATCTTACTCCCATTGCGTCCAGGACACCCTGAAGTAGGATTATGCTGACTCCCCCGGCACCCAGTGGACAGAACCCTACCCTCAACCAACCGTCGGGATCTCGATCGTCTCGCCGGGCTACAAGGGCGCGCACGCTCTTCAACTAGACTTCCCGTCCGCCAACGTATCGGGTTTTACCTTTGTACAGCGTATGGGCCTACAGTGCGAGGGCGCTACGTATTCCACGTCGTTCGCCGTCAACTACCTGAAATTCTCCCTCCACGGCAACCCAAAGACCAATTTCTGTTACCTGAGCGTCGTGTCCTCCTACTGCTTTTCTTATCCGCCAACAACTCCAGAGCTGGGCTACTATAACGCAAGCCTAAACCCGGGCTGGGAATATTACACCTACCTCTGTACCGCGCGGAAGAGTGGCTACGCAGACTTCGTCATAGGTGTCGGCTGCGAGGCGGACTATAACATCCCGGCCTTCACGTGGCTAGTGACCGACTTCGATATCCATCTCGTGGGAACCTCGATATCATCCTTGTCGACGCCTTCTCAATCGACGCCGATGCCTACCCCTCCGCCTACGTCGAGTGCATCACCCAGCTACTCGGACTCTATATCAGGCCCCACCACGACGCCGAGCATCACGTTGAGCGCCCCAACGATTACAACTAATGTCCCAACTAGTAGGATAACTGCCTCAAACAATTTGACGAGTCCTTCGGTCGTGACCACGAATAAGGCGTGCCGAGCTCTTGAGGCCCGCTCTTTCGTTGGTCCGATGGGAGTTGTCTTGCTACTTTCCTATGTAGTATATTAGCTACTCTGATGCTTAATGTTCAAACATTTTCTTTCTCAATTAGTTCGGGAATTTGAAGAATTCCCGATACATAGATGCACCACTACCAGACAGCTAGGATCTAATATTCTGCGTTCACAAGATGATAGCTGGAATTAATAGGCTTCATAATTTATACCATTGAAAAGGAGCACAAGTGGCAGGTGAATGAGCTCATCAATAGCCGGGAAAAAACCCTTATTCTGCTTATTGATTTCGAACAAGAAAACTAAGGTATATATAGATAGGCTACTTGCCAAGTGGCATTTCATTCTTGCCAACTAAATACAAAGACAGAGGAAGGCATTTTACAGTGTTTCAACACGCTGCGTAAGGGTCGTACAGTCTTTGCTATGTTGTAAGAGACACCAACTCCTTGCTTAACCCTACATAATGAGATCTCTCTTTGTTTTTTCTTACTATATTACTATGTCCCCTACATATTAACTGAGTTTATAGAATCATATACTTTTCATCATATATAATAATTTTATTACAGACCCGAAATCAGCTCTCTTAAACTATTAGAAGAGGAGCAGAATAGGTGCCTTGGCAAACTCGGCAAGGAAGCTATAGCCGGGGCACACAGGGCGCCAAAATAGGACCCGCTATGGTGTGTGGGCTGACTCAGGACGTACTCCGGATGCTCAGGGCCTATACAAGCTCTGCTCAGGCTCTGATTAGGCATACCGACCCTGGCTTAGGCATGCTCAGGCTCTCCTCAGGATTGCTCACCCTCGGCTCAGGTTAAAGCGGCCACTGCTTCCGCCTGGAGACTAGAATGGAATTAGCGAATACGAGATTAGAGTCTGACTTTCGTGGTAATCATCCGGGGTTGCAACCGAGGCGGTAGGTGCTAGTAGAATAGAGAGTCGAAAATCATAACTAGTGACATGTCAGTCCTGCAAGCCTCTTCTGTTTAGATGAAATTTGGGGCACGGTATTCGCGCTGCGGGAAGAAAATATGGGAAGCCAGCAGTAGAAAGTGGGCGAAATTGAACTTACACAAGGCCATTGGAGCTGGCACTTACCGGACCAGCTCTAAATGATAAAATGAGCACATTGGGGAGTTCAGGTGACACACTGTTTCCTGTAGCAAATGCACCAATCCTGCGTCGTATTTCTGTAGGGAGAATATCTAGAGTAGACCTCGCAGCTTTTCCAGGTTTTCGATTCGATTGCACTCTGATAATCCTCATAGAGCGACGGCGAATAAGAGCAGTGCTGATTCCAGGAGCCGGTACAGCTGTTTTGGGTGAGCAGGGCTGTGACGGCTTGCAATTCTTCTGAAAACCCATCCTGAAAAGCCGCAGAAGACTTTGTGTGGTGTCAGAAGTGAGCCAAATTACAAGAGCGGCAATTGTAGACTTGTAGTAAATGATTATCCGAAGTATTCTTTACGCTACCTGTTTCATGTAAGCTGCTTTTAAGAAGAAAAATTATTTCTATTGTTACACCCCAAGTCTCCTTTCACCATATTAGCCAATTCCGTTTGCAGAGTAGCTGAAGGAAACTGTCTTTTTGTGCCGGAAGTTCTAGATATGATAAAAAGGAGAATCAATGTCAAGGAAATATTTCTTCATAATAAACAGTGTGTCAAATGAGTAGAGTAGAGTAGAGTAATAGGCATTACTCTACTCTACTTAATAAAATAAGGCGTTACTCATACTCTACTCTACTCTACTCAAGATTACTTAGAGTAACTCAGAGTAGTATAGAGTAATAGTACACGTGACCCGGAAAAACTCGGTCCGGGGCACTCTAGCCTAATCGGGGAGTACTTCTCGGCTAGGGCCCCTTATCTGACTAACCCTAGTCATATTATTATAAGAATAGTTAGTCTTTCATCTATATATAGCTATTCCACTATATTTATTACCTTAAATTAATTAAATATTTAATAGTTCTTTTTAATAATTATTATTTAAACCTTGAATTATAGTTACGTGTTTACTACTTCCTACTACTCTAAGTAATCTAGAGTATTACTTTACTCTACTCAAAAAATTTTAAAAATCTATTACTCTTACTCTACTCTACTCTACTCATTATTACTTAGAGTAACTTGAGTAATATAAGTAATCCTTTGACACACTGATAATAAATAATGAAAAATCATCACCAAGGCCATTTAGATAAAAGACTCTTTGTCTTGCCAACCCGATGCGGCGACTTCTATTAACGTGTGCCACATTTGGTCTTTGTTTAGTTCTCGGCTACTACCTTCAACGATCGGAAATAGGATCACCGAAGGGAATTAGGTATGATCTCAGGTAACTAGGAGATGAAGTATAATTACCTGCATCCCTCACTCGCCCATGAGAGCCTACCCATTCCGTAACGCTCACTCCCTCTCATTTATAATAAAAAAAATGCTCCAAGACCGAGGGCTAATCGTAGCTGATTTGATAGGTTGCCGGCTTTCCTTCACTGTAAAGCGTAGCATTTAAATCCCACCATCGTAATAATGCTTACGACGTTAGGAGAGTACTAGGAAATTTAAGAGTCCAATATTACTCCCAGTGAGAAATCTTCTCTCATGCTATAGAGGGATTGACCAGCACACTAGGAAAAATATTTAATCTGAATTGTAATTCTTAAAACAAAAGACCTGATTGAAACACGATTCAAGCATCACTGTGCCCGAAGTTCCGAACATTCGCTAAATGTCACCATACTGCCGCCAACGCAAATGAATGCAAATCATATCCAACCAATAGAATGCCGCGTATCCCAACCCATTGCGAAGTTTCCCAAAACCCGCAACCCTCGATTCAATGAAACGAGAACCAGCGTGCCCTCACCAACCAGCCTTATGCGCTCCACTGCCATAAGCAGCACGAAAGTATTCGTCTCCCAACCGACCCGAGCTCGCTCTCCTCCTCGCAAAGCCAGCATACCTATCACCCAATCCCGGTCCTGTAGAGCTAGAACTCCTATAAGCCTCATCATCTTCCCAGTCCTCCTCATAATAATATTTCTTCTCTCTTGTGACCCTCGGCCTATCACTTCCCCTCGAGCGAGGCGGAGACAAGTCATGATAACTCAGTCCACTACTACCAGCGGGAGATTTCTCATATCGTCTTCGACGTCGATCTTCGCGGGATTGCTCGGAGAGGACTTCTTCCTCCTCTTTCTTCCTTCGTTTTTCTGCCGCTTTCTTGGCTTCCTTCTCCGCTTTTTCCTTCTCCTTTTCGGCTTTCTCTTTGGCAATCTTTTCAGCGTTCTTGACCGCGTCTTTGCCAATCTCTTCCTTATAATCTACTGAAAGGTTAGGACTGGCTATTCGATGAACACAGTGGGATTTTCTTACGATCTAAGCAGAGGGTGCCAAGTGGTTCTCCTTGACGCTCATCGGGACAGTCGTCAACTGTGCAGCAATCTGGATTTATTAGGCTGAAGCCTGGATACTCTGGGTACAAAGTAGAGAGACTTACGTGAAGCACAGTAATTCTTCTCTCCTGCCTTGCGTGTTTTGCATGATTTGGTCTCACATTCGTCTGATATGACTTGTAAGCTTCAAATCAATGGAAGGAGGTTGAGTACCTACGCTTGCTGCAAAAGGGTTGCTTGATCAAAATTCCCTTCTCCAATATCCGCTTACGAGGCAACTGGCAGTCCGGATCCGAACACTTATCTGATGCAATGTCAGTTCAGAATCAAGACCAAAGGGCCATCGGGACATACGATCGTTGCAGAAATCCCAGCCTTCGCCCGGCTTCGCAGCTTTTTTGCAACCTCGAGATGAACAAGAATCTGCGTTTAGGTTAGTATGAGATAGGCTGGTGTGTTGGTACCAAAAACGTACGAGCTTCGCAGTGAGGAGTGTTGTCGAACGCTTTGTTTTTGCATCCTGTTACGTTGCAGACAGGGACGAAGTCTAAATATCCGGTCAGTGATAGCTGTTGGATGGTTGCAGAAAGCATACGGAAAGAGCATCGCTCGTCTTGGGACTTCTTCTTGATTGAACATTTGATCCCCGAAGCTCCGATAACTGGACATTGGTCTGCATCGAGTTTAGTAATTGCATGCACTGGGAAGCGTCCAACGTACGCTTTGGGCAAAACTTTGAGCCACGAGCCTCGATGTGGTCCACCTTCTTCTCCATCATGTAACATTCTTCACATACATCAATGTACCTGATTGGCTCTTTCTTTGAGCCGTGCTTCTTGTAGTTCGTCATCGGTGATGCAAGTCTCGTTGTATTAATTCCAAGGTGCGTCTGAGTTGTTTAGTGGACAAGAATGCAAGGCTTGAGATGATTTATTGATGAGTTGCCGGGAAGGGTTGAGGACGCGGAGATATGGTAGCGAGTGAGAGACGATGAGGTGGAGGATCGGGCAACCGCAGGGCGAAGGCGTCCATATTTGGTGGAGAGGATGGAGCATTCCAATTGATAAGCACACTAATAGCAGGTGATACCTATTGGGCCTCCATGAAGCCCGACTCCCGGTGAAGAAAGTTGGGCTCCACAGCGGACGGGCGATAGCTGGAATCATTGATTGCCATTGGTGAACTTTTGCCCTTATTAGCAGGGCGTTCATGCACATAGGTAGGGCAACCCCAGTAATTTGCTTGGGCTCATACTTGAAAGAACGCCCAACGACACCACAAAATCATGATGGGGAGTCAATTGGATGACAGCTGAATGCCTTTCGGTTTCGATTCGTCGTGAGCGGAAACACATTTGATAATTTTCGTGGTATCAATATGTCTAAGACGTCCGTCTAACAGAGCCAATCGTAGCCAAGTATAGTTTACTCTAATTTGATAAATAAGTTGGGAGAAAACAGAACAGACACAGGTGGGATAGATATCTCTCGATCAACGGTATGAAGACTTTCACTCTGTTCCGTCACTTCAGTTCAAGGTTTGCAGGACTAAATTCTTGAATCAAAATTATGTGCGAGAATTTCTCGCGAGATTGGATTTTATGGTCGATTGATGGCGCAGCCTTGTCGAATCAGATTGGGCAATTGTGCATCCCACCACCCTCACAAACTCGTTCGGGTCGCACGACAGGGCTGGAGCCCAACCTTGGCCAACGGAGCCAGCCACAATCTGAAATCCCAAGCCCAAGGCAGATATCGGATGTCGGATATCTCTGCGGATCTGCGGTTTCATGCACCGAAGTCGAGTTGGCATACTCATGTAATATACTACTGTAGTTAGATGGATAGTTAGAGATCGGCTTAGTATAGACTACTTTAGGGCTAGAGCCTTACTCAAGACCATAGGAAGAGTAAGCCCAGGTAGTTCCTTGGATTCATATTGATGTGGCTTCACAATGACTTGAAGATAAGAGACGAAGAGGAACGGACAAATTGGAATATCTACGAGCTGTGGTAAATTGGTCAGAGCGAGTAGCATCATGGTCTCAACATATGCCCATGGACACCAGATTTCGAATTTTGTCTTGACCTTCAATTTTGAGTTTCGAGATGGTGGTTACGCATGGGTATCAACTTGAGATGCTTGTGCTACTGGCCTGAAGTACTTCAGCAGCATATCATTTGCCAACTTAGGGCCTGTGAAGTAACAACTTGGCGGGTGAAGGGATCCAGGAACAGATCCATGAAATACTACAAGAACGGTGGTATTCTTCCCTCGTTCCCAACAACCAAGTGCAGATTTTACAATGAACATTAGATAAACTTAGATCAAGTGAAGATACCTTGTCAGAAGTAAGTGTTTCATATGCTGCCGCAATTTGCGTCAAGGCCTGACTTCCAGTAGGCTCAAGCGAAATTCCTTTCCAGAAGTCGGGGGTCTCCAGAGTCTTCTGTCCGGAAACGAGTCACAAAGATCCCCTTTGCACATGCGAGGTCGATTTTACGGTGTTTCGATTCTACAATATCATCTCAACCCTTTTTCGTGCTGAATGCAGCCTCGCTGACTTCCAGCATACAAGAGATTGGTGTTACTGGAACCGGCGTTCGGATGCACTTGTTCTCCCCCAC
This sequence comes from Hyaloscypha variabilis F, assembly GCA_002865655.1. NCBI lineage: Eukaryota > Fungi > Ascomycota > Leotiomycetes > Helotiales > Hyaloscyphaceae > Hyaloscypha > Hyaloscypha variabilis. Next base: position 462,375 of record KZ613938.1, on the reverse strand, counting down.
TGACCACGCAACATCATTTGTGTCACTGAGATCAAGATGTTGGGATCCCCATTCCTGGGTCAAGCCCATTCCGTCGATAATATCTGAGATAAGCACCCTGCCATGCATGTCAACGAGACTTTGGGCGAAGATCTCTAGCTTTGGATAAGGAAGGCCCATCTTGCTTCACTCAAAATTCGATGCCTCGCACAAGATGTGACAATCGTTAGAACCAATGAGGTCGAACCCAAGATTCACGCCTTTCTGTTTCAGCCAAGGAAAGGTGCGAAGGAGGAACCAGATCTGGACACGATTTTGCTGCCACAACTCATATATGTCATTTTAGAGTGGGGCTTGCAGAACATAGAAGGCTTCGTCAAGATTCTCAGTAGGCACACAAAACTCCCAATCCTACCGACACGTAAGTAGCACGCGCATAGAAGGGCAAGCAGGACTCAACGTACATTTCGCATTATACAAGCCTCAAAATACTTCAAAGCTAAGATAACGACTATATAGCACAGAATGCCTGATCTCTCGAGGATCTGTGTGGTTTCCAGGATCTCAAAGGTGCCATGCCCGTCGCAGCTTGCAGACGCCTCGCCGGACGCCGGGGAGACCCATAATCATGTATTGGCCATCTAGCATTGGAAGTTGATGTTTATAGAGCTGTATTAGATAGCAGTGTGGTTTCAGGAGCTTTGTGCTTGCGAAAATCAATGGATTTATATTTGTTTGGTGATAGTTGAGGTTGGAGCTGGGCGGCTGGCTGTTGGCGTTTCGGACTGGGATGACGATCACGAGTCATCGTGTCTAGCGTAATTTCAGCAAAACTAGCCCTTATAATTTTCGGTTTAGTACTTGGTATTATGATGCCAAATATATATTCTCCCAATATCTTTGAAAGAAAGCTTTCTAGTGTTTGGGTGTTGGCCGCGGTCGGTTGGAACATGAAAGACGTAATATCGGCCTTGCTTTAGCCCGAATGTTTGAATTGGTCTGACAATTCCAACATGCCAGAGGGGAGCGAAGGCCATTATTAAAGTGTTTCCGTCATTGAAAATCGTTCAGAGCAAGTGATTTACCCTCGGACCAGATAGTGTGGTTTCTTCGCTTCGTGCTGAATGCCTCGTATCGAACAGGTGACACAAATAAAGGCATTCAAGGTCTGGGGGACTTGTGGCAGCTTTTGACAATCCTGAATTCCAGATTCATAATACCAAGTTCTCATCTCAGACGGCATTTAATAGTATTATGTATTTAGCTGTACTATCAATTTTCTGAAAGACTGTGGCACAGCACGTCAGGTTTCCAGTAGTGCTTACAAACAATTACGGGCCCGGCTTCGTCGTTGCCTAAAATGTAACGTAACCCACGAGTCCCGAGATGTAGGTCGACGGCAGGGCCAGCTTCTGCCGTTTTAAGAGTCATTGTTAACCTATAATACCTTGACAGCCTCATAGGAGAAACGCTCTTCATCTTAGCTTCACCCGCAGTGTAGAGTAAATCACTGCATTGCACCACTATCAAATCGATACAAAGATCTCTAATCAGCCCCACATTTCAAACATGGCATCCTCATTCCGCTCAGAACGTCTAATATACCGCGCCCCGGAAGATACACCCCAAGACAAAGCTTTCATCCTCGCTCTCCAATCCGACCGCGCTTGTGTCGAGAACGCAACAGGATACTTGGTCAAGCCAATGTCTTCGGCGGATGTAGATGTATTCTTGCGCCGATTTCATGATTGCTTACTCGGAGTCCTGGTCTGCCTCCCTGAACCCTCCTCTCCACTCGCCAGCAAACCCATTGGATATCTGAAGCTCCAAAGCGCTTCACATCCACATCATAGAGATTCCACGATGAGTATTCATATTTGTCGAGAGGAACAGGGGAAGGGTTACGGCTCTGAAGCTGTAAAGTGGGGATTGGAGTGGGGATTTCTGGCTGCCGGTATGCATAGGGTGACCATTGAGTGTTTTTCTTTCAACGACGGGGCCAGAAGATTGTATGAACGCTTGGGTTTTGTGGTGGAAGGGAGGAAAAGAGAGGCAGCATGGAAGAATGGGGGCTGGCATGATAAAATTGAGATGGGTATGTTGGAAAGAGAGTGGAGGGGAAAGTATTTGGTTGATGGATCGTAGATGGAATCATGCTCAGCACTTGGAAGTTTTATATTCATCATATTGAACGTGTGGGCTGAGAACGAATTTCACTTTACTCATATGGGAGGTTGCATTGATATTGGGTGTTAAATTTGAACACTCATTTCCACTTTGCCATTCCAGTTTGCGACCGAACAAGGGATATACACGTTCCAGCCATGCACACAGAAGTTTGAGCAGCACACCCCAGCCTCCAACATTTCCATTCTTAGGTCCCAGGCCCCAAGCAACACTGGTAATCAGTTGGTCCCGGGCAATATCCACTGTTCGCAACCTAATTAGCAAGAACCTTTCACGCCAACATTAGAGAAAGGGGGGATGAAAAGATTATATACGCTAAGTAATGGCCTCCAAGTTTGACACATTGCGTGAAAGTCGCCTTATCCTCGCAAGATCCCTGCCCATGATAACAAAGTGGACTGAAGCAGCATTTCACATCATCTGGATCATTAGGACAGAGATTTGAGATTTTATCGTAACCCTTGTTGTCGCTGCACCAAGAGGTTAGTTCGCAGGTGCCGACAGTTATTCCCTACGAGTTGACGGCGTTAGCTTGTGGACTCTTCATTTGGTATGCACTTCCTTACTCCGTCGGGTGTGCAGAGATCACCAATTGCTGCTTTCGAAAGACCAATATAGATTGGGAGAACCAGGATAGAAAACTTCATTTTCGGAACAGAATTTGAGACTGCAATGTATGAATATGCAAGAGTTGGTTCCAAGCCTGTGGAGCTTGGTAGGAGAATAAGTCCGAAAGATAACTCAAATGGAAGTGAAAGAAATCTATAACAATTTTGAAAAGACAGCAAGCTATAAATATACTCACGATGGTTCCGCTGAAAAGTGATGTTAAGCTCGGAGGGTAAAATTGTTCCGTAACGGGAAATATCCGTCTGTTGTGTAGCCCGAGATCGAGGGGCAACGTAAGATCGGCTTAACGTTCTCCAATGCCTTCAAAGCAACCACCCGCTTGATTGTGATCTCGAACTTTTGATTCGTTACTACGAAATTGCGCATCTGGCTAAGAGGCGGTCAGCTTGGCGTTTGGGAGCAGGGCAGGGATTCCCGGCAACAAATGAGCTTCTCCTGCATACTAGCCAAATCAGATGGCAGCCCCTTATGCACGTCATTATTGATCAGGGAGGCGCTTATTATGTTACTGTTTGCAAATCAATCTCTCAACGATGCACCTAGTCGGGCGGATTCCAGAGGGACCCTGGATCAGCAAGTTTAATATCCGAGCTGAGGCCGAGCTGAAAGCAACGTTGTAGTATCTCTACTACTCTATTTGCCTTGTGGATAAATTTGCATCTTCACGTGAACTATTTATGACTGCGAGCTATCGGGGAAAGCGTCGATTAGGAAGGTTGTAATGTTTTGACGAGCAATCGGAATCGAGAGATAGCTCTCACAAACTTGAGAATATGCCGACTCTCGTTTGGGTTCTCGATCAATAAACTGATCAAAAGTAAGCACGGCAGGATTCTCGCGCTATGAGCCACGAAGAGATTTTAATCAATGGTATTCACTAGGTCCAGCAAAGGTCAGTGGGTGTGACACCAGCGCAGGACTAGACTCTGGATGAACAAGTAGGATGGAGGGTTTCTAGAAAATGTTAGAAATCTTCTAAGTTATCCTTTGGATATTGAGATTTGGTGCTCCCACTCCTGTGAAAATTCCAGGACGACCCATAATAGATTGCAGACTTTGGAAGTTCTATAGCGTTTCATAGGGGTTCATTTTCATTGTGAATACGGCGTGACGTTCGATGGTTCGAAGCTCAACAAACAGTTCGCCGAGATGGTCATACACCGACCTCCGAGAAGGCTTCCTGCATCTAGACTCACGTTTCCCTCTCCATAAACTAGCCAGCGTACGTTACCAAAGATGGCTAATGCCCTTAAGAAGTAACTAGATGTTTGTCAGCGTATTAGCTCGGAAAATAGTTGTTTTGGCCTTAGTTTCTGCTATCCGTGATGAAAATGGAGGGTTTCCGATCTTGATAGAGACATATGAATTATTAAATAGCACTTGTGTATCTATAACTCTCGACTCCAGGTACTTCAACACTGTAAGTTCACTTTTAAGATTGGAAGAAGAGGTTAAAGTAAACATCAGAGTGATAGGGTAAGTCACGTGTTTTCGTGGATCGTGAACTCCTAAGTTGTCAGATTCAAGAACGACAGCTAGGAAAACTCAGGCAGTGGAGTTTCGAGCGGAGCACCGTGCTGCCGTCGGAGAGACACTGAGGAGTCGACCTCTCGGTGCTAGAGCCTCACAAGCGGCCGAATGAGTTCAAAGCGATGGTATTGCATACGTACGATATTTCAGAGTTTGGAGAGGCCTTGGTCATGGGTTAGGGCAGTCCTCGTCTGGGATCGAGGAGACGGTGCTGAATCATATCCACTCCCCAAATGGCCAGTTAACTTCCACCACCCGCTCGATACTTTCCTCCTCATCGTGTCCTCTCACGCACTCAACAGTGAGCATCCTATCTGCAATATTCATATTGCAATGCTTCAGTCGAACACGTGCCTCTTCTGGAATATCCTCGGTCTCCACGCCATTCTCCTCAAGCTTCATCATACACTCTCCGATCTCCGCGATCATCAAACTATCCCACACGCCTTCTTGCGAAGCAACGGCCCTCAGTAACTGAATAGCTTCCCTCTGCAGAGTGCGATCTCGGCACCATTTACAAACCGCCGAAAGCCAAGGTGTAACCCCACTGTCAAACGAAAAGCTAAATCGCCTAGATTGCTTCGCAGCCACGATGATTTTGGAGACTTCGACAATAGCCCTGAACTTTTCGAGATGTTCGTCAAAGCACATGTTATCCGTGTAGAGACAAGTAGCAAGAATGATATCCATCGCCACAAAATTGACGAACAGGAGATGTGCAGCAATATCCACCTTCACCACCTTCTTCCGCTGAATGCTTTCGTATAATGGCTGAAACGCTTGGTACCACCGTTCCAACTCTTCCGCGTATTTTTTCTGTGTAGCCTGGTAATAGTACGCTTGCGTGCTCGAGACTTTCTGTCCAAACGGCATGCCAGCTTTCACCCACGAATACACGGGACTGTTCTCCACAGCAGTAACACTCGCTGTATCCAGGCCAGCTTTCTGTCCATCAGCTAGTGCCCTGACTGCAACCTGCATAAAATGCATCGACCTCCTAGAAATCAACTCAAAATAAACCCTCGCTTCCTCGAGAAACGAGAATCGCGCTGGCATCTTCTCAATCGTATCTTTCCCCTCATCGACCATCACCGCATGCTCCTCAGCTGTCCGTACATCAATGAATGTCAACATCTGAATATCCAGCCTCGCGAAAGCTTGTACAATCTCATCCTCCACAACATCAGGACTCGGACTATGAGTGCCAATCCTCTCCTTCTTCACATGTGGATTCTTCTCCACCCACATCCTCAAAAGGTGCAGTCCAGACTTCGCATGCGCCAGAGCATTAAAGCTATTCCCCCACATGCCCTCCAAACAACAAACCAACAAACAAGCAATCAGCACCCGTCTCAGACTCGCACCTTCGCTTTCCCCTCGGCTCGTCATCGAAAGATCATCCTTGATCTTCCGAATCGCCTTCCCATAGTGCAGCAGCGCAGCTTCTCGATGCCTTGCAACAACAGGATTCGTACTAACGCCCATCTGGCCCGCTTTCGCACTCCGCGCTATCCTTGACGCAGAGATCGCTACAACGGCTTCGCGGACAAAGACTTCGGTGTGGCAAGCTTGCAGGATGAGCCGATTCCAGAGCGGCTGCTGGAAGAAGCCGACCAGTTCGCCTACAGCCTCGGAGCGGAAAAGTTGGAAGTATTTCCATTCTTCCTGGTTTCCGAAAAGTGCTTCAGAGGGCTCAGAAAGAACAGATGGCAGTAGAAGCTGTCGAATTGGTTTCTTGAATTCTGGCTTCTTGGGTTGGGGACCGGGGTAGGTGCAGGTAAGGTCTAGCTTCTGGCACCGGAGACAGGAGGGCTTGGACTCGTCGCATTTGACTTTTCGGGTTCTGTAGAGTGAGATTAGGCTGAAAAGGGTTGAGTAATCGGGCACCTACTTGCAGGTCATGCAGCCAGAGCGCACTTTAGGTTTGCTGGCTCGCTTCCTTGCATTCTTGTTCACGGTGCCTTTCTGGGACAGCTCCATTCTCAAAGTTCAGGGCGGCGACGAGGTTACACTCTTTCTAGATGAAAGATTTGAAGCTTCTTTAATCTGGGAAGAGATTTAAGAGCAGCATTGACGCATTTTGAGGTCCGAGGCGTAGGTGAAGAAGTTGACGTAAGCTGCAGTACCTAGCGTGGAACGAAGTTGGAATTGCATTTCACGTGATACACCTGACTTCACTGCTAGGTCCTACCTTGCAATTTATTCATGATACGTGAATTGATTTGACTTTGGCAGTCCCATCTAGTCATCCCTCGGCAGGATCCTAGTGTTTCACTTTCAAAATCACCATCATAGCAGTACACCAAAGAAGTTAAGCCACAAGACTTTTAGTATGATTATGTGCAGGCAAGCAGGCAAACAGCTATCAAAGCTAAGGTAAGCAGCCAGAAAGATCCCAACCAGTGTACATCAAAAACGTACGCGATCGAGCGTCTAACCACTTCTAAAACCCCAAGCCCAGCTGCCAATGCCTGTATCAAAGGAAGAAAATCACCGCCGCTCAACTCCATACTCCCAGAATGCCAAAATACCAGCCCATGTATGCTCCAGCCCCAACTCCGTTACCAAAGGAAGTAGGTGTCGAGAGAAGGAGGTGTGAGGGTGGAGACTTAGCAAGAGGCGTCCCTGACGATGACATTGAAGCCGTCGGTGTCGAACTCCTGGCCGCCGACAACGCAGAAGAAGCTACCACCGCTGCTAATACAGTGCTGGCAGTCATTCAACATGTCTTGAGCGTAGCTGGCGAGGTCGCCGGAGTTGACCGAGTAGTCATAAGGGTTCTTTGAGCCGATCGTTAGTGGAAAATCTAAATTTGGGAGGAGGAAGAGAGGGAAGGGGAGGAAAGTGAATCGGTAGAGGACGTACGTCATTGCAGTAGTAGATGGCCGAGTTGTAGGAGCAGGAGATGCGACCACAGTTTCCAGGACCGGGACCGTTAGTAAGCTCAGAGTTGAGGCCGATCAAGTAGTCAACGCCGTCCTCGATAGCAGCAGCCTCGGCGAAGTTCCAGGATGGCCAAGCGGGGATGGGGATGCAGGAGGGAGGAAGTTCCTTGCAATGGTCAGCTTAAACTCTCAATTGGAGGTGGAGGGGAATGCCGAGGGCTTACCTTGTCGCGCTTGAGAACGATAGGAGCATCAGAGCGCTTGGGGAGCTCAATCTCGGGGTGGCGAGCCTTGAGCTTGGCCCAGACCTCCTGATCTGGTGTCAGTAATTGTATATTGCAAGACGAGAGGTGAAGTGATAAAGGGGAAAAGGATATATGACAAACCTGAACTGTACCAGTCTCCTCATAAGCATGACCATTGATCTGACCACGGAAGGTGAGACCATTGTCATTGAACACGGGCTCGGCACGAGGGACGGTTCCACCAAGAGCCTATATTAGAAACATGATTAGCAATCATTGGTCAAATGCCAAAGGCAAAAGTAAACTGGAAGAGGGAAAAGTTAAGGTAGAAGGGTGACGTACCAAGGAAGCACCAGCCAAGAAGGCAACAACTCTAGAGAATTGCATGATTGCTACTCTTTCTCGAAGTAGGTATTGTGTGTTGTTGAAGGAATGCACTGTCTTATCAAAAGACTTGTTGAAGGAAGAGGCAATGTTATGTGGTGAGAAGACAATGGAGGACGAGGCTGTATTACAAGAAAGTTTGGAAGGAAGGACGACGAAGAAGTTTTCTTTTAAGCTCGATTCTAGATCCTGTATCACTCGCTAACATAAAATTTCTTCCAATCAGATAGCTGGAACAGCTTCTGAGTTTACAAGAGTGATTGAATATTCATAAGGCAAGGCCGTGATCGTCATGGGCACAGATTTATGGAGCTAGCAGGGGTATTTCGAGTTTACTTGCAAGCCATCCGACGCAGAACATGCAAGGAAAGGACACCAATTGCGTAAATAAAGGAAATTCAGTGCAGAAATCGGTCTGATATTGCGTATGATCACTTGAGCTAGTACTCGGCAAGCGATGGGGCAGGCAGGACAACCATGCAGCCAGCACCTTAACCCTCTCAGAGTCATGAACCGGTGGCATTGACTTTTCCGATCAATAATAAACCGCACCTTCACTCTTTCAAAGCAATGAACTGGCATTGCCTTCTCCGGTCAACTCTAAATCGTAGAGCCTAACTATTCAAATCAATACTCAGAGCAGCAAAACTACATGGGAGTTTGCCAAAAACAGTTAATATGGGTAGCCGCACGTTATTCTTACTACAAAGAATCACTGCGGGGTCCACATGCAATGGCTTGACGTAAACTTTTGTTCGTTTAAGCACTACTTAAAGAAATTGAAATAAGTTTTGTATTAGCAGAAATGATAATGAAGAAGTGATATTGGGTCAAGCTTGACAGGAACTGAACATATGATGTTAGGGGTTGTGTGAGGTTCAAGCTACCGCAGTGTCTGCAAATATGTTAAACATCAAAGAACTGCTTAACCAATGTTGTGGTTATACATCATGTCCCCTCCAATTGTTAAAAGGATAACGAGAACTGCAAGTTTGCTGCCATAGGTGACGGCCCCCAATCAAGAGATTTGACGCTTATTGGGAAAGAATAAAATGAAATTAGATAATCACATCCTAATGTGCTGGTGATGAACAGCATAACTCATCTAATCAAAGCAATTATGAAACAAAGTAGTAGGTTGAGAGTGGTCAGTCTTGGACAAGGCAAATCAAGCAACAAGGATCAAGAACATATCAAGGCAACGGTAAAGGCGAACCACAAGACAGAAGAACTGTAGCAAAACATCCAGCACATTGACAGAAAGATCGGGAGCTTTAATTTTGTAGTAATGTTGTACAATTGAAATTGGTAACACTTGGCTCCCATTTCCCACGCAGGTCATGGCAAATCACTTTCCGAGCAAGCAAGTCCTGCCTCCCAATAACTCCCGGATTTGTTACACATTCACCATAGTGATGCCCTCCACCGAGTGCGACCTCTAGCAAGGCCAGAGCACTCTTGGGCACAATATCCACCCCTTACGCAGAAAGACCTCTCTTCTCGCTCTCAGAGAAGAAGATGACCATCCGCCAAAGCTTCTTGACCAGGACTTCAGCCTCTTCATCCAAAGCCTGTAAAGATTAGCATCGCATTTCACAGTAGATATATTGAGGGTACTCACCCCCTCTAACTGCTCTACCAAATCCTGTGGCTTGGCCCTCTTCCGAACATACTCCTCCACAACCTCGACCAGCAACTGCTCTTGCACACCCAGATACTCGACGATCTTCTTCTCCACAAACGGCCTCAATTTCTCCACGATCACCGCATCATCCACAAACTCCCACTTGACATCCCAAGACCAGAGACCTTCCTTGTCGCTTGGGATCTCAGCAGCGAGATTCCTGACAGCTTGGTCGCGCTCTTCTTCTGTCATGTGAGCAGAAGCAGTTGCCGGATCAAATTCAATGGGGATGAGAGTGCGTTTCGTAGTCTTCTCGGCCTCCTCTTCATCCTCAAGCAGGCCCTCGACTTCTGCAACTGTTCTCCGTGGAGCAACAGTCTTTTCTTTCTGCACCTTCTGTGCGGCAGCTCCAAGAGAAAGCTTGAATGGCTGCTGAGCACGCCCAGTGCTGGCTCTCGACTCGAGCTCTTCTGCTTGCCGATCGAGGAATGAGTCAGCCATACCACGAGCTTGCTCCTTATCAGCTTGATCACGCTGGCGCTCCTTCTGCTCAGCTATACGATCACGATCATCGGCTGCTGCTTCACGAGCTCGGAACACAGCGCGGTTGCGGATCCACATGCTTCGGTCCGAATAGTACTCCTCTGTCTTCCTCGACGCCTCAAGATCATCGTCCCAAGCCGCAAGTCGTTGGGCCATTTTCTCTTTCTCGGCATTCAGATTGGCAGCATCTTCATCCTCTCGTTCCTTCTCACGATTGACGGCAGCAGTCCGAGACCGCTCACGATTGAGCCAGCGACGCTCATGGTCCAGATATAGCTTTTCCTGTTCCAGTTCCCTCTTAGCGATTCGGCGACGTTCAAGTTCATCATCGCTGGCCGGGTCATCCTCCTCCTCCCTATTGATCCAAACATCCCCGCTCGCAGCACCGTTGATGCCACTGCCATTAACGAACTTGACTCCCTGCTGATAGTCTCGTGGAGCTGTCGAGTATATGTTTTGTGAAGCCTGCAATTTCGGACCTGAAGGTGCATTGGGCACGCCTCGAGGCCCGAGGGGGATGTTGTTTGTGCCAGCCGCCGGTCCATTGGGTATTGACGGTCCAGGAGAAGCAAGCCTCGAAGGTCGGGGGGCTCCATTTCGTTGACGTTCCAAAGCTTCCATTTCCTCTTCCCGCTTCAAGCGCTCCATATCTCTCCTGTTACTGCGATCTCTGAAAGCAGCAATCTCTTGAGCGACTGTTTCCCGCATCTCAGCCGGAATATCTGCAAGCTCGTCGTCCACAGCGAGTGGTATATTGACAACCTCGACATTGTCTGCCCTGTCTGCATCCTGCATCATGATATCCTCGCTCGCCTCATCCATCTTGACAAACTTAGGCGGATGAAACAGGTCGTAGATAGCAGCTTTAAGACCAGACCGCGCAGCATCCAACCTCGCTTGTTCTGCCGAGGGATCTTCAGCTCGATTCGACTGCCAATTTTCCAGATAGTTGAGTGAGTTGTCGTCCACAAAAACAAGGAGCTTGCTTTTCTCAATCTTCTCTTCCTCATCCGCTTCCTTCTTGACACCATCACTAGGAGGCTGCCTCTTCGTCGGGATCTCAATGTCCTTCAAGACTTCCACAGCAGTGGACAAGCTCTCCGCATCATCATACTGTGCAAATCCGAACGAGCACTGCTTCCCATCTGCATCGACAGCCCTGTCCCATCTCCGCAATCGCCCAGCCGTGCTCAATAAACGCTCAATGCCATCATCCCCACCACATCCCTCAGTGATACCCCCAACGAATATTGTGCGAACAATCTCCTCCTTAGTCGGTGGAACCAGACTCATCATGCTTTCTCTCAACGCCTGCCTCTGTGCCTCCATACCCCTCTCCATTCCCAACCCCGACCGTCCCCCAGTAGACATCGGATCTTGACTCTCCCTCCTGCCGCCCGCAGTCGCAGGTTGAGGTTTCGACGGGCCTGTACCGAGTCTGATAACGGGAGCTGAGAAGTTGATGTTGGGCATATTTGGCGGGCCTTGGAAGCTGGCTGGGAGTCCGCTGGGCCGGCTACCCTGTGTACTGTTGGCTTGCTGCACGCCGGGAGGAGGAGCCGTACCTGGCGCTGACATGCCTGGTGGAGGACCTGTATTCATTAGCACGGCTCAGATCGAGGGGAGAGAGAGCTCACCCATTCCTGGGGGAGGACCCATGCCTGGCGGCGCACCGCTCTGGCCTGGGAAGGCTCCAAATCCAGGAGGACGCCCAAACGGCGATGCTGTTCAAATTAGCAAAGCAAAGGAAAAGTGAGGCTTCAAGGTTGAGGCTTGACCTACCTCCGTATGGATTGTACGCCATCCTGGCCACTCGAATCTTTCGAAGACGATACCAGTGAACGTGTTACTTCTCGGGTAAAGTTTCAAAGCAAAGTAATCAGTCGTCAAAGTCGTATTGTCGCGGGCGCATCGAGATGAAGTTGTTGATGTTGATAAAGCTCCATCACTAAAATTCGTTAGCGCAAGGCTAACCTTAGTCACTAGCGCCAGAGCTTGCAGGCCTGCATCCGAGAAATATCAACCTCCAACGACACCTCGAACCCAGCATTCACACATCACTCAATGTACGTCCCCTCACCCTCGCAGACCCCAATATTCATCTCCTAACATCAAGAAAGGCCAATGGAGCTCCGAAGAGCTGCTGACGCTCTTGTGCGGGTGCAGAGCTCCCCCTTGGCGTCAATGCTCAACCCATCAAGCACCGTACGATGGACTACCGGCAGACAACTGGGCTGTAGAAGCTCTATTTCATGTCAATCGATACGCTCTCTATCTGCAACCTCCCATAGACCAGCAATCAGGCCTCTACCGACAACATCCTCCACTCCTCCACCACCCACACCCACAGGCTCCCCTTCGACCTCCACAGAAGCATCGCCCTCCTCCCCCCAACCACCACGAAAATCACCTAGTGACCTCACCTCCATAGCTGCAGGCCTAGGCTGGAGCGACCCGTCGCGTCTCACCCCACCCCCTCGACGACCCTTCCAACCCCCCGCCTGGCGCGCCTCCTCTCTCTCCTCTTCCCAAGAGCAGCGCTTCAACGGCGGCAACTCCGCATCCGACATCCTCGGCGCACTGAACGCCACACGAGAAGCCAAGCGACGCTCCATACGGGAACCGTCCTCATCCTCTGAATTCAACGTCTCGGGCATGATGGCACCGTTTGGGCCCGGCGATGATATGAAAACAAGTCGGGATGTGGAGGCTTTGATGAGGGCGCCGAAGACGGTGCGTGTGCCGATTCATCTTGGGCCGAGTACGGGGCGGAGTGTGAGTATTGGGGCGCGGGTTGATGTTGGGCGGGGGTTTAAGCTGTTGGAGCAGAGCTGTGCGAGGAATAGGGTTAAGAGGGATGCGAATACGCAGCGCTTTCACGAACGGCCGGGCTTGAAGAGGAAGCGGTTGAGGAGGGAGAGGTGGCGGAGGAAGTTTATGGAGGGGTTTAGGGCGACGGTTGGGAGGGTGAAGCAGTTGAAGAATCAGGGGTGGTAGAGAGGTGGTGGGTGTGTTGCGTATAGGAGATGTGTGGGAATGAGATATAGAGTAGAGACGATTCTGTGCGATTGTACCATATGTTAGAAACAAAAGAGATTTGTCAATACAGGAGAATTAGAACTGCAATCTTAGGCTCCATTTGAACCAGCCCACACAATTGCAACATCGCAATTACCATCAGATAATCACTCATCTCTTACCTGTTTCAATATCAAATATTTCTTTTAAGATAGGTAGTAGTCGTATTCTTTTAAAACTACGAAACTACGCGTTCTACGTTTTCCCTTTGATCAATTTAGACCCCGTCTCTAAGTTTAGTAGAGAATCAGGCGGCTTACTCGCTAGCACAAAAACCTAACCACGAAACTCAAAACTTACCACACACATCTTCCCTCTTTTGCCCACCTTCAAAAAAAGCTTTTTAACCTATAGCGACCTCCACATCCTCGCGATAATCCCCCTCTGACCGGCTCTGGCCACATCTCGTCCCGCAACCACCCCTGATACCTCGTGCACGAATCTTAGCCGATAATTCGTCCGGCTCTTCAATCCGCCCCAATGAACACACCAACCCTCACAGGATAGACGGAGAAGCCTCCGCACCACCCTCCCGATCCCACGCATCAGCCCAAGATCCGCGGACCCCCTAGCCCGGAGTGAACCCAGAACCCCACCAACAGGACTGCCGTCAGCACCCCCTAGGACACCTACAGGAGATGTCTCCGCACACTTCCCCTCTCCCCCTGCACGCGCGCGGCGCTGATCATGCCAACATCATGCGATGCATGCTGTCGGAGTAGTGGTGGGTCATGACAGGTAGCATCCCTTGACGTCAAAAACGGGCGCCTTGCATGTCGATCTCTCCAATAGTGATCCCGCCCAGTAGTGACGCAAAAACTAACATGATTTCCACAATCGTAGGAAGAACGGCACAGAACACTAAAAAGAGAAAAAAATGGTCGTTTAGATATTTGAGCACTTCTCGCATATAACGTAGAAATTCGTGTGTAAAAGGGGTGGCGGCGCTGGACGATTAAGGTCATTTCTCGGTTCAACGAAGATGGGATTTCAAATTCGCATTTTCGATCTGCAACAAAATCTCGCATGGTAGCAATACACACAGTTCTTCGAGAGACATGAACTAGGGATTCGCAGACGAGCATGTTGTTTCTTCACTGCTCGTTGTACTATAACGTTGAACTTACAGCATATCTCTGTCTCTAGAATTTATACACACCTTAATTCAAAAATTAACGGTTTTAACTGAACAATCCGAGAATATCATGATGTACACGCAAAAATGGTACGTACCTTGAGAGAGGCAAATGCGAAAACAACACAACGGGCGTGAGTGGCTCGGATTTTGCATCCGTGCCAGCCAAATAACCTGAATTGTGATTGGTCCGTCTCAACGTCACTTCAACTTGGAGTCGCTGGACAGATCATCCGGTCGAAGAGGTAGTTCCGCCTATTACTTCAAATTTGAAGAAATAGCAAACAAAAAACCTCATAAAAGCAGTAATATTAACGCCTCTTTTAACGCCCTCGGCACTTTGCCGTAGGCACACAGTAAATAGGCCCATGCAGCGAGATCAAAATCTGACTTGTCAACTACCTCCGTCTTATCTCGGCAGTGATTCTTGACCTTAGGAGGAGACTACGCACGTGACCTCAACTGAGAGACCAACGAGCGACAGCATTAAAAGTAAAATGAGGGCTCATACAATGGAATGTGAGATCTCTAAATAACCGCGCTTGCCATAATAGAGTGACAGGGACCAACTTACAATGATAGCGACATCAGCCCACTGAAGCCGCTCGATACTGACCTGATAACTTCTGCTGGGGCTTGGCGGGATATTTCAAGAAGGATGCGATGCATCGCCGGAGACGGAGACCACTCCGCCATCTCGATGGGAAAATTTGAATTCCACAGCCCACCAGACCACGTATCGGAGATTCTTCCGCTCACGTCTTTCGGGGGAACTCAGAAAGAGGGCTGCGTCACAAATCCTTAACCCTGCTAGACTGAACGATTCTGAAAGAAAATCGATCTACAATCATATGGTTTGAACAGCTTCCACGAGTAATGAGCCCACCCTTGCTAGGACAGCACTGAAAGCAATGAATTTGCTTAGGTGGTGGCAAACAGGTCTGCTCCCCGCAAACATGATCTCGAGGTGGCCTGAAGTGATGTTGGGGTTTGCAGCTTCGGCAGCATTCATGGCCGGCATTGTTCTGCTGTTGCTCGCTGACGCAATGGACGCTATCACGCTGTGGATCCGGCGCCTGACGCCCCACAGACTGCCCAGCAGAAAATGGGAATGAATTGTAGCCACGCCGGGAGTGTTTCTGGTGTTTATAGGCCGGCACAGTATCAAATTTCTGGAAGGAAGAGACAGCCGCGCGGCTGAATTGAGTTGATACGACGTTGAAATAGCGCCAGCCTAACAGGGATTCTGCAAGGGAGAGCCTCTGGACTTCGAGCTGTTCCTTCTAGCGCCTGCCATGCCGAGATACCATGCTGGGAGAGGTTTGGTCGCTGCTCTGCGCGTGAACGGTTCCGCGCATCGTTCATAACGCAGGACATCGAGCAACAAGACTGACTCGATAGACACGATATCAAGCTGACCCCAGACCCGGTGACTCCGACCATACTAAACACATCCTCATGGTCCCCCAAATTGTCGATGCATCGCTGCTCGAGCTGTCTGGCCAGGGGGGCGGTGGCGATATGCAGGAAGTTCTTGATTGTGGAGGCCATGGCAGTGCTTCCATGTTCGGATAGGCGCCCCTGGAGACGACCAATGCACCGAGCGTTTCTGGGCTGTGAATCTCATCCACGATGCTGGATCTGCCTTAGAGCTTTTAGGGATCCGGCCGTCATTGAGATGCTTCGATGGTCCGCTCGATTTTTCAGCAGGTGGCCGGTCTTGCAAGCTGGCTCCGATCCTAGCACACACAATGCTGGCTGTATTTGACCCCTCATCACAGCTTCCTCAACCTCAAGCATTGTGCACCTCTTGTCCGGATCTTGGTTATCGACACACCTCGCCAACGTGTTTCCTGTGGAGTGAGAAGACCCAGGACATCCCTCCGACAGCGCTAGCCACTGGGGTTGGCTGTCGCTATAGCCCACTTCAGCTTGAACCTTCTTCCAATCCAGATCACGTTAAGATAGGAACTCAGGGTATTGCTCTCCTCGACTGCTAACGATCCCACAGTCCCATCTTTCTCCGAATCGAACCACCCACTCAAATACAACAAATAATCCAAACTCTCGCAGTGCTTAGCTTTAACAAAGGGCATTCCAAGATGGTATAGCCCATCATTGCTAGATAATGTCATTTCGCAAGATACGCCCCTCGGCCGGAGACAGCAGCGCTTCCACGAGCAATCCGAGTCAATCCACATCCGAGAGTACGGGATCTGATCCACGCCGGGTCCGCGGGGAGAAAGAGCCTGCTGAGAGCACCACTTCTTCTCTGTCATCCAAACGTCGACGAGTTCCCGAATCAGTAACCCGCAATGCGTGTCTTAATTGCAAGAAGGCTCGAGCAAAGGTTGGTAATCGTCCTCAACTCGCCTGGCAACGATGCGAGCTCTGGCTTCACACCGCTACGCGCCCACAATACCAGACGATGGCTTTAAACTGACTGTATGCAGTGTGATGGGAAGAAGCCATGTAAGAGATGTGCAACCCGAGTAGAAACTTCGGAATGCACCTACGAGATCCATATCAAGCATGCGAAGGAGGAGCTGGTTAAGCAGATCAAGGACCTCAGGGCCAAGGACCATATGACCGAACAAATCCTACAAGCGCTCTCCACCGACGAGAAAGTTCCCGAGATTCTCGAAAGGCTCAAAAATGGCGAGACATACGAAAGCATTGTCGAATGGCTGGGGCGAGCTCCGATAGATGACTTCGAGACGCTTTCGCCCAGGCTATCTCAGCACTCCACCTTTGAAGCATCAGATTACGAAATGAGTGGCGTTGCCTCCACAAAGTGGACAACTGTAACGTCGAATACAGCCGTTCTAGATCATCTCTTCCAACTGTACTTCGCATGGATCCATCCAGTGCATACATTGTTCAGCGAAGGCCATTTCGTGGACAATTATAAACGACAATCAGGGAATTATTGTTCGTCCAACCTTGTCAATGCGATTTGCGCCATGGCTTGCCATCTACACACTGCAGAAGGAGACGACTTGGACTTTGATCAATTTGGCACAGATTTTAGCGATGCTGTCCGGTCAGATATTGATGCGGACGACAAGAGCATCGCAACAATACAAGCGTTTGCCGTCATGTTCCTCGTCGACTGTGCGCGTGGTAATGGCTTGCGTGCTTCGTCTTATTTACAAGTGGCTACCAGCAGTTTGTCGAGCGTCGATTACCACCAGAATGAATGGCTTGCGGAGGTCTGGAAGAACACCGTTCGCGGCGTGCGAAATTTGAATATGTCAGTGCAAGAACAGCCTTTCCCCTCTCCCTACTAATAAATTCAGGGAATGGGCACAGATGACTTTCCAAGTGCCTCCTACAATCAACCCCGCTGTTTACCATGACTGCGAAGAGAACGAAGAAGAGATGGATGCCGCCAAATGGTACTTCTATCGTTACGTCAATGATCAGTGCCCTGCTTGGCCGGGTTTGCTCGCCACCACAAATCGAGAGAAATCAAAATTAACTGCGATCATCCAAGACATCGTCACAATGATGTATACTCATTACGGCCCCCAAATCTCTGCGTATAATCTGCTCCAGCAGTATGGCAGGCTGGTGGCATGGAGGGAAGAGCTTCCGAGTACAATCGGTAGTATTGAGGAAAATAATGGCCAGGCACTTCCTCATGTGCTTTCTTTGCTGTAAGTCTGCTCCTCAAGACCCATAACTCGCTGACCGTGCAGAATCCTTTACTCGAACACAGTTGTACACCTACTTCGCCCTCTGCTCGATCTCGAAGGGTTCCCTTCTCCGCTGATTGAGGAGATAATTTGGACCAATGCGCAACAGGGCTTGTTCCTCCTCGATGAACACTATCGTACTCAATACACTTGTCGCTACCAACCTGTCCTGCAAATGTTTTCCATTCTGCACATCTCAGACCTGGTGGCCAGATTCTTCCCTGGAGGAGTTGAGGGGGGGAGTAAGGACGGACCCGAAGCCATACAGTTTGGGACCGAAGCTCTGATACAGTCTCGGGCGGGCTTCCCAGTGGCTGGGCCTCTTCAAGAGATGCTCCGTAAAACCGCAAAGGAATGCTCGATTCGTTTTCCCATGAATGAACTCATGGCAGTCCCTAAATCGCCGAGGGGGATATATCGAACCGATGATCTGATCGATGCCTGCACCAGACCCTCGTATATCCAGCCGGTCAACGAGATCCATTCCAGGTATCTCCCATCCATATCTGTCGATTGGGTTGCTGAAGGTGCAGGCCTTGGATTTATCGAGCCTGGCACTGGGGCTAGGCGCTTGAGAGTTGCATCGGAAGAGGAAAGGGGCGCTCAGAGTCTTATGCAGATCCGTAATCTGCTCAACACAGCCTGAGGTTTTTTGGGGGATTTGTTTTCGATTCCAGTCCGTATGCGATATCTTTGTCGACTATCATTCCGAGATGGAGGAAGCTGTAAAAGCCAGGAGGAGAATCTTCTCCTGTTGGTGCAGATCTTGTGCCGAACTCCATTATGGACTTAGCACATGCATCATGCTTAGAGGGGAAGCTGGAGAAATGGATGTGTGCTCTCATCCCGTGGGACGTTTAGCAGTCTTTTAATCGTGCCGACATCAAACTCTCGGCAACACGACGCAAACTCTACCACTTAAATGCCAGACATCTGCCAGACCTCCCCCATCTGCCAAGCTGGATGATTCTTCAAATGCGCCGCCGCGCATTATTTCTTTGGCAAAAACGAGGGATGCAGCATGTTTCGAGACCGATGAATTTCGAAGATGCGTTGGGTGACGGGTTGAATTTCTTTATGACCACGGGCTGATGGCTGTGTGGACGCCGCCCGAGTGAAGATGGATTCTGGGAAGTATCTGAGCATCATCTGGAGGCTTTTAGGTTCGAGGTGATGGTGCGGAGACACCTCCGGGATCGATTATCCCCCCCTCAGATGCAAGATCCTCTCCATGGTGGCCAACCACGGTCCAGCGTGCGACATGATGGGATGGGCTTAGCTCTTCATTCTCACGATAATTTCCAATCGATCGAGACAATCCAAGTTTCCCTCCGGACCTTTGCCTCCTGGGACAGGATTGCCTCTCTTTGGGTGAAGTGGTGAACTTTGAGACTTTTTCTCGAGATTGGGAAGTCAGAGGACAACTCTGCGAGGTTTGTAGTCGTGATATTCGGATGGGTCTGATGATGTCGCCTTCACTTTGGAGGAGTTTGTCGATGACTTCGGCGTCAAACGGCTGCTCTTCGACTTCCACCATGTAGAAAGAGGAACCTCAAAGCTCGGGGTGGCGGCCAAAGCCCCGACTTCATTGCCTGCACGCCCCACTGTTCCTAGGTGCTGCGTTTGATTGGCTCTCTCCGTGTCAACGCCTCCTGGTCTCCCTCGTCTGCACAGTCAGTGGGTGCAGTGTCGAAGATGCTATGGCATCTAACGGTGGCACGAGGCGCTGCATCGTCAGACTTTCATTAGATTGAGGTAGACGACGTCGAATTGCGTCGCTTCCTTTAGGAGGTAAAGTGGCCGCTGTTGCTTGCATTCGCAAGTCAGTTGTCAGTCATTTTGTGCACGTGGCATTGAAGGTGGTGGCAAGCAGAATATGATCTGACCTGATCTGACCAGCTTCGACTCGGCCAGTTGTTACATGACCCTCAACCCACGCTGCCTCGGCTTTCAGGCAGTCCGAATCGCGAATGGCTACTTCTGTGGTGAGTGAAGCACTACTTCGCCACTTCCTATATCACATCTCTTTCTCTTCTCCACCAATCGCCACAATTAATCTCTTATCAAGCGACTCGGTTGAGACGATGCGAGAGAGAATAGCAAAGCTTGCAGGCTATCAAAGCCAGAAGCCAGTGTACATTCAGAGCCAAAGACGCTCGAAGCATGAAACCAGTTAATGATGCGAGTCTCGAACACAAACCGCGGAGAGAAGCAGCGAGTGCTACTGCTCCCATGGTCTCAGATATTTCTGGGGTTTGCACTACAGAAAGGAAGACGCGGCCAGCACTAGAATACCGCGACGATTTACAAAGGAAAGGCATCTTAGGACACTGACGTATCTCCTTTCAAAACTCATAACCCCCTTCAAGCTTCGTAGCAGAGTCGTGCTTCCGAGTTATTGCTGCAGCAAGTCGAGTTACGTGGTCCCCCTTCCACATATTGCTCCACCGGCGAGTGATCGCCGGGTAGATCATTCACTCTAAAGGTCAACAGTGCTGTTCGAATTGATCGTGGTGGTGGAAGAACCGCGGTGATATATGATGAAGCATGAAGATGTGGAATGTGTTGGGGTGAAGGAAATCAGACCGGATCGAGACAAATAGAGAAGGTGGGTCGTATCCTCCTTTCGGAAACAACAGCCTGAGCAGCCACAAGCGAGGTCGATTCAACGTTACTATTGACTCAAGAAAGAACCACAAAATTTTGCCCATACATCAGATTGAACAGCTACTTCAATTTCAAATATATATACCCTTTTTGTTGCATCCATTCAGAAATCATCGAAGGTCATGGTCATCTAATGAATCACTCCCAGAGTCTGCCTCCTACCCCAACTCTCCCTCTTGCTCGCCCTGTCACGCTTCTCACATCACTCTCCATCTCTATACAAGCACTCCCCCTGCCATCACTCCCCCTGCCATCACTCTCCCTGCTATCGATATCTCTGCTATCGTTCTTCTTGCCATCACTCTCCATCACCACTCTGCCTATCACATTTCTTCATCAAAACTTACATACCACGCCTTGCCTACCACCTCAAGAAAAAAGGAAAACATTCAGTACTTCAGCGCACATACAGAACGAGCCAACAACTTCCTCCATGATTATTCGCCCCTCGCAAGTTTTCCGCATGATCTCTTCCATCCTCGTTGAACACTTCGCCTTCCCACTTGCGACATACCATCAAGTGAAAGCAAACCCCCAAACTCCAGCATAAAACAGACCAGCACTCTCAACATCCCGCTCCCAACATATACCAAGACTATCTGGCTCAAGAGACTTCACACTCAGCAAACTTTTCCACCCCTTCTCTTTACGCCTAGCAAATTCTTGACATCGCATGCTAGCTGCCGCTCACAGAACCAGTGAGCAGCAAAAGTGCAGCTCTGACATCGATACTTCGCTGTTCAACTCCATCAACTTCCCGAGATCAGACACCCAATACCATTCCCAGAACCACGGAGGTAGCAGTCCACCACTAGTCAACCTCACCCTCTAACCTTCACTCTTCATACCATCTCCGCAATACTTTCCCCTCGACAACCATTCGTTGATTTGAGCAGCTGGCACCGTAATGTAGTGTACGAGTACAGTTTACAACAACCAAGATACTGTGGAGTAGATCAGATGTCAACTATCTTTCCCGGAATCAGAGAGAAAGCAGTCTACTAGGGCACCCTTTCGTTCGATGCCACATTCTTCATGCTATCTTTTGCAACAATGCACATTCGAGACTCATTCCTTGAGTTAGCGGCTGGTTGGCACCACGTGATGGACGATTACGATTACTTCACTACAGACTGTGGACCAGCCGTGCAGTTCTCTTTTTGATGGCTATTACTTCACTCTTTCTGCGACGAAGATAGCGTAGGGAGGTGTTGTGATGAGCTGGTCTGGAGTTCAAAGGTCATTTATTAAGCACAACTAAATATGCGGGTTTTGACAATATTAGAGGAAGCTGTGTGAAGTATTCGAGTTTATGTATATATATATTCTCAGCCCTGCCGAGCAAGACTCCCTCTATTTACAATTTCCCAACCCAAACACCCGCTCAATGCAAACACAACAAAACAAAACAAACCCTCACCCCCAAACACCAGCACTACCTCCCTCTCCCTCCAACAACCCCCTCAACCCACCTCCCCCACCCAACAACCCTCCCATCCACCCCCCTCCAAAACACATCCGCCGCCCAAAACACCACCACCCAATCCACCACCGCCGCCCCAAGAAACCCATGCCACCACACCCTCGCCTCCGGCTCCACCGAAACCACAACCTCAACCAACATCCCCATCCCATCATCAACCCACTTCTGCTCTCCCACCACCCCGGTCCAGCGTTGCTGCAAATACGTGCCTAGCGTAAACAACACCATGCCATGCACAATATACAATGAATAACTGATATCGCCTAGATACTGTGGAAAACGCCATGTGAAGGGTTTTTGCAGGGTAGGGGAGGAAGAGAGGGTGAAGAGGAGGAGGAGCGCGCCGAGGGCGAGGAAGAAGTGCTCCGGGCCGAGGGAGACGGTGTTGTAGAGTGAGGGGGTGTAGGGGACTAGGAAGGCGTGGAAGTGTCCTGGGGACGCGGATTCGCCGGCGTAGGAGAGGAGGAAGAGGGATGTGAGGAGGGAGAGGGCGAGGAAGAGGGGTTTGAAGGGGAGGAGTGCGAGGTGGAGGGCTGTGAGGGCCTTTTTGGAGATGCGGAGAGCGGTGGTGAGGTGTGTGTTCGTGAACGCCGAGTCTTGGGAGGAGAGCTCGGGATGAGTGTGAATAGGCAACCCTCCCTCCCTCCACTCCGCAAGCATCAGACTCCACTCCGCACACACGATCCCCCCCACAAACAAACTCACATCCCACCGTCCACCCCTCAAACTCCACCCCACAACCCCTGCCCCAACAAGCACCTTCCCCCACCCTCTCCCCCTCTGCACCCCCGCCAACCCCAACACACAAGCAAACACAACAACACTCCCATAAAACTCAATCGGGATCGTCCACAAATGCCCATTATATGGCATCCCCACCGGCGCATTCCCATCCACCGCCGTCCACGGATACCAAAACACGCATAACGCGCCCCACCAATGCACCAACTGCTCCCTCAACGTCGGGAAAGTAGGCGGGATCGTCTCCCCACGACTCGGTACCGGCGTATACAGGGCATAATTCGCCAACAACGCACTAATGAACGTCCCGAACACAATCGGAATCCAGAGACGCATCCACCGTCTGAAGACTGAGGACGAGAGCACTTCAAGGACTTTTCCTGATGAGGAGGATCCTTTTCGCAGGAGGGAGAGAGGTTTGTAGGAGAGCGCGAACCCGGAGATGACGAAGAAGACGGCGACGGAGGCGCGGCCGGCGTAGAAGAGACGCAGGATAGGCAGTTGCATGATGTAGATGTCGGTTGCTGTGGAGAGGTACCCGGAGCGTAGGGGGTAGAACCAGTTGGTTAGGAAATGTGAGTGGAGGACGATGAGGGCTGCGACGCCGCGGAGGCCATCGAGGTAGCTCGTTGCGTGGAGTTTCCGCGGTGTGTGAGGTTTTGAAGTTACGAAGTGGTGGAGGGGTGAGGGAAGGAGTGGTATTAGGATGGCTTTGAGGACTCGAAGGAGGAGCAAGCTCAGGCCAAGGGGTGTGAGAGGTGTTTTTCGCCATGAAGGTGGTGAGAATTGTGTTGCTGTAGAGAAGATCGGTTCGTGCTCGTCG
The DNA here is from genome assembly GCA_002865655.1 of Hyaloscypha variabilis F. NCBI lineage: Eukaryota > Fungi > Ascomycota > Leotiomycetes > Helotiales > Hyaloscyphaceae > Hyaloscypha > Hyaloscypha variabilis. The sequence continues at coordinate 438,743 of KZ613938.1, read as the reverse complement.
GATTCAGGAAAGAACTTCTCTTCCTCGTTGTCGATCGATGGCGAGAGCGGTGATGGTGTGAGTGTGGGCGAGGAAGTAAAGGAGTGCATGCTCTCGCCATCCTCATCTCTCCTGCTTTCCAGCAGTCCTTTCTTTTCTTCTTCCGCTGCCTCCATCTCTGTCGATCCCACCACACTAGAGAACAATGACACGTAGAGACACACAACCGCACAAAGAGACTCAAGAAATCGCGCCTGAGATCAAACCAGAAAGAACGAAACGTCAAAAGGAATGACTTGTATCAATCAGTAGACAAGACAATCGGACCAGCAACCGTCTGTCCCAAAGCTCCCAAACCTCTGCGGGACAAAACCGTATATATGACCTACCAGTACCCACCTTTTCTCCGGTACGGTACCTCCGGGCAATGAATCATGATCCTTATCAAACATCGTTTCACCCTCATCTCCACCACTCTCCACTCATCACCGCACAGTGACTTAAGCTTAAAGCCCAAAACGTGCGGTTCCTCGCGACGGGTTTGGGGGTTGCGCTGAAAATTGTTTCGCCAAGACGCGCGACACCGAGGTCTACCCACTCAGGGCGCGCGGATGTCGCTAGAGTTGTCTCAGTGCGGGAGGTTTTGAGACGGCAATATTCCACCTCGTATAAGCGTATTCCGCCCTGCCGCGCCCAGGAGGGAAAAGCGAGCTGCATTGGGATGAGATTGACGGGATTCGGGAACGGGATAAAGGGCATTAAGGGGGAGAGGTGGTCACTGGGTTTGGGTTAGGGTTTTAATTGTGATATGAAGGCTGAGCGCATGGCATTGGTATATAGAAGTGACAGCATGTCAGAAGAAACGGGAGTATAGGCAAAGCAAGTAGATACACCGCCCCATCCATCCTAATCACCCACCATGCCAATCCGTATAAACCAACGCCGCAATCTTGATACTATCCGTGCTATCAACTCCATGCTCTAGCTTCCCGTAACGTGATTCGCGAACTTCCAGCTCTACGCACGCCCAAGCCAGCCATGCGCAACGAAAAAGTCAAAGATCCTACCGCTCTTGGCACCGTCAATTTTCGTCAACTCCTTCACGGCTTTCTTCTTCATCATCCCGTTCCCCTTCAACGCCTCCTTCATCACCGTCTCCTTGATCACGAGGTACGGCTTCGGATGGATGCGCGTCTTCTCACAGAGCGCAATCTCTTCCGCTGTCAACAGATGCAAATCCTGTACATTCTCTTGAGCGAGAGAGATTGCGGAGAAGTTGCCAACGGGCTGGACTTGGAATTTTTGCTTCGCGGAAGGAGTAGAGGTCCCGTTTGCATGCCCGTTTGTGAGGACTTTGTCTGGGACACGACCGGGTGAGGCGCCAGGTGTGTCTGAATTGCCATTGCTTCGAATAGGGAGCTCCGGTGCCACGAATGCTGCAGCACCGGAAGGAGTCTCGATGACAGGAGCTGGCTTTGCACGTTGAGAGCTGGCGAAGCGTTCCCGGTCCAATGAACCCATTGGCTGTGCCTTTTGGGCTCGCTGAATCTTGTCTTGTTCGTACTTCTCGCCGCTTCGTAAATCTCCAATCTTCATGGCGCGCCAATCTTGTAGTTGAGCGATTGCCTGGCGCAGGTTAAGCTCTTCGATCAGTCCGTCGCAGAAATCACGGAAATCGTCGTGGTTCATCATTCGTGCGAAGGGTTTGGCTTTGGTGAGAAGGTCCCGCTCTTCCTTCGTCCGCTTCTTGTCCAGAGCCGCGTTCTTTCTGTATTCCAGGAGGTTATGCTCAAAGATGACCTTCTTCCGCTCTGCTCTCTGCGTGAGCCGTGAATTGTAGATGTCCATGACTGTCAACTTGAGATCCATCTCTGGCTCGAGCTCGCCCGTCTTCGGGTTGATGCCATCTCCAGGATCGAACTGCATAAGTTGTACAGCCTCCTCTGCCTCGTTGGCATATTCAGTCTCGAATTCTAGACGTCCTGGCATGTACCCTTGAACTTCGTGACATGCTGGCACAGACGCCGTAGGTTTCTTCTTGGGTGTAGCAGGAGGAGCATTCTTAGCAGCCTCTTTTCTGTCTTCAATCCTCCGCTTCTTCCTCGCCTGAAACTCTTCTCTGGGGACCTCCTGTAAAAGTTGCATATCTTGTGGACTGGCTCGTGCTGGTAAGGGGAACTTCGGGCTGTCTAGGTATATCTTTTGGTAGTGATTCCTGACTTCCTCCTTATTCCTGTATCCACCAATATGATCTGCTATATCTGCCCATGATCCAAGTCCATATATCTCAGCTCCTTCCAGGAGAAGCAACTCTTCATCCGCACCCCAATTCCTGTCGTAGATCGGGACGGAGTTCTGCTCGATAACTCGAAAGGGATGGGTGGCAGGTTGATGGTTGTGAGAGGATTCGCCATTGGAGAAACAGAGGACGCAAAGGTCGTATTCATTGCAGGCACTGTGAGCGCATCGTATGCGGACCTAGGCAGAGGTTAGGAACACTTCGATGGATCCGAGAAGGATGGCAGCCACTTACTGTAGACGTAATATCCGCAGAGCAGACATCACAGACGTACTTCACTCCTCCCTCTGCCCCACGGGCGGCAGTCTTCTTGCGGATCACACCCATGGCCTCGTCGCCTGGAGGCTATGCGCCACCGTGGACAGAGTGCGTAATAAAGGCCGGACAGGACCCAGAAGAGCCCAGGCGCATGCACAACACTCGCAGCAAACCTCGTGCAAAGCTCTGGAGAAGCCTCGCTGCGATGACGTACGGGTGCCTGGTTGGTGTTGTCTCCGTTGTCCCCTGAGAGATGTGCATCTGTGACACCGATCGCTAAAACTGTGGCTGAGGTGGTGAGGCGCTAAGTTTCGGAGCGAGCTAGGCCGATTGGGGAGAGCATGTTGAAACGGATCACGACTGAGTTTGATCTTCACCACAACTGACCCTTTTGTTTTCTTCGGCCAGTCACAGTGCCAGAATGACGATTCTAAGCTGATCTCAGATGAGGAGGGACAATAGGGGAAATGTGCCAACGTAGATCTCTGATTTCATTCAGTCAAGGCTAGATGTGGATTTCGTTTCCTTCGGAGATAAGAGTCCGCGAACTCATGGAGTCCAGCATCAACTTGATATTTTACAAAACACAACTATTGGGCACTGGTCCTGTGTAAATAGGTACACTGAGACAGGAAACTCATCGGAAATAAAGGTTTGTAATCAATAAACTATTTCAGACCACAGGCAGTTATAATATCTAAGAGTGTCAACTGCCCCTTCGGGCTTTCCAACACCTTTATATTGCCCACACTAGAGGCAGAATCCTTCGATGCACATCTTCCATAAGACACAGCTCACCTGTCAAACGCCTCAACTATCTCCAAGTCTGTTTTTAGCCTTCCTAGCCCGGACCCTTCGGCTTCTACTCGTATTCCAGCTAACCTGTTTGCATCACGTGACCGCTGCTCATCTCCGCCGCGAGACCCTTGAAGCTGAGCCACTCTCGGCCTCCGCAACTCAAATACAATAAACTCCCCTTTTGCCTCCTTCGTAATCCTCCCTAGGCATAAGTTCTCGCGACCGTACCCCTGATCTTACAACCCTCCGCATATTGTCCCAGCTCAGTATCCCCCCAGATTCACGGAATTGCCATTTCCCAGCGCTTCTGTGACCTTTTGCGGATAATCTCTCACAGCCGGGCTTGGCTTTGGCGGGGCAGGTCGCTACTCCTAAACCTGGTTCACCGCACTGAGGGAACCGCCTCGACGATTACCAACGATCTTATCATCTCCAAACATCTTCTCCCCCACACTCATCACACGACAACATCAATATGTCCAGGTTTCTGTCCAAGAGTGAGTCCAGCTTCGCCTGCTCCCTTCAATGCGGTTCGGCCTCTCCGGTGACGAGGAGTGTTGACCAAGCAGCACTCTGGCTGTGGATGCTGCACCTTCCCATTGACCTTCCAGATCACAACACTGACGTGTGAACTATTAGAGCTGAAGGATACGCATCTTGCTCCCCTTGCCAATACCTTCTCTCGATCTACCTCGACGTCAACAATCACCCCCGAGGACGAGAAGGCGGGCATTACCAACAGCTCCACTCCCACGAACGACAATGGCATAGGTAAGCAGAGAGTCTCCCAGCTGCATAGATGGCATACTGATATTTATAGCCGCCTCTGAGCTCATAGCAACGCAACCTCCTGCTCCACCGCGACCCGGCATCCTGATCGTTACGCTCCACGAAGCCTCCGGTCTCCAACTCCCCGACCAGTACAAACAAGTATTCAACCAAACTCAACAGAACTCGCTCTCGCAAGGAAATGGATTTGGAGTGGCTGGATCTGTCCGACCGGGCTCATCACAACAACAAGGTAGCGTGGCAGGTTCATATGCCAACAGCGCGCGACCACAAACCTCTGGAGGCTTCGCGGGCGTTCCCACGAACCATGGCAGAATCTCATCCAAATATCTTCCTTACGCCCTCCTAGATTTCGATAAATTGCAGGTCTTTGTCAACGCAGTTTCGGGAACACCAGCAGATCCGTTTTGGGCTGGAGACAACACCCAATACAAGTTCGACGTCTCACGAGTTACGGAGCTTGCTGTACATCTGTACCTTAGAAATCCGAATGCACCGCAAGGAGCTGGACGAACAACCGATATCTTCCTTGGCGTCGCCCGTATCAACCCTCGATTCGAAGAGAGTCACAATTTCGTTGAAGATCCAAAGGCGAGCAAGAAGGACAAAGAAAAGGCACATGTAGAATGGCAACAACGAGAAAAGGCGCTAGGCCACTCCGGAGTCGAATGGACAGATGTTCAATTTGGTTCTGGCAAGATAAAGATCGGTGTGGAATACATTGAAAACAGGACGAGATCGTTGAAGATCGAGGATTTCGATTTGCTTAAGGTTGTTGGAAAGGGCAGTTTTGGAAAGGTCATGCAGGTCAAGAAGAAAGATACCCAACGGATCTACGCACTGAAGACGATTCGAAAAGCACACATCATCTCCCGGTCAGAAGTCGCACATACTTTGGCTGAACGATCAGTCCTCTCTCAAATCAACAATCCTTTCATTGTACCACTCAAATTTACTTTCCAGTCACCTGAAAAGCTCTACTTCGTCCTGGCATTCGTCAACGGCGGAGAGCTTTTCCACCACCTTCAAAAGGAGCAACGATTCGATATCAATCGGTCGAGATTCTATACGGCGGAACTTCTATGTGCATTGGAGTGTTTGCATGGATTCAACGTGATCTACCGTGATCTCAAGCCTGAGAACATTCTCCTTGATTATTCTGGACATATTGCTCTCTGCGATTTCGGTCTATGCAAGTTGGATATGAAGGATGAGGACCGCACCAATACTTTCTGTGGTACGCCGGAGTATCTTGCCCCTGAATTGTTGTTAGGCCAAGGTTACACGAAGACTGTCGATTGGTGGACTCTGGGTGTTCTGCTGTACGAGATGTTGACGGGTCTTCCTCCATTCTACGACGAGAACACGAATGAGATGTACCGCAAGATCCTCTCTGAGCCACTTCACTTCCCCAGCCAAGAAATCGTTCCTTCTTCGGCTAAGGATCTTCTCACCCGCCTCCTCAACCGCAAGCCGGATCAAAGATTAGGTGCCAACGGAGCTTCTGAAATCAAGGCTCATCCCTTCTTCCATAGCATCGATTGGCGAAAGCTTCTTCAGCGGAAGTATGAGCCTACGTTCAAGCCTAATGTTGTATGTAACTTTATTCTGGTGAAAATGTTGGTTGCTAATGCTCGCTAGACCGATGCCCTGGACACCAAGAACTTCGACGAAGAATTCACGCGAGAGGCACCAACTGATTCCTATGTTGAGGGCCCAATTCTCAGCGGCACAATGCAGGCTCAGTTCACAGGATGGTAAGTCTCTCAATTGCGTTTCTTCGAGCAGTGCTGACATAACATCCAGGAGCTATAACAGGCCCGTTGCAGGTCTGGGAGACGCCGGTGGAAGTATAGCCGATCCTTCAGCGCTCAGCAGTGTAAAAGATAGATGAGCAGCTCACGTCCAACGACTCGACGATACGACAGCATGAAGATTTCCAGTTTCTCATAGATCCAAGATCACGTGGTACATCCATCTTCTCTTTCCTAAACTAAGACTTGCCTCAGCCTGCTTTAAAGTTGTCGCTGTGGCCGTCGGATCAGCATGGGCGGATGTGGCAGACGTGTTTCAGCAACGTGGCTCACTTGCACTAGCGATTTCCTGAATCATTGAACTCTTGAATTGAATTAAACTGAATTGCAATTGGGCGGTATCAGAGGCGTTGATTGATTGGGCATCGAATGGATCTGTAGCAGCAAGCACATTGGACGGGTTGGGGGATGGATTCATCAGAGTTTGTGGTTACAGTAGCCTGCCAGCACAAAATAAAAAGAGAATAGACTCTGCCTTCTCCATTCGCGCCTTGCACATTGCCTCGGACTTAAAGCTGACTAGCATTTGTCTTCCCTTACTAACTCGAGAACCCAAGCTTGTGAATCCTGACAGAACAGATCTTGATTTGTTGTCGGGAGAAAGTCATGTACAATGCTCAGTCATCCCGTAGTCCAGCCCCTGTTGGCCCTCCAATCCACGGCTGTTTCGGGGCGTTGGCGCTAGTGGTGGGATGGGCGGAGAAACGTCATAAGCGGTTTCCCCCCATCAACAGCTTCGACCTTTCTCCCTCATCAACATCATTCACCTCTCTGCAGCCTCTGCATCATCGCTTGAGGTACTGGAATACTTCAATTGAACGGTATGTATATTTTTCATAGCGTGCGGGACGGTGCGAGGGATGTTGGGAGCTGTTGAGCGTTCCATGGGCGATGGCATGATAAAGACCCCGCAGCAGCCGTGGGAACAGGTTTGGAGCTGCACATCGAGAGATAAACCAAACGCAAGGAAAAATTTGCTGACAATTGAACCTACAGTAGAACATACGAGTCCTTCGCCTTTTCCTCCCTGAAAACACTCCAACTCCCGGAGACGCAGGTACCAAAAGAAAGCAACATCGGCACACATCTCCGCCGTCCCACTCTGCCTTATACCCCCAATTCTCCCTACCAACAGTAACAATACAACCTCTAAAATGGTGCAAGCCGACTCCCTCTCGGCCTGGAAGGCCCTGCAAGACCACCACAACACGGTCGGCAAAGGCTTCGTGCTAAAAAAAGCATTCGCGAAGGACCCCTCCCGCTTCGAGAAGTTCAGCTTCACATTCGACAACACTGCCGACGAGAGCGAGATCCTATTCGACTTCAGCAAGAACTTCCTGACCGAGGAGACCTTGAAGCTACTCGTCGATGTCGCGAAGGAGGCTAAGCTTGAGGATTTGCGAGATGCGATGTTCAGGGGTGAGAAGATCAATTTTACGGAGGATCGCGCGGTGCTGCATACGGCGTTGAGGAATGTGACGAATGAGGTTGTGAAGGTTGATGGCAAAGATGTTACGCCGGGGGTTAATAAGGAGTTGAAGCATATGGAGGAGTTTAGTGAGGCGATTAGGAGTGGTGAGTGGAAGGGCTTTACGGGCAAACCGTTGACTACGATTATCAACATTGGTATTGGTGGATCTGATTTGTATGTCCTTTCTCCCAGTCTGGAGTTATTGCTAATGGAAGAATAGGGGCCCAGTCATGGTTACCGAAGCTCTGAAGTACTATGGCGATCGCAAGCAGACTCTCCATTTCGTGTCCAACATCGATGGCACGCACTTGGCTGAAGCTCTCCGTACTTCCGACCCAGAGACCACCCTCTTTTTGATCGCGTCCAAGACTTTCACTACAGCTGAGACAACCACCAACGCCAATTCAGCCAAAACCTGGTTTTTAGAGAAGACAGATGGAAAGGGAGATATCGCCAAGCATTTCGTTGCACTCTCTACCAACGAGGCCGAAGTTACCAAGTTCGGAATTGATGCCAAGAACATGTTTGGCTTCGAGAGCTGGGTTGGAGGCCGTTACTCTGTCTGGTCTGCTATTGGTCTTAGTGTGGCCATCCACATTGGGTACAAGAATTTCCATTCTTTCCTTGAGGGTGCACATGCTATGGACACGCATTTCCGCACTGCTCCTCTTGAAAAGAATATCCCTGTTATTGCTGGACTATTGAGCGTTTGGTACTCTGATTTCTACGGTGCTCAAACACACTTGGTTTCTCCGTAAGTCCTAACATACGTGTTCCGGAAACAACTCACTGATTGTTTAGGTTCGACCAATACCTGCACCGCTTCCCAGCTTACCTACAACAACTCTCGATGGAATCCAACGGTAAAGCCGTCTCCCGCGCCGGCAACAGCTTTGTCAAGTACACGACCGGTCCCATCCTGTTCGGCGAGCCCGCCACCAACGCCCAGCACTCCTTCTACCAGCTGCTACACCAAGGCACCAAGCTCATCCCAACCGATTTCATCCTCGCTGCCGAATCGCACAACCCGATCGCCAACAACAAGCACCAAAAGATGCTCGCCTCCAACTTCCTCGCCCAAGCCGAAGCCCTCATGGTCGGCAAAGATGAGACGCAGCTCAAAGCCGAGAACACCCCCGAGCCGCTCCTGAAGCACAAAACCTTCCTCGGAAACCGACCAACCACCTCCATCCTCGCGCAGAAGATCACCCCGGCAACACTTGGTGCCTTGATTGTCTATTATGAACATGCTACGTTCACGGAAGGTGCGGTGTGGGATATCAACTCTTTTGATCAGTGGGGTGTGGAGCTGGGCAAGAGTCTGGCGAAGAAGATCCAGGGCGAACTGGAGGAAGGTGCGGGTAAGGGAGAACATGATAGTAGTACGGCGGGCTTGATCGCGGCTTTCAAGGCTAAGTCGAAGGGGAAGCTGTAGATGGGTTTGAGGGGATCAAGATGGACTGTGGATAGGAGGTAGGCGAGTGAGATGAGTAAAAGTCGACGTTGACGATTCATGGTTACGCTTTCCTTCACACATCGCACATTAGCTTATAGATGAACTGCATTCAATGACCCACAACTCTCCCTATAATCTCTTTACTTCTTTTTCATCTCATCTCATCTCTTGGAGAAATGACTGGAAAGGGGCACAACCACGTGATCTAGCCTCGCCTCAACAGCCGCTAGAGATAACCTTAAATTATCCCTGAAGCAGCTCTATCTCTCGCAAGCTCGCCAGCGCCAGCTGTCAACATCGCACACATCGCACCGCACGCACCATTGCGCCGGCGTCTCCACGCAATGCACTCATAACTACTCGGTTTCCATCGGCGTCGCAGAGAATAGAAGAGAAGAGAGGTGTAAGAACCATGAGGCAGACAGGAAGTGGATGGTGGAGGATAGGGAGGATAGGGATGTTGGGCGCGGTGATGCTTGGAGGAGCAATGGCAGAAGAGCATAGCAAGATTCCGTTACCGAGCTACCATTATGGGGCGAAGATTCCGGTGGAGTGTTTGAATCGGAGCATGTGAGTCTTCTTTGCATCTGGGGACGAAGGGTATGGGCTGATACTATGGGGATAGAGAAACGGGAGAGCATATCTCGAATGAGAAGAATGAATTGCAGTATATACCGTTCCCGATCTGCGAGGAGACGGGGAAGTCGTTGGAATTGGCGTATGGTGTTGAAGACGGTATGTCTCCCTTTTCACGTCTCTTCCAAACCCCATTGCTTCCTCGAATGACATAAGCTCACCCCGTCCACCAGACTTCAACTGCACCATCCCCCTGATAACCGACCCCTTCTTCCACCTCCTCGAATTCTACATCCACAACGACGCCCCCCTCTCCTGCCGCATCCCCTCCCGCCCACCAGCACACATCCACCCCCCACACGCCAACAAGCCTCTCCCCGCTGAATTCCGCCAAGAATACGTCCCCCTAATCTTCGCCCTCGCCGGCACCCTCCAGCTCTCCCACCTCCACATCTCAACCCACCTCAACCTCCTCCTCCACTCCACCCCAAAACACCACCTGCACCCGCACGACTCAGGCGTCATCGACTCGGGAGCCGCGTACTCCACCTCTCCCCTCTCACACACCACGGGTCCCGCGGCCCTCACAAAGAAACTCGTCATCGGCGATCCGCTCCCGCTTCAGTTATCAGTTAGATGGTTCCCGACGCCGCATTTGCCGAAGACGAATGGGAAGGTGGAGTGGGCGGGGATGGGAGGACACTTTTATGCGAGCACGTTCTTTTATTGTGTGGTTAGTGCGGGGGCTGGCGCCGTAGGCATGGCGGTTTGGGCGTTTGGAGTGGTGCTGCCGAAGAGGTTGAGGAGGAGAGCGTTAGGCGGGGCGACGCCGTTGGGGTATGGGGTTGGAGGGGGGGTGGGGGATGGGTGGGGGATGGGGAAGAGGGATTGATTGAGGTGTGCTTCATAGTTTTAAGTTAAATGGGGCGGGCACCTTGTATGATCGAGGCAATTGCGGAGGTGAGGAGGGAAGTGTAGGAAATACCAAGAGAAATATGGGAGGTTAAGAATGCCAAGCAGGATAGGCTAAGATAGCAGATCCTGTTCAGCAAAGACATTGAAGAATAATTAAGTAATCACCACCGTCTCTCTCCTCTTTCAAAAGCCTAAGATGTTGAATTTGTAGGCAAAAAATTCGATTCATTTGATTCACTTGATTCAAAAATTAATTTAAAATACTCAAAAAGTTCAACTTCAAATGACAGCCGTACAGTCAATCAAACATCCCTTCAACAATATCAACCGCGAGCTAGGTAATGGGCCTCAATACCACCAACCCTTATTCGAGTAGACAATACGAACTCCTAAACATAATCCCACATCATCATATTTCCTCGATTAAATAAACTTGACCCCTCCACCCCCCCTACTCGTATTAATATAAATACTGGTACCCTGTCCCGCTATGCACAAAGAACTCGCCAATAAAGTTGTGGTTAGAGCGCAAATATATGGCCATCCAAGGATCAAGATCTTGACTATTTATAACGACTTCTAGACAGGCCAGAGCGCCTTCATCATTGATTCGTAATCGCTCTTCTGCGCACAAGTCTCGTAGAAACTCAGAACCGAAAAGCTGTTCTAGACGGCTGATAGAACTGGATGCACGCTCGTATGGTAGCTCGGACCACCCGCCAGTTACCAAGTTTGGAGGCTCTAGGAGGGAACGGCCTCCTCGACTCCTTTCAGAAGCAATAGTTCGAAGTCTTTCCTGTAGGAGCTGTTCCTTCTGGCTCATATCGTCCAAGCGCGGGACAATCTCATTCTTAACGCGCTTCCTAGAGTCGAACAATGTAATGATGGCTGCAAGAGCCTGTCTTGTCTCGTGGAGATCGTCCGGATCAGGATCATAGTCAACGAGTGCGGGTTTCTCGTAGATGTTGACTGCCTCGCCCCATCGCGTTAGTCGAAGTCTAATCGCGCTGAGTTGCAGCGCTTCATTAGAGCTGGTTGCTCTATCGATGGCGTGATTGAGGCAGAAAACGCATGTAGCGAACACATTCGCGAGATCTTCCGTGCTAAAATCTACCCCAAACGCTTTCATGGTTCCCTGTTCGGGTTGTTCTCCGGTAAGGTCCATCGCATTCAGACTGCGTTCAAAGCGAGGGCGAACGCCGAAGAGGTAAGTATTTTCCTTTATTTAAAGGAAAAGGGAAAGGCTTGGAGGAGAGGGCTGTGCGACTTTATTGATATCGAATCTCGATGGATAAGAAAGCGACACATAGTATGCACAGCTTCAGGAACGGGGAAGCTACTGCGCGTCAAGGTTGATAGAGTTAAATAACTGCTTAGAGCGAAGGTGCGCACGAGGTATGTTGGTGACATGCACTAGTATATTATTTTCTTGTGCTGCTCTTAGTGGTTTGGTTTTCGTCTTGCTGACTTTATATAAGCACTCACGTACACATATACAGACATGGCTCCAGTTGTGCCGCCATTACCACCAATGAAAAGCATGCTCTACTAGAGTTGAAAATTTAGTGACACTCGCTGTGCCAATTATAATGTAAATAGTCAAACCAACCCCATGTTCAAGCCTCTCTCAATTGATAGGCGCCTGCCGACCTGCAGCACCCGCCAATCATCGAAAAGTACGTGTCACTCCTTCATGATTCAGCCAGCCATCTTTCATACGCTGCGTCCTATCATGAAGTGGTAGCACGCCCCCAGGACTTGGGAGGCCATGGTAACTGCAGGGGGTTGGGTGATGCCCCGCCTGAAGGGTCACAAGTTCATACTTCAATTTGCTCAAAGCTCCCATTAGATGAACAGCGGATGTATTGGGGTTCTTCAGCAATGCAAGGCTCCTTCAGTTACGTGACGATTCATGCAACAAACGGAGAATGGCTGATTGTACATAACACCCCAAGAAGATATCCAATATACCGCTGCATCTAGCAAACTAGACTCTGAACCACACAATCAGCCGAAGTCATGATGTCTGACCTGCAACACTACTGGTCACTACTTGAGTCTACCCAGCAACAGCAGTGTCCGGAATTCCTCGAGCATTTGCGTGGCCAAATAGGAGAAGAAGGAAGAGCGGCTGTCATCCAGTTCCAGGACGGTACCAAGCCATCCGTAAAGAATCTCCGAAATTCCAGGGCACTTGAACGCTTCCTCAACATAGCTCAGCCCACAGGTTCCGTACGCCGACGGATTTTTGTACTCGAAGGACTACCAAGAAATTTTATACAAGTCCTCGGAGCAAAATTGCGAGTCCCCCTTGCATTCTTTGCATCTCATTGGGCTGGTCCTGGACGCTTCATTGGAAGCCTTCTAAACCGGACACCGCGTCACTATGACAACCAGAATCGTTTCATCCTCACATTTACCACGCTTCACCGGGCGAGAATTAACGCACTAAAGGAGGACGACTCATACCCTTTTTATTACATGGAGTCGAGTACTCATCGCTACCTCTCCCGTATGACGATATTTGGAGACTTGGATGGCCCACTATGTAGCTTGGAACAGCTTTCCTTCTGGAGCACAAGCAATGCCGAGTCGTGGGATGGTGAGTTTGCCGATCTTCTTAACATTGCGCCGTCTATCTAGCTCACAAGATTTATCAGCCATTCCGCTTGTTGACCCTCCTCTCGGCAAGTTCGTGAAGTGGATGGATTCCCGCATTCCCGAAAGGTTGACCGTGACGTTTCTATAAAACTCGTGGACTCGGTTATGGATGGACTGATCCAGGGGGGTTCTTGGTACACTTCCTGCGGTTCCGTTGCCATTCTAGGTCCAAATTCAACAGACTGGGTGAACGTCGAACAATCACCTGGCATGGAGGAGCCTGCAAAAGGTCGTCCAGACGTTAAAGGCAAGGTTAGACATCATTTTGTAAGCATACACGCAAGCCGTGTCCGTCCGGGAAAGTATTACCTCTAACAAACAGGCTCGGCAAGTGGGATATCTTACGTCTCTCGCGACGCTCTTCATCCCCATCTCCTTTGTGGCGGCTATCTTCTCCATGGGCGGTGAATTTTCGGCTTGGGCAAGCCATTTCTGGGTATATTGGATTATTGCGGTCCCAATGGTAGCGATGGGGTGCCTTTTGCTTTTCACGAAGCTTGGTGGACGGATTCTAGGTAATATATCTAGGGAATACTCTCTAGTCTAGAGCTGAAAAAAAATTTCACGGACGAATCTATAAAGGATATTCTTTTTAGGGCTAGGAATTCAATTTAATTATATACATCGCCTAATGGCTAGGCCTCTCATATTCAAGGTCACTGGGAGTAGCAACTCCGACAGGCCCGCCAAGTCCATGATACCAGAGCTAGCCTTCCAAGCTTCAATCGATACTTCCTGACGTTCACTAGAATCTGCCATGGTTCAAGACGATTGCGTCATTGCCCGCAGCCAAGCCAACCCAGCTCTAAAGATAGGGAGTGTTCTTTAATGACACCCCTTTAGGGCTAAAATTTAAACGCGGATTTTCTGAAATTTTGAATGAATCTTAAATCAAAAGAATCAAATTTTACTATTCAAGTGCCTTTACCTTCAGACTCGGTTTCACACTGGAAGTCCGCCTGACTACCACCATCTCTGTGAGCTCTGGTGGTCCCAAAACCCCCTCCAACTCCCCAGCATATATAACAGGCCCCAAAAGCGTTTTCATCAGCTCCCGCCTGAGTTTGGCTATAGAAGTGCTACAAAACAGGTGGTTTCACCTCTCCCGTTTTGACAAATTCAAGGTTTCTAGCTAGCCAACAGCCGATTGTAACACCGGTTACATTGCCATTGTCATCACGGCGGACAACAACCGTCCAGTCACCTGGAGGTTGAGAATCCATGGCTCGAGGGCATGCAAGAGCCCAGACATCGTCCCCAAGTGACCGGATCAGATGTACAGGTCCCTTGCCCAGGAAGCCATCAAACGAGCCATAAAGCATGCCTCCAGAACCGCTACAGTGGAACACGGAACTTATTTCCGCGCAGTAGTAGTGTCCATGAATGTCAGAAGAGTTGGCGGGAAGCCTATTGATTGTGACTCGCTGGGCATGGATATTTCGATTGTCTTTCGGGACATGAAGGTTGAGTAGACTTCCCTCCAGCGTTGCAACCATCTCATCAGTCTGAGCTCGAAGCGGGTCAACCACACGAAATTTTTCTGCTTTCCGATGGTATTTGATGTTGAGCTCTCCGGTAACACCTGCGTCTACAGTGATGGCCAGTCGGGAGTCTGGGTCGAGATAAGTTCCAGCCCACTCCTGGCTGGGATGGACAACCTCATTCTTGGCTTCAGGGAACCCCAGTGCTCGCTTCAGAATATAATTGCTGATCAACCCTGGAACGCCGTGCTCTTGGTTTAGAAGAACTACGATGGAAATCCGTGGTTCTGGTGCATAGAGCCGGGAAAGTCGATACCCACGAAGCCCCCCTCCGTGCCTCACAGTGGTAACGCCGCCAACAAGTTCGCGGGCTAGGCCGTACCCATAATCAGCTGGCGCGCCATCCTTGAATTGCTGCTGCTTAGAAGTGGATTGGTACCAGCTTTGCGGATCGGTTCGGCTGCTGTCCAGAAACTGCTCGTAGGCAATCATGTCGGCAAGAGAAGCCACGATGCCTGCATCTCCAGCCCATTCAATGCAATTTGTAGCTGGATAAAAGCCTTTAGTCTCGTCTCCTTCGTAGCCAATGCACGGAGGTGGATGCTCTGCGGTGTGTGCGCAAAGTCTTGCCGTCGCCATCCCGATAGGCGCGAAGATTCGTTCCGCAAGCAGTTCCGCCAGCGGCTGTTGGGCGACCCTCTCGATAACCCGAGCCAGAACAAAGAAGTTCGTATTAGAGTACGAATACTCAGTTCCGGGTTGGAAATGAAAAGACTTGATCCGGTCCATCACTAACGGGCCGTGATCAGCCACCGAAAAATGACCCTCGGGCTTTGCGCCCCAAAGCACCGTCAAAGCCCAGTAGTCGCGGAGTCCCGATTGCATATTGCTGAGATGGTGAATAGTCAAGCCCGTGTCTTTTAGCAACTTGGGATTCAACACTTCGCCGAGCTGGTCCGACAGCTGCTTCCCTGGCTCTTCGCCTCGAGCCCTCATTGCCGGTGTGGGATTGCGCTCCAGGTCTATCAATAACCCGCACACCATCTGCTTCGAGATGGAACAGATGGGCATTACCGTGTCAGCCGTCATGGGAATTCGTCGTTCGAGATCAGCAAATCCCCAAACGTGCTGACCGACGAGCTCCCCATCCTTCAACACAGCGATCGCACCCCCTGGCCCTCGGTAGAGAGCCGGCACTTCCTGGAGAATTGCGGAAATTGATTCGACAAAGCTAGTCATGTTGATTAATGAGTATTGATACGTAGAGATCGAGGGAGGCTGCTTCTAGGTTCGTCACCAGTGGTTTTCATTGAAGTAAGGGAGCTAGCCAGTTTATTCCCAAGATTGAGGTTCCAAGTAGGGAAAAGTCTTCACTTATTTACCTCACTGGGAGCGGGGAAAGCAAAAATATCTGCAGAGGGACAAGGCGGAGGAGAAGGACAATGTGCTCGTGATTTGCTGCCTACCGGCGTCCTGCTGATTACGAGTACGTTCCTTGTCTTCTGTGCGTGGTGGGGCTATTAACCCACATTGACCAATACGATCAATTGCCTAATAGGGACCTATAGTGGAGCTCCGACTCGTACTAACCTCTAGAATTGTTAATTAGGGACCTATTAGTCAATAGAAATCCCAATTAAGTAACGACTCTGATTAGCTAATAGTCAGATATAGGGCGACCTAAACATTTACCTAATATTATTTCACGCCTAAACTTTGCCTATACAACCTCCTCATCAGCCATACGTTAGGCACTTTAACTAAAATTAAGGTATAATCTATGCGCAAATTTAGAGGATATACTAGAATTAATAATAGACGAGGACACGAGTAACACCAGATCACGTAGCTCTATTAGACCTTTAGAAACACTAACACCTAAAAGGTTGTAGTAGCGGCGAGAGGAAAACTTTAAGGTAGAAGGAATATTTTAAGCTATAATAACTATAGGCTCTGGTCAACCCTCGAGCATAGAGGCTCAGTTTTGGCTTTGCAAAGTTGGTGGCACCCCTAGCTCGACTCCTCGGAGCCATCACAATTGATTTTGCATTCAGAACAAGCTATCTACCTCGTAGAAAGCATCATAGGCCCAGCTACACCACATTCAGCGCACTCTCCCTCATCTTCGTCATCATTGCTGTCACGAGAGTAGGCTTTACTCTCGAATGCCTGCTGGTGGCAAGGTCACATCTATGGCTAGCCCATTGTCGGCCTCACAGCGACAGAGCCAACAAAACCAATAGCAGTAACTATTTCGGAAATCTAAATAACAAGAGCACCCAAGCTATTTATTAGATACTGGAACCTGAAGCCGTGGAATGAGTGAAAGTAAGATGAGCAGAAAAGGAGAGCCACTAATGTGGATAAGGGTAGGGCAGTGCAGGGAATACTTCGTAGTGGGGGACATAATCTCCATATTGCCACAGATAGAAGACCTGGAAGCACTAGCAGTGTGTCCAGCAATCGGGTTTAAGGTAGATGACGCAAGGCTCAAGTGGCTATAGAGAACGAAATATCGAAGTTAATGTATAGTGCCTAACAACAACGCCCGGGCAAGGAAAGCTCGAAAAGGGGCAAGAAAGACTGGACCAGTTATTCAGTTTGACGGACATATGAGTCTTAGTAAACACAGATGAGGCAGTGTAACTTACAAATCTACAGAGCAGATTAAGTCATTAGTGATATTTGTATTATTGATTCAAATGGGGTTTAGAGAAAATACGTAATATTACATAGATAAGAATAGACTATAAAACAACAAGGCACAGTGAAATTATACGGCACATGACATTACTCTATTGAAAGTTCCTACCTCTGCAATTTTCCAAGAGATAAAAGAGAGCACGTGTAGATTAGTGACAATAAACTAAACTTTAGACTTTGAATATGAGTGCATCTGCTGTAAATATTCTGACAAATCTGTACATTGTCTGCATATTAGACGTCGGAGCTATTATGAGGGAGCAATATTCACATTTCAGGATAGCGGTGAAACATGTATGTCTTGAGTTGGTTGTTATTCGGTGAATCTCCATTAAGCTTTAATGATTCACATTATACTCTGTCAAAGCAAGTCACGTTGAACATAAGTCTTATGACTCGAGTTCCAAAATTTATGAGTTTAAATTATTTGACTGCTACTTAATTTCTGCACGTCACTCTCTCCTTGTGCCGGTCAAGACTTTTGATCCTTCATCAAACATCAAACACCAAACATAAGCGTTCTTCTACTAAGCAGTTATCTTGTAGAAAGATCTTTCAGTAATCTTCCTACGATCCTCTCATTTCATCAAATTTCAAGCAACTCTTCCAGGACGAAGCTATTGGAGTACACAGCAACAGTACCTTTGCGATACAAATGCATCGAAGGTGTTCAGGGGTCATATCCTTACTGGAAAGCCAGTTTTGCAGGCATTTTCTATAAGCTACTCGCAGGCACCCTTGCGCATCTTTCAATCACACCTTTTGTGATACTTCAAGCTCCTCAAGCAAAACTCTTGGTATCAATTCAATCTCTATAATCCATACCAAGAAGGCAGCACCTCGCAATGTCGGATCCTCCCCAAGAACCACCCTTTCACTCTACAGACGATGTAGACTTTTCAAAGAAGGAACTCGAATTTCTAATCGATTTGTTGGGAGACAAAGATGTACCATTTACCCAAATTAGGAAGCATTATTTCCCGGAACGAAGTGCGGAAGAAATGGAGAGGAGATGGTATGGAGACCAAATATTCTTCTCAACAGACGACGACGAGTTCACGCCCGAGGGAGATTTTATGATTAACAAACTAAGTCTACGCGGAAAAACATTCCTCGAAATCCAGAAGGTTTACTTCCCAGCAAGAAAGACTATTGGTAGTGTATGTAGGAGGTGGTACGACTTGAACCGTTTACCTGAGGATGCTTCGGATCAGGACAAAAAAGAATTCTTAGTGACTATCGACCTGTCGTCGTTTCCAATCTGTTACTGTTGTTTCAACCAAGGGCACTCGAAGTAATCCTTGCGATGCCGAAAGACCATACGGACTCGATCATCCATGCGGTAATTGCCGAGAGAACAGAAGAAACTGCATTCAGGTTTTTCTGGAAATACTTAAAGTTGATTGTAAAGGAGCGTATACGACACTATATCAAATCCAACGCCAGGATTATCTGTTCGCTATTGCAGAAGATGCAGATCCATCGGCAGAAAATGTAGCAAGCGGCTTACACGCTGTGACCAATGCTTAGCAGAAAATAAGCAGGGGTTTTGCAACTACCGTAGTATAGACCCCTACCCTCTATAAGTCCTATCAGAGCAACAATAAGAGTACAGGTTGGCTTAATTGCATATTACTCTAAGCAATTGACTCGCTCAAAGTCTCCCTCCTCCATCCTACCCTCACCTCACTCGCTCAATCACTGTCAGGTTACTGTCCCTACACCCATTTCCTCCCATCAATAGCTCTCACAATCCCATAACTCGTCGCAGCCGCCAAAACACCCACAACCAGCGTCTGCACCGCCCCATACGCACCCGACCGCCTAGTCCGAATCGTGATATAGTTCTTGACGAAACCGAAGCAGAGCAGGATAACAGCCGTGATACCGATAGAGACGAAAAGAGCATATGTCACGTTCTTCATAATGAAATATGGGATCATGGGGATGATGCCCCCTTAGTCACACCACGTCAGCCAAGAAGGAATTCCGGGGGGAATAGCAAGGACGAAGATAAAGAGAGGAAAGGAAGGTTGGACCTACCAATGAAATACGCCAACCCCATCGTAACAGCCGAGATCCACGCCCTCGAAACCTTCGGCTTCTCCAACTTCAACTCGAAATCCATCATAAACTAGACATCACCTCACATCAGCCTCTCTCTCTCTCTCTCTCTCTCTCTCTCTCTCTCTCTCTCTCTCTCTCTCCCTCACACACACACACACACACACACATCAGTCACTAAGAACATCCACTCACCCTAACCCACTGCTCACTATTCGCCGCAAGCGCATCCACAAGCGGCTTCGTCGCCGCCCGACTAACCCCATACGAATACATGATATCGTAAACCTCCTCCTTCTCCTCGTCAGGCGTGCACCGGATCTCTTCTTGTTCGCGCTTCTCTTCAGATAAATAGTGGTCGCGCTCTGTGACGGCTGCAAGATATGCGCCCAAGCCCATCGAGATGGCGCCGCTGAAGAGCTCGGAGAGCCCGGCTGTTACTACGAGTTTGGAGGAGCCGAGTCTATGGTGATAAATTGTTATGTGAGCTGATGTTTTTCTTGAGGGGAGGTGGGAAGGGGACATACGAAGAGATTCCAGCAGTCAGCGCGAAAGGTACGGTTAGCCCGTCTGCGAACCCGATGATGATGTCCCGGGTGATGTCGCTGTGGTTATTTTGCCATTCGCTGTGGATGGTGGCCCGGATCGTGGTGTGTTTGCTGGGGACTGGTACGGGTTGTGGGGCTCTCCAGATCTCTGAGGGAGGTTCAAGTTCAGACTTTGCGCCGGAGGCAGAGATCATGGATGTCATTATGTGTAGGTAGTGGAAACCAATGGATGGATCGATACCAGGTCGCTTGAACTTCCCTCGTTCGATGCCAGAGTTGTTTCTGTGTGAGAGAAACAAAGAAGTATGGAATTCAAACAATGGGGTTCTTCGGCGAAAGGGCAAATAAATGTTGCGTGTAGAATCCCGACGAAGATGTCGATGTAGATCTCTCAACTCTCGAGCGATATCAAACAATTATTTATTTCCCCTCCTTCCCACCGCCTTCGCCTCCCCCCAAGTACACCCCTACATCGCCCCCCTCCCGCAGATCAGACAATCCATGCAATCGACAACTCCCCCTTCCCCTTCAGCTTCAGCGCCACACGATCCATACCCAAGCTCCCCCATCTCGAACATCCATAAAAGAACACAACCGCATCTGTTCCCATCCAATTACCGCCCATCTGAATGTCATCCAAAGCCGTTTCAGCACTCGGCTCCTAACCGAGCAGGGGCCGCTGCAACTCCCATCACGTTTCAAACGTTGCCCCTTTTCGCGCGAGCCGCGGTGCGGACCAATTGGCGTGAGTGCGAATGTCATCACACTCACCTCACCTCACCACACTTCACTATCTTATCTTAGTTCGGCTTCAAAAGCTTCAAAGCGTACCCCGCGGATCGAACCGAGAGTTCGAGACCAATGAAAAGGGGTCATACATACCGTATTGCGGTGTGAAAGATGTCTGTGCTGAGACGTGGAGGTAGGGGTCGAGTTCGGCTGACTTTGACGGGATGATGATTCTCCTTCCGTGTACTTTATGTTGCGTTGGAAGAGAAGAGAGGGAATTGTGTTGATATTCTGTGAGCTGTGTTTCGCTCGATGCTACGGTGCTGGTGAGCTTTGTGAAGAGGGGATTGGGTTAATGGTCGTAGGAGCCGTTGCAAATTGCGTGGACTGCCTAGGTGTGTACTTTTGATGTGGAGGTGGGGTGGAGTTTGACGGGGCTCGAGGTTACGTTAGTAAGGAGCTGCTGGGTTGAGCACCCTAGACGCTACGTCGGGGCCCATAACCTCTTCCCCAACTGACCTACCACAAGGAGTTTATTATCTCGTATTTTCAACCACCAAGTTCCATCCCCACATCCCGCATCCTAATCTCCTCATACCTCACCATCGTTCCCTTCCCCCTTCTCCAAACCCCAAAAATCATCGTCCCGATCCCAAGAACAATAATGCTACCAAGAGCCAGCCACCTAAAGTCCTCCGGCTGGTTCCAGAGCATAGTAGCAGTCCAATGGCACAGCTCGAAGAACGAAGCGAAAGACTGCTCTGTACCGGCGAAGGTGGAGCGCTGAGACGTGGGGATCTCGACTTGTTCCAGTTCTTGCACCATGAGGATGTAGATCCAATGCCCGATGAGCGAGAGCGAGAGGAAGGAGAAGAGGGTCAGCTGGATGGGAAGGCTGTGTTGGGACGAATCGGGTGAGGGCGTCGCTGGTGAAAGATTCCAGAGAACTAGGACGACGGGTATCTAGATGATTGGATTAGGAATGTAGATATGAGATGGGAAGGAGTGTTAGGTGAAGGGGTGCACCTCGCAAACGAATTGGGAACACACTCCCCAGAAACCAACTGTCCGGACGATTCGAGCCTCCCCTCCGTCGTCTTCGCTATCTTGTTCGCTGTCGGTAGCTCTTGGCTCGCGAGCGTTCCTCTTCCGCAAATATCCTACTGCCATAGGTGTGATGAAGGTACCAGCCAGTGCTGATACGTTCCCAGATGCCTACGAGAAAACCCCCCAGGTTAGCAATTTCCAGAAAAGGAAGCTTGCACTCCTCTAATTTGCAAATCTTGCTATAGAAAGGCAGAAAATTCATAATTACCCTCGCAATCGTAATCGCAGTCAGCGAAAAGCCAACGGCTAACAGGTACGTAATCAGAGTCGCCGAGTACGCGAGGACCGTCATTTGAAGTAGCGAGACCGAGATCGAAGCCGGCCAGACATCCGTTGAAAAATAATGGTAGAATCGCACGAGCGGGTCTTGATAACAGACTATGTAGAGCTTCTGAGCCCAGGTGGATGGCCCGGGTGTGAGTTGCTTGTACTGCTCGTCGAGATCGCGGTCTTCGAGTGTGGCAGGGTCGTTTGAGGCTGGCTTGGAGAGTCGCAGCTGAGGGTTCTCTTGGGCTACGGTGCGGGCACACCAGACCTCGAAGCCCCAAGATGCAAACTATGGCGTTGGGTTAGCAAAAAAGAATTATCTGATTCTTAGGCAGAATAGATCGAAGTTTTTGTATTGATATGTCACCAATTTGGAAGACATACGGTAAGTCCTCCTAGTAAGGTGATCCATCCGGCGCGTGAGTGTAATAAAGAGACAATCAAAGGCAGTAGAGATGGCGCGACAAGCTTAGTGATCAAGTCAATCCTCTTCAAGACCGAATTCACCTGCGTTAATGTATAACTGCTCTCGGTGTCGGTAATTGGACCAACGAGGGCTGAAACCCAGTCTCGTTCAACAGACAACCTATTGCCCATGACACTGAGATCTTGCACGACGTCTAGTAATACGAGGAAACCGAACAAGAATCCCTTCGGCGGGCTTGAAAATGGACCTTTGGAGGAGCTGTCGTCTGTTTCCCCAGCTATGAGGGGCCAGAATAGCCAGCAGGCGTATGCAGCCGCGATTGCACAGTGATTGATGGTGATCAGGCTCAAGAGCGGAGAGAGCCTTGATGGAGTACGATCGATATAACTACCGACCGCTGATGCACATAGCATCGTGAAAATTGTAGATGCCATGCCTCTAGAAGCTCGGTCAGCAAGTACATCGTGCCTCAAGACACCTGTGGGACACACACCGTATCGATGTCGCAAATAGGCTGTTGGGAAACGCCAACGCGACTAGAAGAACCTAGTAGCTGGTCAGAAGAGGACTAGTATCAATTTCCTCCATTGATGCAGGTTTCAATGGGGCAAGGGGAACTTACGGAAGCATACTCGTAGATATTGCTGGTCCTCATAAACACAAAGTATAAGGCGTAGACTTTCCACCATCTCTTCCTCTCCTGCCATCTAGTTGGCAGGCTATCCTCGTCCCCGCCCTCGCCACTTGAAACGGCGAGCTCATCCATAAGAGGGACCTCATCAGGCTCGCCCAGCTCTGTAATCGCATTGCGAGACTGGCTTGGGCTCGCGTAATTTCCGTCATTATCAGCGCAAGTGGAATCCGCATCGGAGCTGGCGCAACTCTGAGATGACCGCCGCCGTCTTCTCTGGTGAACATGAGGCACCATAGATGATCCCAATATGAATGCCGCGAAACAGTGCAGGAGGTGAGTGGTTTTGATCTGCATGTTCTTTAATGCACGAGGCATGTGGATGTCACTGTCTACCTCGCCCGCCACGGATGGATGACTAATAATGTTCTCTAATTGCGCGAGTTGAAGCTATCGAGGCCAATCACGCTCCACCAGTGACCAATTCGTCGCATCTCCTGTGGCAGCAGCGGTCTGTGTGAGTGGGTGCGGGGCCGAGGGGGACGTGCAGAAAAGCTTGACTTGACGTGACATGCGTCTAGCCCTTCTGGCGCTGCCCTAGCTTTGCTACTGATAAGGAAGCTCCCCAGCAATCCCCTCATGGCCTCCTTCCCTTCCCCCTCTCCGTCCTTTCTCCCTCATTACGAATTTACTCTAGATAGCGCCTACAACTCGTCTAGTGCTATATATCATCTCGCCGCCATAAACACATGTTCATATCGATATATCGCAAGCGTCGTCGATAACCAAACAGCAAGCACCTGCAAAGCTGCGATAAACCCCACCTACAAAAGCGACAACTAGCAGAGGCAACATGTCGGCATCACTCGCACTCTCCACGACAGCAGGTGTCGAGAAGAAGCAGCCCTCCGAGGCCACTATTGCAGTCCCTGCTGGTCAAGGTTGGCTTGGAGCCGTCAAGAGCGTGCTCCTGGCCAAGGCACCATCTGAAGGCGCACCGCTCGAGTATGGCGGGCACAGAATTGCAGAAGAACCAACCAAGGGTCGAGGCTTCGGCGCGGTCCTGGCCAAATTCGCACGTTTCTTTGGCCCAGGCATGATCATTACCGTGGCCTACATCGACCCAGACAACTTCCAGACCTCCTTCGGCGACGGCCAGGACTTTGGCTACAAGATGTTGTTCATGGTCCTATTCTCGCTTGTCGTGGCCATCTATCTACAGGTGCGCCTTTTTATCTCATCTCACCCCATCTCATATCACGATATAGTCTTCGTAGATTATGAAAATGTATGTTCTCTCGCTGATACTTCCTTCTCTAGTATCTGTGCTTGAAAATGGCTACCGTCACAGGCCTCAACCTTGCCCAGATGAACCACAAGTACATGCCTCGCTGGCTGGAGCTGATCGTCTACGCCATCGCCGAGGCCTGCTGCATCTGTACCGATATCAGCGCCGTTATCAGTACGGCCTTCGCCTGGAATCTGCTCATTCCCAAGCTCCCACTCGACGCCGCTTGCGTGATCACCGTCTTCGACACGCTTCTCATTCTGCTCTTCTACTCACCAACCGGCACCCTTCGTAGCATCCGCTATTTTGAGGCCTTCATTGGTGTGCTCGTCAGCGTCATCTTCATTGTCACGGCCATCCAGCTTGGTCAGGTCCACCCACCCCCAGGCCCGGTCTTCAAGGGCTTCCTGCCCTCGCGTGAGATCTTCGTCAGTCAAGGCTTATACAGCTCAGCCGGCATGGTTGGCGGCATGCTCATGCCGCATGTGCTATACGTGGGATCCATGCTCGCGCAGCCCCGCCTTCTCGAATACGACACCAAATACCACATCACCACGTTCCGACAAGACGAGTCTCCCATCGACATCTTCTACCGCCCGAGCTTGCGCGCCATCAAGTCCACCCTCCGCTACGCAACATGGGAGATGTGCCTGACCATCTTCTGCATCGGTCTCTTCGTTAACTCCGCGCCTGAAATTATCGCCGGTGCAGCATTGACCCAATATGGCGACTTCACTGACCTGTACAGTCTGTCCAGCCTCCTACAGACCGGTATCAACTCGCTCTCCGCCACGCTCTTTGCCGTTGGCTTCCTCTTCTCTGGCGTTGCTGCCGGAATCGTGTCCACGATGGCCGGCCAAGCCGTCGTCGAGGGCGCATTCCAGATCAAGATCAACCCTTTCGCGCGCCGGCTGATCACCCGCTGCATCGCCATCATCCCGGCGCTGATAGTTTGTGTCTCCGTCGGCGAAGCAGGCATCACCAACGCGCTGACTGCCGTCAACTACATCCTGGCCATCGGGCTCATCTTCGTACTGCTTCCCGTAGTCTGGTACGTGACGCATGATAAGTACATGAGCGTGCCGAACGACGAGGGCACCGAGACCGTGAGCTTGAAGCTCGGGCCGACGGGCACCTTCTTTGCATGGTTTGTGTGGGCTATTGTAATCATCACAGATGTGGCAACGATCGTGTTGCTCGGATTGGGCTTATCTAACTAGAACGTCCACCTCTTTGCTGGGGTTTGGAATGTAGCTCCCGCGGGATGGGATGAGTGTCTCTTTACCTGGTTCCCCCCGTTCTTGGAAGGCGTTCACCCCTGTTTCTTGCCCATTGCTATGCCACCGGTAGGATTATCCGTCTGGGATCACGAAACTCTCTACAAAAGCTTCACAGTCTCTACCATCCCACACTGCCTCCTATATCTAAAACAGCTAGTGCAATATAGTCCTTGCATACCACACATTGCATAATATCAATCTTCTCTTCTAACCTTTATCCTTACTAAACTATCGCCGAACGACCTTGGGAAATCTATATTAGAAAGCTTAAATAAGACTAAAGGATAGTTCGAGAGGTCATTTTAGTTTATAATATATATTTAAGTAGAGCATATATATATATAATAGTTAGTCTTAATCCTTACGAGTAGATTCAGATCCGAGAAATCAAGCATTATAAAGAAATAGGGAGCACGAGGTGACTTTATTCCAGTTTAACCTTCTTCTCCCAGCCAAGAATTCTTCGACTTCGAGCCTGAGATAAAAGGTCAAGGATTAGTAAGGAGACTAATTTTACTGAGGGTGCATGAAGTCGCCAAGAGATTCGCACCACGTTTCCAATTTCTCCCCTCACTCCACCTCAAGATTTTCAAACACCGCTTCCCCGCCCCCTTCCGCCGAGTTTGCAAAACATCCAATAACGGGACCAATGAAATCCGGTGCCGTCATATCAAGCGTATCCTGTGCCTCAAACGATATCCAGCCTTCCGAGTTCGAGTCAATGCTGTACGAGAACTTGTACAACAGCTCCGTATACTCCAACCTAAAACTCACTCCTCTCTCAAGCTCCACTTTCTGCCTGACAATTTTTGAGATCTGCTTCGAGGTAACAATAACCTCGAATACGATCTCGGAAGATGAGCAGTCGTAGAATAGTTTCATGTACCGGTGTTCGTCTTTGTAGTATGCCAGCCCTGCAATGAATCCTGCTGTGACTTTTGTAGGTTTATGCATCAACACGGATGTTGTTCCCTCGAGGGTTCGCTGCCTCTTGCCTACAAAGGTTACAGGTTCTTGCCATTGCGAGAAGGAGGCTCGACTAGCTATCAGAGTGAGGGTTCTCCCATCGCGCGAGAATCTGTGGTCGTCTAGCTGTGCATCTCGGATGTAGAGATAATCGACCATTGGTGAGGCCGTCAGACGCGGCTGACTTCCTGTGTGTGATAGCTCTTTTCCGGTTGGTAGAATGGGATTCATCTTGACTTGAGAGAGCTTCGGCCATTCTCCTGGGGCCCATTCTCCAGGTGTAAGAAATGTCTCTCGGCCCATCACGTATCTGCCTCGCTCCTTGCGTACTCCGAGACAGACACCCCACCACTGTCCTTGTGCATCTTGCATGAGATCACAATGCCCTGTAGCACTTCCCCTCAAAATCAGTATTTCAGCATCGCAACCCAGAATACTCACAAACTCACCGAATATACTCCTCAGTATCTCTAGCCGTCAGTATCGGATTCCTCTCAAACGCCTCATACGGACCCCAAATATC
This sequence comes from Hyaloscypha variabilis F, assembly GCA_002865655.1. Classification (NCBI taxonomy): domain Eukaryota; kingdom Fungi; phylum Ascomycota; class Leotiomycetes; order Helotiales; family Hyaloscyphaceae; genus Hyaloscypha; species Hyaloscypha variabilis. The sequence continues at coordinate 411,713 of KZ613938.1, read as the reverse complement.
CCTCGACCTCGCCACCGTAATCATATGTCCCTCGAACGTGCCGCCCTCCGAAATCACGACATAATACCACTCATCCTTCTTATACAAATGCGGGCCCTCAGGAAACTCACCCCCAGTACCCTTCCAAATCTCCTTCTCCTCAGAAAGCTTCTCTCCCGTTCGTAAATCAATCTCGAACAAATGAATTCTAGTCATCGGACCAGGGGCTGCTGAGCCTTGGATGTATGACCTGCCGTCGGAGTCGAAGAAGATGCTGGGATCGATGCCCCGGAAGGAGAAGAGGATCGCGTCGCTCCACTCCCCGGCCCAGATATCGGTGGTCGAGACGATGAAGTTTTCTGTCTGGTCTTGCGTCCAAGAGTCTGCGTGCAGGACGTTGGTGCAGACTATGTAGACGGTTCCGTTGTGGTGGCGGATTGTGGACGCGTACAGACCGCCGGTATTGTGCATTACGTCGCCGGCTGAGTCTTTCTCTTCCAGTCTAGTGAGCGAGAATTTGAGACTGAGTTGGGATTGGCGATGGATGGCGTTGCCTGGGTTAATGTGTTAGAAAAAGTTGGCAGGAAGGAAAATTGAGGTGAGGGGATGTATACCGATGTGCTTCCATGTGATGAGATCTTTGGAGGCGTAGATTGGCAGGCCGGGAAACATGTGGAATGTGGAGTTCACGAGGAAGAACGTTCCGTCTAACAAGATGATAGATGGATCAGGGGCGAAGCCGGGAATGATGGGATTGATGGAGCTTGACGACATGTTGGAAATCGCTTGAAAGTGTCATGAAAATCGCTTGAATACCAATTCAAAAGTCCAAAACGATGGGAAGAATGTGAATATTTTTTCTCTTTACGATCTGACCAAATATCGATCACCTGAAAATGAACAATTCTTACTGTGGATACTCTGGAATAATATTTGAGGAGTTTGTGACACTCACTTCCCAGCCGGCTAAAATGATAAAAGGGGAGTGGAAAGTACGCTACTGCACCTACCCCTCTTGAAGTTCACCCCTTCGTCTTGGCTGTGGCGTCCTGCCTTCCGATTGACTGATCAATCCTGCGAGAAATAGACCTTTGGATTATTTGCAGCGAAGCAGGATGTTAAGTGTGATGTGCTGAGCATAGTTAGATGGGCTCTCTTTAACACATCACGTGAGAAATTCTTAAACCCCATTCTCACTAATCAGCGCTCTATGATTCTATATTATCAAACGTCGGGAGGGATCGAGAATCAATTCTAGCCTCTTTCACACTCCCAATTCAGCTTCAAATGTTAGAAGCCGGCGAAGTTCAAGAATGGAGATTTATTCTTCAGCGGGTCCATACTTCATAATAGAAGTTTACTGATTTATAAGGGACTCAAGACTGCACTTCAACAGTTTAAAGTACATATAGTATAATTATCGTAGAATAAAGGGTGTAATCTGAATTATAAAGATAGGAGCGTCTTCTGGCTACCTATGATTGACACGTGACACATCCCCATTTTCCTTCGCTAACCCTTTCCTCATCTGTTTACTCTACTCAGGGCCAAGACAATTCTCAAATCCGATAGACTATAGATGACTATAATCAGATGCTAGCAAAGTTGTAGAATTAAAAGAGGTACTGGAAGAGTGGGGGGAGGATTATCATATTCTTCCTCACGTGACGGTCCCTTATCTGCCTCCCACTTTCGAAAACTCAATCCTAATTTTGTTTCACCTTTGAGAAGCCATAGAAGACCGTTCTCCCCGCTGTAAATCCTTGTCCCTCTGAGTCCTCTCTTCTCTGAGTGCTTCTCATATGTCTGACCTAGTGGCTATTCTGACCTCAAATTGTTCAACACATAGTACGCGCAAACAAAGAGTCCAGCGAATTGAAAAATGATAGAATAGAGATCAGCCATAGTATTCCTAGGCAGCCGCTCTCAATAATTGGGTCATACTTCCCTATAAGCTATGACAAATTAAACTCTCGGTTGTCGCCTGTTCCAATATTTCAAAGTCCCCTACAATACTTCAACAATTGGACCATTTGCTGACGAAAAACATAGCTCAAATATCCCCTATAAAATATTTGACGCCTTTCCTACTTACTTGGATATTAACATCAATTGGAAGCCTAGCTGCTGTTGATATTGTTCGAAGTGGGGTGGGCACATTGAGCTAAGCGGAATACGCGTATAGCTACACTGGCTACATCGAATATGATTAAATGGAGTAAGATGAACCTCGTCATAAAATTAGTGCGCATATCCCTGTTACTTGTCCATTCCAGATTAGCGCCTCCATAAGCACATCGGCTTTGAGGATGCTGGTCAGCCTTGCAAGGTTCTGCGCCACTATCCATGTTCGCCCAGAAATGACGATCACCGCGATGCATATACGCGTATGACCAGAATCTCAGCAACACTATATTCACGTAGTGCAGTGGAAGACTTTGCAGAATGATGGTACTAGCTAAAGAGAAAAAGTTTGTCAAATCTATATAAACAAAGTTTTGGCACCGTTGAAAATGTCAAGTTTTACAGGCAGCCGTCGATCTCAATTGCACACCACTCTAGCTGTCATAATGCGTCCACCAACTGTACCCTTGCTGCTTATTGTGCATCTGAGTTCACGAGCTGCTGCAGACTTCTCTGGGCCAAGTTATCCAGCTCCGGTAGACTTGAGTAGCAACCAAAGTCTAGTTGCAGCAAGCTGGACGAACATCACATCAACTCTCGAAATTTATACCAACGATGGCAACCTAAGCACTTTTGGAACGGCTTCACAAATCAAAAATCTTACCTTCTCGCTTGGAATGTTCTCACTGAATGATCCAAAAGCAACCGAGCTTCAATTCCACTACACCTCACCAGAAATCGCGAACTCCTCCAACGGCACACGCAAAGTCGACGAAGACAGCATTTACCGCATTGCTAGTCTCACTAAAGCCTTCACAATACTTACCGGTCTGATTAATTTGAATGACACCGACTGGGACCGCCCTCTTACTGACATCTTTCCCGCCCTTGCCGGGTTTGCAGAAAAGGAACCCGGAGAAGGAAACCCTGTGTATGTCATTCCATGGGACAAAGTCACACCTAGCGCTCTCGCGGCACAAATTTCTGGTGTCACTCGTGATATCCTGCCCTTCAACGTCAATGATATTGCTCTCGCGATAGTTCCAAGCGTGTTTGAGCCAGGGCTAGGCTTACCACCTGTCAATTCGAGCGATCCGCGGGTAGTAACACCTTGTGTGCTTACTTTGCTCGTGAACGGAACCGTCTGTTCAACCGTCCCGTATCTTGAGAGCGCATCGCTTCAAGCACCTGCATTCGAGCCTTGGACAACGCCCGCGTACGCGAACAACGGATTCGTATTACTTGGTCGTGCCATCTCAGCCATCACCAGCAAGAGCATGGAGCAGCTCTACCAAGACAGCATTTTCGGTCCTCTCGGCATGGCCTCCTCGAATTCCTCCACGCCTCCAGAGTCCGAATGGTACCGTGCGGTGATCCCTGGTGCTGTAACAAACTTTGCACTCGATGCCGGTGTCCTAGTCTCCACAGGTGGACTCCTGTCAACAACTCGCGACATAGCAACATTCGGCATCAGTATCCTCAATTCGACTTTGCTTTCCCCAGACCAGACGCGCAAGTGGCTCAAACCTGTTTCGCATACAGCACGCCTGCAGTACTCCGTTGGCAGACCGTGGGAAATCATTCGGTACACGCATGCATCGGGTCACATCACTGACATGTACACTAAACTCGGAGATTCTGGCACTTACAGTAGTTGGATGGTTCTTCTACCTGATTATAAAGCAGGCTTTAGTATCCTTTCCGCTGGTACAATGGACAATCGATTCGAGGTTCTAGCAGCTATCATGGAGCTTGTTGCCGACTCGATACTACCCGCCTTAGAAGCCAAAGCTGGAATCGAGGCTGAACAATATTTGGGCGGCACCTACACTTCAACGATACCAGGGCTTAACTCTTCCTTGACGTTGACGCATGATCAAACCGAGACAGCTTCACCAGGCTTGGTTGTAGAATCTTGGATCAGCAATGGCACCGATATGCTCACCCGACTCGAACCGGCAGTGGGTCCTCCTCCGTGGCGCCTTCTCCCCTCGATTTCAGATGCCAGGAACGAGAAGGCGGCTTTTTGGCTTGTGTCTGCTTTAGATGCACCAAGTCCAGAACCACCACTTGGACTTTTTTCGGGCTTCGAGAATCAGGATTGGCTTAATGTTGATTCCCTTGCATATGGTGATGTTGGAGTTGGGTCATTTGTTTTCGATCTTGGAACTGATGGAAAGGCACAGGCGGTCACTATCCCCGCTGCTCGAATCACTTTGGAAAGTGCGAGGTGAAGCAAAATTCAGCTTCCGGTTCCGTCTTCTTCCGAATGTACTGTTGGGCTTAATCGATGATGTATATTCGGTTTGGGCTGCACTTTTCTATAATGAGCGACGAAAAATGGCAGTCAGATATTCATGCCATTCCAGTGGCCGAGATATCCAATTTCTAATCTACATTTACATCGTCGAGAGGCCGTGAAACCAATCCCAAATTTGAAGCATCAGTTTAATACACCATCAAAAAAGCAAAACCTACAACACCCACAAAACTCAATGCTCAACCACATCCAGTTACGCGCCACCCCTCTCCAAATCTTTCTTATCCAACTCATCATACCTCACCACAACATCCATCCTCTTCGTAATTCCGTTATCACCTGTCTTCTGAATTGGCAAGATATTCTCCTCGCTCTCGGAGCCCGCCAGCTTACTCGACAGCGCTACGCTGCCCGTGACATTAGTCGTCGTCCGATTATTCGTGCTCTTCAATGTCCCATCACGACCTTCGCCGTAAGGCACGTAGCCCTTGGTTGCACGCTTGGCGCCGTATGTGTTCATGGCGTATGAGTCGCCGCGGCTGGAGACTTGTTTCTTGACGTGGAGGAGCAGGGGGCGGAGAGAGGGGATGGAGGCGGCGATGATGACGACGTAGTTTTCGATTGTGAACCAGATTATGAAGGAGACGGTGAAATCTTGAGGTAGGTGGTTAGTTAGGCTGTCTTATCAATTGTGTGGGAGAGGCTCACATGTGAAGTCTGAGACCTTCCCTAGGTTTCCAAGCTCGATGGTTTTGACAATGGATGCTGCAAATGCACTTTGAATTGTTAGATGTCATTAGATGGTAGAAGGGGACATTTAGTACTCACAAAATACTCATTCCCATCAGAACGCCAAGGATAACTTTTATGCGCCTGGTAATATTCAAATCTTTCAAGACAACGACGGGAAGGAATGTCAAGATAAGATCATGTGTGCAATTCAGAGCTACATCAACCGATCAGCTGTCAACAGCTAACCTATCGGCCTGGAGAAACTTACCACCAAGAAAGTAACCAGAATACACCTGAACCTTTCTGCTCCAGCATTTCCCACCGACGGCAGGATTCCATAAGGCTGCGAAATGTTGGCATTGAGCAAGGATGAGCACTATCTGAATTATATTGACGATCACTTGGCTCCAGACAACAGACCAGAGGAGATATCTGCGAAGTTTGCTGGTCCCAACGAATTTCAAGAGATAGATCGCAAAGGAAACTCTTGCTAACGTTGGTGCAACGATCCCAGGAGTCTATTCTCGAACACGTCAGTGAGTTTATCTAGTGGCGAATTAACGGAGGAACGCACCTGAGCAATGAACTCGAACTTGATGGCATTGATTGTTTCTATCGGTGTAAGGTAGTAGATGTGCCTTCCAATACCCCACGACACAGCATGGGTAATGAGCGATGTGTTGAGCATGGCAACGATCTGCAGAGGAATTAGACAGGCTTGTAATGCTCACGAGGGGTTCGTACCAGCGCTGCAATCATGAGGTAGTCCTCAACACCCATGCGTCCAACAACCTTCGCTTGTGCGTAAGTTCGGGCAGTTACGACGATGACCGCAATGCTTGCTTCTGTCCATCCTGCTATGACGGCACTTGGACCAATGTTTACATCGGGCTGCATGTTTGTCGCCATGTTCGATGGATCTCTGGGGCTCTGAGGAGATGTAAAATAGCAGGTGATGTTTTGATGAGAACGAGACAGTTCTCACTGGAAGGTAAAGATCGTCGGTTCAATGAAGAGCTAGGGCAGAGAAGGACCGAGGAGACCTTGGCAGTTATGAAGAGATATCCTTCAACATGAGCTTTCGTCTTCTCGCGCCCAAATTTCTACACGCCAAAATCAATTGGCCGTCTGAGGCGCTGCCGTTGCAAAGGAGGCTGATAACACAACTCAGCAATACCCCAACCCCCATGACTCAATGCAGCCAGTCAACTCCCGTGAAGTTTCATCCAGGGATCGACAGTGAGCAGTACCTGAAGTTAAACGTTTAACCGAGGCAATCGGGAGGGATGAAGGATCCCATATGCAGCTAGTATTCACGCATTCACACATTTTACTTTTTCTAGCCAGGGGCAAAGAGAGGGTTCGAAGCCTTCTAGGTCCCATGCCCGGTCTGTTGGAAACTGAGCTAGCTGAAGTTTTCATTCCTTCTGCCGCTGCCAATGCAGATACTCACAGACTTTGAGGACAGTGCGCGTTGTCGTGAAAGATAACTTCACCAAGTTTGGATGGCGAAGAGATTGGACCTAGGCGCCTCTTGATGCCTCTTGAGAATGGGGCCTGAAGACTGTGCACCAAGTCCGTGAAGTTGCCTACATTTCTACATTCCCGTTAGGAGGCGTTCTACACCGACGGAATGGCTTGCCACGTTGTATCTCCTGAAAGACGCGTACTCAGACAAAAAGGACTACGCCTCAACGGCACACAAGTGACCGGTATATGCTTCCGGAGAGGATAAGCAGCCACTGACCGGAACGAGCCAGCCTCTCAATGCACGCCTGAAATTGAAGCAATAGAAACACATCCCGTTACGACGGAAAGGGTGAAGTCCGGCGCCATCGTCAAGTTTGTTCTACGGAGAAGTCGAGAGTTAGATTCGATTGGGTAACACCTATACATGGTGCTGCAATGGTGTAATTTCATAGGCTCTAACGTAAGTGACGGGCGCATGTTGACAGGCTCAGTTGGAGGCGTTCGCTTCGAAACGAGAACTTGCTTTTAAGTGCAGCAATCCTTCCGAGACCAAGACTCCGGGAAGGCGCTTTTGATTCCTTCTTATCTTTATTTCAGTAGTTTCTAGAAACTGCACCTGCTTGACTTGAAATTTCAGAATATTAGAACGGTGTATACTTCATAAATCATGATGATTTGAAAAGGAATTACTGAGATCGAATTGAGTCAATTGACTCGATGTAGCTTCGGTACTGAAGTGGCTGAAGTGGAAGAAGTCAAAATACAGGGTCATCTTTCGCTTGCAGCACCTGCCAGCATGTGGCTTGCGAGTTAGCACCCCGCAGAGGGCGTTCTTGAGTCAAGCCGTGCCTCGCCCGCGCATGGATACCCTGGAGACATCTAGACCACAGGCTGAACAGCGCACCGTTCCACAGCCCATGAATGGCTGCGGCAGTGGATACAGGGCTTCCGGGAGCTAGGATAGGGTTCAGAAAGCGGAAGGTTTACTGGGGGCCGTCCCGACGGAAGTCTTTTTCCTTCCCCGTACACCATCAGCGTGGGGGAGGTTCGTGTAACTAGCCCGTGATCGGGGGCTTCTCCGCTGCAAGTGCCTCTGGTGGCGTCGCGTGCATTTCTGCAGCAGGTTGCATGGCTTTGGTGCGGTACTCTAGCATCAATATTGGCATTGGCCTATCAAGAGGTGTTCAGAGACGGGTGACATTCCGATAACGGCCTCCGGAAATACCCAGGCCTGAAAGATCATTATCTGGGGGTCTTTGTGGCGTTCAACTGCCCGCAAAAAGCAAATCAGACCAGCCCGCGAAGCAGTTCTGCCAGACTCAAGCTACCCAGGGGACGTTTCAACCTGGATTCAGCGAATGGGCTGACTATTGGGAAGGATTCTTGGGATTAGGCCATGCAGGCCATGCAGCGAAAATATTGGGGGCCCCCGACTCCCCGGAAGCTGGATATTGGAAGCGAGGGCAGAAAGGGTGGAGAAGGACGGCAAGGGCTCTGCTAAAATTGCGTTCTGTCTGTCTGTCTTCTCTTAATATCTGCAAGACCTCAAGTGTTGATCAATTCCACGTGGCATCGCACCCCTATATCTCGCATCTCTTTGGCAAATTCCATTCTAACGTCTCACCTTGTCAAGCAGACATCATGGCGGGCGATCTTTCCAAAGAAGAGAAGGTTGAGGAATCTTCAGTGTCTGTTGACGTTGAAAGCCCAACCCACCACCAAGCCACCGAGATAACTTCAGATGGCACGTACATCGTCGAAACCAAGCTGCAGGGCGGGAACACAGACTCAAGCAGCTCTGAAGCCAAAGACGTCCGAACGACCAAGGATGGCAAGACAGCGCTCATCCCTCAACCTTCAGATGATCCTGCTGATCCTTTGAACTGGTCATGGGGCAAGAAGCATCAAGTGCTGGTTGCTTTGACCTTCAGTGCTTTGCTGACCGATTGGGGCATGACCTGGGGCACCACGCTTTTCGAGGCCCAAGCAGCGACTTGGGGCATGTCAATTGTTGATATATCCAACTCCCTCAGCGGTGGCATCTTCTTGCAAGGCCCTGGTGGTGTCTTGGCTGTACCACTCGTCCAGAGATATGGCCGGTCAGTAACAACCATCAATTTCAATCACAGTTTACACAGCTAACATATCGTCTTTCAGATTGCCTGTTCTCTTCTGGTCCCAGGTTCTCTCTTGTATCGTTGTCGTCGGAGCCTCTCAGGCACCGACCTACGCTGGCTTCACAGCATGCCGAACTCTCCAAGGTTTCTTCAACACTGCACCGCAAGTCATCGGTCTCACCATCATTCATGACATGTTCTTTTTCCACGAGCGAACCCGCAAAATCAACTTCTGGGCATTCAGTTTCTTGGTCGGACCGTATCTGGGACCCTTCATTGCTGGCTTCCTGATTCAGAAGATCAATTGGCGACAGGACTTCGGAGTCCTGGCTGCTTTCCATGGTTTCGCTATTATCCTGATCGTTCTTTTCGGTGACGAGACTCTCTATGATCGAGAGCACCCTGAGAATAATCTTAAAGTCAACGGCATCGTGGGAAAGATTGAGCTCCTCACAGGCATTGCTGGTATCCGAGCCAAGGGACGCCCCACTCTCAAAACCGTCTTCAAGGACCTGCTCGCGATCGCTTTCCTGCCATACTTGATCCTCCCCTGTAAGTTTTCGGCACCCTCCACAAATGAACTCACGAGACTAATTCAAGTAGGTTCAATCTTCCTTCTCGTCGTCTACCTCTGGGCCATTGGAATCACCACATCCGTAACCCAATTCATCAAACCACCACCATACCTATTCAGCGATACCGCCGCCGCACTTCTCTTCCTGGCCCCTATGATCGGCGTTCTGTGCGCTGAAGCCTGGGGCCATTTCTTCAACGACTGGCTATGCAACAACTACATCAAGAAGCACAACGGCGTCTACAAACCCGAGAACAGGCTTTTCGGCTGCTGGCCCGCTGTCGTCTTCTCTGTATGCTCTTTGGTACTGTATGGACAGACTCTTCAACACTCGCTTTCGTGGGCTGGTATTGCTGTTGGATGGGGAATGAACAGCTTTGCTATGCTTGCTTCCACCACCGCCATTTCAGCTTATGTTCTGGATTGCTTCCCTGGCCATGCTGCGTTGGCTTCTTCTTGGGTTAACTTCTGGAGAGTTGTTGGTACGTGCTCTGTAATTTTCTCGTTCAAGAATCTTCACTGACAGACTTCTAGGCGGTTTCGTGATCACGTACTTCAACATTAAATGGGTTGGCCACAGTGGACCGGCAGTAGCATTCGGTTGCCAAGGTGCCATTGTCTTTGCTGCCTTTGGCTCGATCATCGTGGTGCAGCTTTATGGCCACAAGTGGAGAGTCAAGTATCCAGCCCCTGCTGCTGAGAACTAAGACTACTGGGCGGTTTTCTATAACAGTGGGGTTTTGATTGAAGAAGAGAGTACTTTGCCATCTTGGGTTTCATTCCGTAGCAGAAAATAGAAGTTTGGGCGGATAAAGTGCTAGATCACATGGGGAGGAACTTATGCCAGTACCGACAATTGACTTGTTGAAGCAGCAGCATTATTTTAATTTTAATGTTCAATTCAGACATCAATGTCTGAATTACTGTTCCACGAGTTATCACCTGTTTCGTCCTCCATATTCCGTTCAACAAACTTGATAAGCAACTCTGATTCAAGCGCATAACCTTACATGCAATGTAACCCTACCTACGGAGTCAGTCCCCCGCCGGAAAAAGCAGACCAGCTTGCGCCCGCGACGCCCAAAAGCCGCAGTGGACGGCCCAAAGTACAGGGTACGGCATCCTAAATGTGACAACTGCAGTCTGCAACTGCAGGGGGTATAACCCCCACCCCGTCTCAAGCTGCATGAGCGCTGCATGAGGCTTCCGTTAGCACCGATAGATAACCAGGCAACAATTCGCACGAAATGCTAGGGGTTCTCTCCTCAGGAGTCAGGATTCAGGAACTCTTACTTCGATTCGAAGGGTCGTCTCTTCGTCATCCGAATCGGGAGGCTGAATTAGCTTCCCTCCAGTCACCGCATCTGTTCTCGACGTACCTGAGTACCTCCGTACAGCCTTGGTGACCAAACACCTGCCAGCAGAAGCTCGACTCACGTCCATCGAGCTCTCTCCATATCAATCCACTCACAACACCTCACAGTCTACACCCCCATTCCTCCCACAATGGGTTCCATCACCAAAGAACCTCAACCACCCATTAACCTCGCCATAATCGGCGGTGGTCTCGCCGGCCTCGCGCTCACAATCGGTCTCCTCCCCCACTCCAAACACATCAAACCCACTATCTACGAATCCGCCCCCGCCTTCGCAGAGATCGGTGTCGGCGTAGCATTCGGTCCCAATGCCGTGCGTGCTATGGGTATGATTTCTCCTGATATATTGAAGGGATTCAAGAAACACGTGACGGGGAACTCGCCCGATTATCCGGAGTTGAGGGATGTGTGGGCGAGCTTTAGGTATGGGATGAAGGGTGGTGATGGTGAGGGGAAGGAGGGTGGAAATGGGAAAGGGAGGAAGTATGGGGATTTGATTTGTCATCTTAGGGGGACGGAGGGGGGGTTGGGGGAGATGCTTGAGCAGGCGGGGATCAGTACTAGGAGTTGCATTCATCGCGCGCGGTTTCTGGATGAGCTGGTGAGGTTGGTGCCTGATGGGACAGCGAAGTTTGGGAAGCGGTTGGTGGAGATCGAGGAGTTGGAGGAGGGGGGTGTGAAGTTGAAGTTCGCGGATGGAGAGAGTGTGGTTGCGGATGCGGTGGTTGGGTGTGATGGTATCAAGAGTATGACGAGAGAGATGGTGTTTGGAGAGGAGGGCAGGAAGTCAACGCCGCAGTTTACTGGTGAGTATGCCTATCGGGCTCTTGTCCCCGAAGCAATTGCTCGGGAAACACTTGGGGATGAGTTGGCGAAGAATTGTCAGTTGTATGTTGGGTACCGTGGTTACATCATGTCATACCCTGTTGAACATGGGAAGTTCATCAACATCGCAGCTGTAAGGCAGAAGGGAGATCTGAATTGGGACAATGACAACTGGATTATTCCGTCAACCACGGAGGATATGGTTAAGGATTTCGAAGGATGGGGGAGCAATATCATTGAGTTGATAAGCAGGTTTGAGACGAAGGACAAGTGGGGCTTTTATGATTTGCCGCACGAGCACAAGTACTACAGAGGCAATGTTTGTCTGTTGGGTGACAGTGCTCATGCAAGCACACCAAACTTGGGTGCGGGAGCGGGAATGGCATTCGAGGATGCGTATGTGTTGAGCAACTTGTTAGGGACTGTCCAGAACGCCAGTGAGGTGGGGAAAGCATTTGAATGCTTCGACGAAGTCAGGAGGAAAAGGTCGCAGAACATTATCAAGGCCAGTAGGAAAGCAGGACAAGTGAACTCTTTTCTCGGAGAGGGTATTGGAGATGACTTTGACAAGCTCAGACCCGATATTGAAGCTCGGTATCGTTGGGTTTGGGACTTTGATTTGGAAGCCACACTGGTGGAGGCAAAACTGAAGTTACTCTCACTTTAATATTGCATTTTCTCTCATAGTAATACCACAGAATGTAAGATGAAAGACCAACTATAAAACATCAAGGATAAATCATCTCTATTCTAGAGATTCATCATTCGTCTCGTTTCCTATAAATTCTCTTCGGCAGCAACTTCATCGATAGCTTCCCGAATAATCCGACATCCCTCAGCCATGTCTTCCTTCGTGATATTCAGCGGAGGAATGAATCGCAGCGTGTCGTAGATTGACGTCGTCAACAGAAGCATATCCTTCTCCATACATTTGGCCTGAATCTTCGATGCATATCCCTTCCCTGGCACGCATTCCAGCGCCAACATCAGCCCCAAACCTCTCACATCATAAATCATCTTTCCCGTCTTTGGATCATCCTGAGCTGCCTTGAGCATAGATGTCAACTCCTCTCCTCTGGTATTGACATTTTCCAGAATCTTTTCCTCCTGGAACGCTTTCGCGACCGCAACAGCAGCTGCACAAGCCACTGCATTGCCTCCATAAGTCCCACCCATCGATCCCGGTTTCTGCACATCCATCAACTCCTTCCTCGACACGATGCCCGACAATGGGAAACCATTCGCGATCCCCTTCGCCATGACCAGAATATCAGGCCGCACATCCCAATGCTCAATCGCAAACATCTTGCCTGTTCTGCCATAACCACACTGCACCTCATCCGCCACAAGCAGGATTCCATTCTTATCACAGATCTCTCTCACTCTCGCAAGATAACCTGGTGGTGGAGGAACATACCCACCCTCTCCCAACACCGTCTCAATGAAGATAGCAGCCGTATCGCTCGGCGCCGTCTCTCGCTTCAAAAGCAGCTCCAGCTGTAGCACGGGATCCATACAGCAATTCTCAAACCCAAACTTGCCATCCGAGTGCGTAGCGATTGAGCACTGCTTGCAATATGGAAATGGCACCGCAAATACACCGGGCATCAGCGGCGCGTAGTTCTCGCCATACACCGTCTTGGAGCGCGTCATGGCCATCGTGCCCATCGTGCGCCCATGATACGAGCCCTGCATCACAATAACATTCTGCTTCCTGGTGACCTGCCTCGCGAGCTTAACCGCCGCCTCGACCGCCTCACTCCCCGAATTCCAGAAGAAGAACGTGTCGAGCGACTTGTGCGGCATCAATGGGATCAGCGCCTCCACCAGCTCCAGATATGGCTTCTGGAACGCGATGTTGACTTGCCCGTGCACCAGCTTCCCGACTTGGGCCTGTGCAGCTTTGGTTACGGCTGGATGACAATGTCCGAGATTCGTGACACCGATTCCTGAGGTGAAGTCGAGGAATCGACGGCCTGAGACGGTCGTGACATAGCTTCCGGAGCCGCTCTCCAGGACCTCGGTGGAGAGGCGTCCGATCCCGCGCGCGACGTGCTTGACGCCGAATTGGGAGAGCTTGACTGCTGCGCTCATGGTGAATTGGTGGGTGCGGTGATAGGGACAATTGAGGAGATAGAGGAAGCGCAATTGAGGGAGGTGGAGTGAAAGCTTGGTGTTCCACGTGGGACGTTGGAAGTCTTGTTTTTTTTGCCAAGCTACGTCACGAGTTGGGGTAAACTGCGGGAGCTAGGGGGAGCTTAGACTCGCGGGCACTAGTAACACTTCTTTGATTAATAAGCCTTGTTCAAACTTTAGAGCTAGCTACACCTATCCTAGAACAACATATATTAGGAAAAGTTCAATTGCATAATTTCTTTAATAATATTTTTATAGAAATTTTCCCAATGTTTATAGCTTCTATAAAGGACTACGTTTCCTACTCGACCTTAGAATACCCTCATTCCTCCTCTACTCCTCTCCTACCCTCTCCTTTCTCTTACTCTCTCGTTATATATTTCGTTTCTATTGGTATACGAGATCCAAGTGAAGAGTAGTAGTGTTTGAAAATAAAAAAGGGGGGAAGAGACTAAGTAGATAAGAAAGATAGAGAGAGAGAGAGATGACTTCGAAGGAAAAAATAGAAGAAGGCGAGAGGGAGTTTCAAGTAAGAGAGTTCGAGTGGAGTTCGATTCTGACACGCGCTACTAACCAGGGGGCTTGTAGAGTAAGATATAGATTCAGATTAAGGAATGCCACTATTTAGGGATCTTAGGATGTGAAGCCGTAAGTCTGGAGTGAAGAGTGCGTGATATGAGCAGCGAGGAAAAGGAGGAGGGAGGGCTGCGAACGAGAGCGGACTGTGAAGAAAAAAGGACTAACTGTAAAAGGAGCTGAGTGAGAAATTACTATAAGTATAGTATAAGGTAGATACTGCCGTAGAGAAGTGATAGAAAACAAGTGAGCCTTTAGAACTTTAGACACTAGCTCGGCCTCGGTTTCCACGAATACATTACAAATTGATCCCGCAACTCCATTACTCGCATTGATCAAATCAGTAAGTAGTAATTCATGAGTACCGCTTGCCTCCTTCCCTTCCCTCCACTATCCTTTCAGCTAGTTATTTCCCATCTTCCCCAGCCCCTTCCTCCTCATCTGATTTAGATTTCTCTCGCTTTGGAAACCACTTCCTACGTCTGGGTTGGTCCTTCTTAATTCCGTCCTCTGGATCTGACGGATCGATAGACACTTTTCCCTTCTTCTTTGGTTGTCCTTCACTGGTGCTCTTCCCCGCCTTATGTGCTCTCGGGCTTACAGTCTCGTCCCCTGATTCCCCTTCTTCACTCAGTATCTTATTGAGCAATCTTTTCAAAATTCCCCGTGCCCATTTCTTGATCCTGTGCGTTATTGGAACTCGCAAGCCATATTCTACCATGAACCACATGATAGTTAGCGTAAGAGAGATTGATACCAGTTCAGCCGTTACTAGGAGATGTTAGCGCATCTAGATGTGAGTTATCTGATATACTCACCAATCCATTTCCCCATATAGTTGGTCGAATACATGCCCGCTTGATCAGTCCACACGGATGGGACTTGCTGTTTCTGGAAGCGATCAATCGGCAGAGCAAAAAGAGCGACAACGAACGATAATGGCGTGAAGATAATGGTGACGATAGTAAATCCGAAGACAGCTGCGCTCATGATAGCCATTGTATGGGCCTCTCTCAGGCTAGCATGCTTTGTCTTGAGGTCTAACTTGCGATCAATCGCCCTCTCTACACGCTCAGCGTCTGCATCCAACTTTGCAATCCGTCGGTTGAACTTCGCAAACTGGATCTGAGGTCGCTGGATTTTGATCCAGATTCTTCGATCCATCTCGGAAAAAGCTGTGTCATCGGGAGCTTCTGAAGGAGGCTTGAACCGACCACCTGGGCCGTCGGGCCAGTATGAAGGCCATGCTCTATTCGCGAAGTCTCTCCAAACTTCTTCCTGCTGGAATAAGACGGTTTTGATCATCGAAAGCTCTTCGCGAATATCGTCGATCTCATGGAGGAATTTCTTCTCATCGGCGATTTTGATAGTGTCAACGTCTGCATTCTTGGTATACCTGTCCACTCTCTCTGATAGGTCTGCAATGGCTTTCTCGAAGATATTAAAGATAGGCTCCGACAGTCCTGCCATAGCAGGGCGATCAAGAACGTCCACAAGATCGGATAGGAATAGACCGAGCACCTGCTCTGTGTTGGAACTTTGGGCTTCGCAAGATATGTACCAACTATTGTCCATGTTCTGGTCGAGCAGTGGATTTACCACATTTGTATCCGAGGGCAAGGCGGTCATGATAACATTACCAAATTTCCAAAGCCAAGCTTGAGGCACAGTAACGATACTCAGCCAGCCCTCAGACCACGGATTAGCTTTCTCCTTCTGATAACGAAGAACCACTTGATCCTTATTCCGAGTATCAAGTGTAAGTGGATCCAAGCTCTGGTTACAATATTCGTCCAACGTTCGCGGCAAATGGATGCCCAGGGACGCGGGGTTGTCGCTGCGGCAATAACGGCTCTGCATAAGAAGCTCTTTGGAGATTACGCTACGCTTTCCAAGGTCTTCAGGAGAAGTTGCATGGAAAAATGGCATCTGGTACGATTAGAAGTCTTATTTACTGTAACCAGAGCGACTACGAGGAGCCAACGGTGGAACTCACCACGAGTGATACAAAGTTGGGCACAAACTCTTCTTTCTCAGCCACCACGGCACCATGGTTCGTTCCTGTATCTTCTGAAAATTTCAAAATATCAAAGATGCAGGATGTGTCCCGAGTGCCCAGAATGCTGTTGGTTGTGTTTTCCTCGTGAAAATTCTTGTTGACAAACGCAATAGCCTCTCCAAGATTCCACCCCCCGTGTTTCCTTGCAGATAGTCTTGCGAGTTGGCCCTGCATTTTCATCTGTCAGTCTCATATTATGAGTACTGGTTTAAGACAGTGAATTTCTTACGTATACCAACATTTTCTGATTGTCAGCAGTTAGTACCGTTATAATGCGTCAATTGTCAGAGATATCTACTCACACAGCTACCGCCAACTATGCGATGCCACTCGTAGTCATCAGGTCTCCCCGGTCTACTACGGCGGACTAGCGAATCTTGATGTAATGGATTTTTAACATGATACTTATCGCTGCGCCGACGGTGTTCCACTTCCTCATACCAAAAACGCCCTACTGCATCAAAAGATGACTTTTCTACTGCAATTTCCCACGCGGTTTCTTGCTGCGTGTTTGTGGTAGAGGGATCAGCGTCGTTGGCAAGAATCCATTCAACATATTCGCTCTTGTTCGCCCTGCTTGCGATATGAAGGTAAGTGTTTCCATAAAGATCCTGATCGCCTATACTGCTGCCTGTTGAATTGAGTAGGAACTTGAAGGTAGTTAATGGAACATTAGGCCAGAAACAGGCAAACCGAGCAGCGTTCCAGCCTTGGGCATCCCTCAAGGCTGCATCAGCTCCGAGTTGGATGAGATGCCGAATAGTGTCCTGCTCTCCATCTCTGATAGCATAATAAAGAGCAGTCCGCTTCTCATGGTCGAGAGAGTTCACGTAAGTCAGCGGATCCTTGGAACTTCCCACGAGATATGTGATGGCTTCAAGGTTGTTATGCAGCGTAGCCTCCTTGAGAGCCGTGGTGGACAAAGCAGCGCTGCCCAGGTTGACTAGAAGTTGCATAACAACAACATGGTTCTCTCTGGATGCCATATCCAGGGCCGAATAGTAACCGGGCCGAGATTGGATCCTTGGGCGTGGGTGCCTGGTGAGGAGATATCGAACCCTCTTGATGTCACCATCTGCTGATGCATCAAACAGAAATTCGTCGAGATCTAGGCGCATCAGTACGTTGGGTCAACCAGAACGTTAGATCACGTACCTTTTTGGCTTATCTCGTGCTCCGCTGATAGGGGGCCGGCGGTTGCTGCTCTTTTCACCAACGCCCATCGAGACATGTCTCTGGAATCAGGCATGTGGTCTGCCATTGTGCACGTCTGGGCGTCCTTGACGCTGTGAATATCAGGACAAGTGAAAGTCAGGAGAATGGGCGAGTACAGCCTGTCCGTACGTACAAAAACGAAAGGATTGCGATAGTCCGCGTGGCAGGTGCGCTCATGCCCAATCCTGCAGGTGGCTGCAAAAGGAAAGGCGGGAAGCCATCATCCAATAACATAACCTTACCTATCGAGCGCAGCTGAAGAAGGAGCGCCACACATTGAGAAAATTCCTCACTGAGAAATCGAATCATCCACACTCTTGTAAGAGGATTTATCAAGCTGGCTTTAGCGGCCATAGGAACAAAGTCTTGCAAGCTAATAGGCCTTCGTAGCCTCTAATATTCGCAACGCACTATCTGCCCTTGTTTAGACCTCTAGCATGCTTTCTGCGACTGGGATCTTGTGTTCATGTTCACAAACTAGAACCTTGAGATGAAAATTCAAATTAATACAGGAAACTTCTCATAACCTATCTCATAGTTTGGTGGCTGCTATGACGACCAATTAGACATTGCAGCATGTGATCGCAGTGACAAAAAGGGGAAGCGAATACTAGGTCAACCAAATCTCGAAACGGCACGAATTAGCTGAAATTATAACACAGTCCAGACTGAAATTCACTTTATATAGATAGTGTAGCTTCAAGAAATTTCAAAATCAAGCAAGGGAAGATATCACAAACTTTTGTTTTCCATCATCCAAACATCAGCACTTCCGGGCCAATGACAACGAATCAGCACGCTGTGCGAAAACCACCAGCTGTCATCCCCAAGATGTCTACGTATATTATGCCACAGCCATTGTCAAAGCAGGAGAGCTTTGCGCTTATTTCTAAATGTAAGTTCTTGCTTGAGATCCTAAAGTTCATGTGATCAGCAATATGAGCTAGGGAGCCGTTTTCTAACTCAGCCACCTCTCAATATAGAACTCCGCAGAATTGCACTACACAAGAACTTCAAAGCTGATTCTTTCCAGGTCTCGATCTCCTCCCATCCGCCGCCTCAGAAACTTCTCCCAAACAGCGCACCATCTTTCTCAGCATCGACATTGAAAGCACACCTCGCGCCCAGCCGCGCGTCAACGAAGTCGGCGTCTCCATTCTCGACACCGCTGATCTCTCATCTCCCACTAAACCCTGCTCTCAAACCATCAAATCTCATAACTTTCGTACTCGGCCAAAATACTGGTACTCCAAACCCACGAAATCGTTTCTCTTCGGCACCAGTCAGAACGTCCCGCGCCCACTGAATTGCAAGATCTGTTGCAACGAATAACACTAGGAGGACGACATCCTAACCCGCTGTACGAAAGTGAGGGTGTGCAAGTTGTGCTTGTTGGACATGAGGTACGGGTTGATATGAAGATCATGGAAGATTGCTTTCCGGGGATCTGGGAGAATACTGTGATTTCAGCTGTTATTGATTTACCTGTCTTAGCGGGGCATTGAAGCTAAGCACTGTTTTGGATCAGTTGGATATTGGAAAGGAGGAGTACAGAGGTTTGCATTGTGGTGGGAATGATGCTAATCATACGTTGAAGGCACTTCTGCTCACGGCGTTTCAGCACGTCGACGCAAATGTGGAAAGACAACCGGTTAATGAGCAAAGGATTGAACTGATAGAACGTGTTGTAAGAAGTTGTGTGCCAATTATGCTAAAGGATGCGCCACAATTTGAGCGCAAGCGGAAGCAGTGGGATAATGTAAAAGATGTTGGAGAATCGCTGGATGATTTGGGGGTAGGATGGAGCGAGTTGATCTTCAACCCAAGCTTGTAATAAAACTTAACGAGAAGATGATTTAGAAGAAAATGAGGAACTCAGACACACGTTCATATTCCTGTTGGAAAGTAAGCAAGCGATGAAGCAATATTAACAAAGCTATGAATTAATTGTAGAAGACACAAAGGACGAGCATGATCCAAAATAGCGAATTAAAAACAAAAGCACGAAAGTGTAATAGTCTCAACTTCTGGGCGAAGCCGCTCCGATGGGGCATAAGCATAGCGAGCCGAGCGGGATTCAATTGGCTCTTCGGGCCGCAAAAGGATGTTTCAGCTCTGGGAAGCCCCTAAGCTAATGTATATAAGCACGGAGGATTGCAACTTGCAAGACAACATTGTGTGTCAAGAGTATATATCAAAAATGTCGCAACAAAGCCAACCAAGCACTTACACACAAGGCTACTCCAGTCATACCACTTCAACCCAACAGTCACGCACAGCAGAATCAGATGCCGCATTCCTCATACCACACATCAAGAAAGGAGACCACATCCTCGACATCGGCTGCGGACCCGGAACTATCACGACCGGCTTCATCAAGTACGTGAGCGAGGGTTCTGTGATTGGGATCGACATATCTCCCGACGTCCTCCAAAAAGCCCAAGCCCATGCAACCTCAGCCAACATACCAACTTCAGGACCAGGCTCCGTCACCTTCCAAGAAGGCAACATCTTCGAAGGCCTTCCCTTCCCAGACGACACCTTCGACATCGTCTACTGCTCCCAAGTCCTCGGGCATTTCCCGCCTCCAGATCTCCCACTAGAAGCACTTACCGAGATGCGCCGCGTGCTAAAAACAGGCGGTATCCTGGCAACCCGGGAAGCTATCGATGCGCATTTCTATCCGAAGAGTCTGGACCTCGATCGTCTGTGGCTTGGGAAGTCGAGGAAGGCGGTACGGAAGGGGGCGCCGGAGGTAGATTCTACGAGTACGAGATTGCCGGCGTTGTTGAGGGCGGTGGGTTTTGATGCTGATAGGGGTAAAGTCAAGGTTGGTGCTGGGACGAGGGTGTTTGCTGGCAGGGAGACGAGGGGGTGGTTGGCGTGGAGGGCAGAGGGACAGTTGACGGAGGGGGATCCGTTTAGGCAGAGTTGGATTGAGGTTGGGATTACGGAGGAGGAGATTCAGGAGACGTTGGTTGCGGTTAGGAAGTGGGCTGGGACGGAGGATGCTTGGTTTGTTGCGGTGGAGGGTGAGATGCTTGCTTGGAAGTAGGTGGGTGGGTAAAGAGTGAAAGGGGAGCCGAAAGCTTAGCCGAGGAGGGACTTCTTCGGTTGTCATGGGCCATGGAAGTGTTTCGTAAATAAACTCTATATGACATCGAGATTTGCTTTGCATAATACGAGCATAATTTTACTAGTTGGGTTGACCAGAATGCTGTCTTATAATGCCAATACGAGAGCTTTGTCTTCCTATACTTTCTTCACTGTCAGAGAGAAACGAGACGGATTTATGAGGAGCAGCCAAAATATACAGCGCGAGAGCAGTAAAGAGAAAAGAAATATTGCCAAACATAGAGATAGATAAGACTGTGGTTCAAATTAAGATGGGAGGGATAAATCAACCTCCACAATATCGACGCTGTCCAAAACTCCAGGGCTGAGATGTACATAATCCTACAACATGGCGAAGCCTCCTCGCACCCAATCAACAACCCATCGTCCACCTAATTCTTGATCATCTTCTCCTGCAAATGCGTCCCACAATTCGGACAATCATGCTCAGCCACCGCAAATCGGTTCGAAGTAGCATCCTCATACGTAGGAGCTTCGCGCACCTGAATCTGCTGATTATCCCCGATCATCCTCGGTGGCTCGTTGTACACATGCTTCTCATCTCGGTAGGTGTTGTTCTGAGGTTGATACTGGGATGGTGCGGGGTATTGCTGGAATGTGTGTGGAGATCCTGGAGGCTTTGAGTTCGGGTTCGGGAGTGAGTTGTTGGAGGGGTCTTCGTGGTGGTTCCTGCTTGCACCGCATCTTCGGTCTTCGCGAATGGATTTCCTACAGGGTTGTTAGTGGATTGCTTGATGAATTGCAAGATGAACTGACGTGATGTAATGGATGCCGAAGAGGAATATTCCGAGCTTGATGAGACCCATTTTGATGTTGGTGCCTATTTGGGGTTATGTGAAGTGAGAATAATTTTGATCGAGTTGTTTGATGCTTGGAAATTGCTGACAGGAGAATTCGATGTTGAAATCTGCCTGCCTATATACTTTGAGGTGACTCAGTGAAGGGTACGTAACCAATTCGGGGTATACGCAATAGAGCGAAGGCAGCACGGATTTGGTCGTTGTGGCGCGGAGTTAACGATAACTGGCCGGGATGCTGGTGCGCAAATCAGCCCCGAGACCCCGCGGAGTTTCGGATCCGACTTCGTATCGCGTATTCCACCATGGGCCATCCATGGACGGCCCGTGGGACAACGCTGAACCAGTCAGATCTCTAAGGTCTGCTATAAAGGATACGATGTGGGTATTCCACATAAGGAGCCCATTCTTCTCCCAAATTCTGTTTGACAGCCTCGAACAAAAAGTACGAACGCTGTTCCATGTACCAAATATCCTCACAGTACTTGAGAAGAAGGCAATAATGCGCCGTGAGTATCAGCGCAGGCGGTCGCTTCTCACTCAGCAGTCGAATGAAAGTTGAGGAAACTCTGCCAACCCACATAGCTGCTGACGCTCTCGTCATTGAGGAATTGAGGCCTCGCGCGTATGCAGCAAACATGTTGCGGAGCCGCTCAATCGCATCAGCGTACGCCTCCATTTCCTCGACGGTGGTGGTGCTTTTGATGATAGGCATCTGGAACACGCTGGTGGTCAAGAGCGAGAGGCTTTGATCGACTTCTGGATCGGGGAGTGCGCCATCTGCTAATGAGGACTCTACTTTCAATCCTTCGGAGATCATCTGGCCAAGAGGCCCGCCTTCCAGATGCGCCAAGGCTGTTTGGACAAAGCCAACGCATCCACGAATACACAACATCCAGTTCGATAGGACTTCGTCTGATGCAGTCTCGGCAAACGGGAACAAGTGCTCCCGTGAGCGGAACGAAGCATAAGTGAACGTCATCAACAGAGTCGAAAACACCCACAGCTGGTTTGCATTCGCAGCCGTGATATTGGTCATTGCTCTTTGAAACGGGCCCAAGGCTACATCATGGTGCTGGCTCGCGAGATACGCATATCTGTCTTTCTCCTTCGGATCCGAGCTCAAATATCCGAGATGCAAAGCGGCAGTAGCCAGCATTCCATGCACCAAGTAGTCGCAAGAAATTGCACGCTCCACGAGGTATTCTTTCCAGGGAGCTGCCAATGTTTGGGCTGTCGATTGTATGAAGTGGTGCCACAGATTTATGTCTTCCATGTCAAAATGACCCACTCTCCTCTCGTTTTCTGTCACTGTTTCTTCAAGTCTGGGATCAACAAGGTCTCTGATGGGTATTGAAGACGGGGTTGAGGAGCCAATCGATGAAGCGGCTTGTGTGGGGTTTAGAGTACCGGCAGTTGTTGAAACGTCGGCTTTGGTCGATGGTGGGGGTTCAACATTGAGGTACTCGCATTGGATCTCCCTTTTCACACAACCAGAGCAGGCAGGTTTCTGCTCCCCACACTGCCGATATTAGCGTGTTGAAGTGCGCAGAGAGAGTGGGCACAATACGTACCTTCAGCTTTCGTCTTTTACATTCACGGCAGCCGCCTCTCGATTTGGTGTGCGACCGCCTGGTCTTCTGGACCGAGCTGGTCGTCGACATTCTACCTGATATCCTTAGTACCTTCCGGAAGTGCCGGTACTCCCCTGGAACAATCTGACGAGTTCTCCATGTGCGAATAGCTCTGGCGCATTGAGCGCTATGAATGGTGAAGAGTCCTGGGCGCTCACCTCGAAGTGTGTATCGTGAGACCCCTCCAAATGTTTACTTCGTCACGTGCAGGTCGGTCCAAGCGATAAGGGGTAAATCAAGTATCAGGAACGATTGATCCTTGATCATTCTGTGGGTTGCGGAGTGTGTCGCGTCGTTGGCTGCTGAGATGAATACGTGATACGTTTTCACTCAAGATGTTTCACCAATGACAGGTTGCTGACTAATGGGTGCTGTATCGTATCCCGCATTCCTCAGAGCGAAGTCCGCCTTCTCGCGAGTCGGGTCCAAGTGAAGCAGAACAATTGCACATACTCCACAAATCAATTAATTATATATCGACTATACTGTATCGAACTCCACAAACTAAGCGTGTTGACCCCCTGACCAATCTCCGGTGTGAGCCAATGTTGAGTTTGAAGCTGACCAAATTCACACTCGGAATTCGGATCTGACCTATGGGTATTATACGGCGTATTTTGCCCTATACCATCTCTTATTTTCAACATTCCTCACTCTCTCCTAACTACACGGCTAAACCTTATTTCAACATCCGCAGCGCAATGCGGGCGGCGTCTATATTGCCATCTCAAGTATCTTGTACTCCACCAACTTGGACCCCTGATATTTGTTACAGTGTAAGATTTACTTTATTTACTTTTTGTATGAAAATCAGGGCCTCACGTCATCTTGTCTCTTGGATTGCCAGAATTATATCTGAATCTCCTGCTCTCCCTTATAAGCCAAGAAGAGGTCTGCGCGCTAGATAAGCTTCATTTCCGATTAACTTTACCCCTCAGCGGAGATCCCCCACCTGCATCTGCGGCTAGCCCCTGAATCCCCTATTGTAAGTCTTAATTTCCCGACTAAATCCCCTCCAGCGTATCACCACATCGCAACGTTCTGAAACCTTTTTTCTCTTCAGCCTCAGAATTGCAACGACTCAAACGTCACGGTGGCTTTCGAGAGGCACTCCAATAACTGTATTCCTCAGGCGATGGGGAAATCTGCAACTCGATTGATGCTGAGGGCGCCTTAACCTGAGCGACTTCCTAATTCTTAAGGAGGAAGGCGGCCGCCAGCATGCGCTGTACTCTTACTTCATTGCCCACTTCGAGGCAAGTCCAATTAAAAGACGAGATGAGCTGCTGTGCCTCTCGCAGTCCCTTGGTTGGGTCTTACAAACTAGGAAAGACGACTCCCATGAGGAAGCCTCGCGTATACTTCCAGGTAGCAACCCGCGACGGCCGTTGGGTGCGTTCGGCCGCATGGCATTGTGCCACCTCCGCCCAGCAGCATGCACCTTTGCGAAAGCGCAGCTCGATGTGTCCTAGTCGACAGGAACAAGGCACGATCAGCCAATCTTTAACCAATCTCCTTCCAGGAAGGGTGAGTCGACCATGCCGGCATCTAGGAGATCTGAGGTTCCGACCTTCTCGAATAGTCTTGGCGCCATATTACAGGCCTGTAGATCACGAACTTTTAAAATCACACAGCATGTGCGCGAATTGATAATCAGGTGGTAAGTACAAATACCTTGGCAGGCTTTCTTTCCTCTTTTTGATCATTCTTGTCATTCGTTTTTGCTTCTCAAGATGACTGGCATGAAGAGTTTTGTGGCCCTGCTCGCTGCCGCTGTAGCGGCTGTGAACGCAGTGGCAATTCCTGCGCATCACGAAGTCCACGAGAAACGCGAAACTTTGCACCCAAGGTGGACGAAAAGAGATCGCGTCGAGTCTCACAAAGTTTTTCAAATGCGCATTGGATTGAAGCAGTCGAACCTTGAGAAAGGGTACGAGCACTTAATTGATGTGTAAGTTGGACTCCCGAGGAGATTGTTCTCTCACAATCTTGAAGATAAATCAGCCATCTAATATGTTTGTAGCTCCGACCCTGCTTCTCCAAACTTCGCAAAGCACTGGACTTCTGAGGAAGTGGTGGAGGCGTTCCGCCCATCTCAGCAGACTGAAGATGAAGTCCGAAACTGGCTCATCGACAGTGGCATCCCGTCCCAAAGAATTACCCACACCGACAACAAAGCATGGTTTGCTTTCTTCGCCACTGCTTCCGAAGCGGAAAAACTTCTTTTCACCGAGTTCCACGAATTTGAGGACTCTGTCACTGGAGGTGTGATCCCTGCTTGTGATCAGTATCACGTGCCCAAGCACATTCGAGAGCACATCGACTACATCACCCCAGGTATCAAGCTCATGGCACCTGTTGAGTCTCATCGCGAGAAGAGGGCAGCAGCTATGGCTCAGGCTGGCATCGAATCCCGAAGCGTCCATCTCCAACAACATAAGAATGTCCCAAGCGTCGACCCCAACGACTTGAGCACATGCGACGAACTGATCACTCCAGCCTGCGTTGCCGCTCTTTACAAGATCCCACCCGGAACCAGCAAGATTCGAGGGAACTCATTGGGAATCTTTGAATCCGAGTTGCAGTTCTACGCTCAGAAGGATCTGGACTCTTTCTTCACCACTTATAGGAAAGACATCCAGAACGGTACGCACCCGATTGGAGCCAACGTCGACGGTGGAATGCAGTCAACCACAGACTTGTATCAAGCCCTGGCCGGTGGAGAGGTTGCTCTTGATCTGCAGCTTGCGTATCCGATTGTCTATCCTCAAGAGATCACGCTTTACGATGTGGATGATTTCATTGTCCAGGCGAACCAACTGGACACTTATACTTTTGGCTTCAACACTTTCTTGGATGCTATCGATGGTGTAAGTATGGTTCTTTATCCGTATATAGAATTTAACTAACTGAAATACAGTCATACTGCAACTTCTCAGCTTATGGCGAGACTGGTAATGACCCAGCGCTCGATCAGGCATATCCCGATCCAGCTATTGGTGGCTGGGCTGGCAACCTCATGTGCGGCGTCTACAAGCCCACAAATGTCATCTCCCTTTCGTACGGAGGACAGGAGGCGGATATTCCTGTTTCGTACCAGAAGCGCCAATGTCTCGAATACATGAAGCTCGGTCTTCAAGGTGTATCTTTCCTCTACGCTTCTGGTGATTCCGGAGTCTCAAGTATGATCATCCATCTTCAAAAATCATCCTAAAACTAACGATAAACAGACTACCCACCAGCATTCGGCGGCACCGACGGACCAACCGGCTGTCTGGGTCCCAAAGGAAACGTCTTCAACCCCACCTGGCCAGGAACGTGCCCCTTCGTAACCAGTGTGGGAGCCACCAAAGTCTACCCTGGACACAAAGTCACCGATCCACAACCCGAATCCGCCGTTCTCGACCCAGCCTACCCGCCTTATTCCTCTGGTGGCGGCTTCAGCAACATCTACCCGATCCCAGACTACCAGACCAAAGCTGTCGCCAACTATTTTGCCAATTACAGCCCACCGTATCCGTATTACAGCGCGCTGAGCCCAGACTCGAGTGAAGTGCCGAATATCGCGGCGATCGTGGGGAATAGCAATGGGATTTATAATCGTATTGGACGAGGTATTCCGGATGTTAGTGCGAATGGAGATAATGATGCTGTACGTTACTTTCTGCACTTTTTGTGAATGATTGTGAAATTTGCGCTAACAAGGATGATAGGTCTGGGCTGGGGGCAGCGCACAATCCTATGGTGGTACCTCCGCCAGCACCCCGATCTTCTCATCTGTTATCACGAGACTTAATGAAGCACGACTTGGCGCAGGCAAGAAGCCAATTGGATTCTTGAATCCATCGCTTTATGCTAACCCGTCGATGCTGAATGATATTACCAATGGTGTGTCCACTTCATCTCCTCTTGACTTTGTTTCGCTGACTTCAATTAGGAACTAATGTTGGTTGCAACACTACTGGCTTCGCTGCTGTTCCTGGGTAAGTTTTGTGCTCAAATCCTTCCTTCAAGACTCTGCTAATAACGAGTAGTTGGGACCCTGTTACTGGACTCGGGACTCCAAATTTCCCAAAGATGCTGGCTTATTACCTTAGCTTGCCATAGAGAGCATCACGTATAGTATACGACTAGATTTTCGGGGGATTCGCCTTTACCTGGTACTTTAATACGGGAAGATTAAGCTTAATGATAATTCCAAAGAGAAATACCAAAAACGCATTTTTGAAGACTGAACCTTTGTGGCTTGGGCGATCTCAAGCTTGATTTGCTGGTGCGGGGAAATCCTACTCCGTAGCTTATGTGCACGTGATATAGGCTTCAACCTCACCGAAAGACAGCGGTCAGTTCCACAAGCGCACCGCCATCCTCGAAGCCACGGTTGCCTACTTCGAGACGGGAAGTTTCACGGTTAAAGGCTAAACCGTCTGACACTGATTTTCGTTTCCTTGACGAGCTGCAGTGTGATAATCCTCGGCGTGAAGTGACGGCTTGCGCAGAGAGCACATCGACCACCTGGGTCTCAAAGCTCAATTACATGGGTACACTGTCATACCTCTAGCATAGCCATCTATTTTAGGGCTCTTGTTCGTCCTCCGATAGCAGCTAACGAAGATCAGCGCGGGATGAATCGATATCCGAGTCGATGGAGACCACCTCTGAACCCTCCAAGCGAGCGTCTCTTACGTTGCCAGACCCATGTACAAATAATTCCCGGACAAGGAAAGGCCACAAGAAGTCTAGAGGCGGATGTTTCAACTGCAAACGCCGAAAGATAAAGGCAAGACGAGGTTCTAGTGCTGTAAGTCACGTGGCTGATATCATCCAGTGTCAGGAAAACCACCCATCATGTCATAACTGCATCAGGATCAACGTTCTCTGCACATACCCTCCTTCTCACACCTCAAATTCTATGCAAGTACCATGTTCGTCTTCGCTAGAATCCAGAACCCTGCAGTCGACGCCCA
Organism: Hyaloscypha variabilis F; assembly: GCA_002865655.1. Classification (NCBI taxonomy): domain Eukaryota; kingdom Fungi; phylum Ascomycota; class Leotiomycetes; order Helotiales; family Hyaloscyphaceae; genus Hyaloscypha; species Hyaloscypha variabilis. Next base: position 383,737 of record KZ613938.1, on the reverse strand, counting down.
CAATCTTCAACGCTTCTGACATGCGGTTGTTCCATCACTTCATCATCTATGCATACCCACATCTTCCACTCGGCAATGAAAGCGTATGGCCACGAGATATTGCATCATTCTCGCATTCAGTAAGTCTCATCCTCGTCAGCTTAAATGGAAAACTCCTGACTCGTTCGCAAGTACGACTTCCTCCTCCACGCAATGCTCTCCCTCTCCGCCTCCCACCTAACAGTGACCTCCAATTCGCCACTTAAGTCTTCCGCTCTCGCCTACCGCGGGCTCTCCATCGCTGGCCTCAACACCGCGCTCTCTTCCACACCGAAGTGCAAAGCAGAAGCGGACGCCATCCTCGCCACCTGCTTGATTCTCACTGCGGTAACCTTGTACATGGGCGAAAGCGTCGAAGAGTTCTTCACCATGATGCGTGGCATCAGCCTAATCCTATCTCAAGATTGGGTGAGCAAATACGGAACCTCGTTTCTCAATCTCAATGCAGGTGGTCAGGAGCTCGTCATCCGGTCGAGATTGAAGGATTTTCGGCTGCTTCCTAAACATCTAGTCGCTGAAGCCAGGAATTCAGTCGAGAGGTTGAGAGGAATAGCGACTCGGGGGGTTGAGCGAGAGCTGTGCGAGCTGCAGGCTGAGATGGTGAGGTTGTTGTCTGTTTCGTCGCTTGAAGGTTTGTCTCCTCGTTTTCGTCTTATGTTCAATTGTAGGGACTAACTTAGAGTTACAAGCATACCTCAAGTTCCGGCAGATCCAAGCCATGATCTCCGGCCTCCCGCTCGCAGAATTCGAAGCCTTTATCCGGCCTTCAAATGCAGTCGCACAGATCATTATAGCACATTACATAGCTTTGATGGCGCTCATGGCACCAATCAAATCACGGGAGTGGGCAGGCAGGAATATGGGGACGCCGAATCGGCATACGGTATTCAAGCTCGATGGGATCTTAGACAAGGTTCCGGGGGAGATGAGAGAGTTTCTTTATTGGCCAATGAAAGCTACGGGTTTAATCGTGGGTATTCCGCCGTATTTGAAGATTTTGAACTCGGCGGAAGAAGAAGGGTTGTTTAATGGACTACAAGATGAAAGCGCGTGGACAAAGCCGTACATAGTGTGAGGAGAATAATTTCTTGGATGGTAGTAGCAGAGCTTTTTGTGGCTTGTTTGGCTGCAGGGATACTCGGATTTGTCGCATTCAGACTGACCTGCAGACACGTGCATGAGACTTGGCATTACCGCTTTAACTATTCGTCTATTCCCTTCTGCACGAACTCTATCAATCTAAGACATTCGCAATCTCTCTGCTCAGGTATAAGACGGTGAGATTAGATCCGACTTAAGATAACTTCATAGAAGGTGCCTCGTTTCCCCTTTGGTCAACAAAGCTGTCAAAAAGTAGAGCATAGGCCTGAAACGCGATTTCACTTCTTCACTTCGAATTTTCGTAAGAACAGAGCTCATTCAGTCCATCATGGCATTCCCATACAAGAAAATCCTCGTCCTCGGAGCGACTTCTGGCATTGGTCTCGCTCTCGCGGAAAAGATACTCATCAATGGGTCTCATGTCATTGCAGTTGGTCGAAGAAAAGATCGTCTAGACACTCTATTGCAAAAGCATGGCGCGGAGAGAGTCTCAATCCTGCCATTCGACATTACTGACCTGGAAGGGATCCCATCTTTCATCCAATCGTACCCCATCCTCCACCCTCCACTTCTCCCACATTTCTGACTCGAGACCAGTATGCTCACCTCCCATCCAGACCTCGACTCCGTCCTCTTCTCCTCTGGCATCCAACGACCTCTCGATTTCTCGTCCCCAGAAACCATCGATCTCGACCTAGTCTCCACAGGAATAACCACGAACTACACCTCCCACATTCACCTCCTCAAATACCTCCTCCCACACTTCCTCACCCCCTCATCTCTATCCCCAAAATCTCTCATCTTCATCTCGAGCGCCCTGGGTCTCGTCCCCATACCGAAAGTCACAGGATACTGTGCGTCCAAAGCAGCGCTACACCATCTCATTCTATGTCTTCGCGAACAAGTTGGGGAGAAAGGAGTTAAGGTTACAGAGATTGTGCCGCCGGCTGTGAAGACGGAGTTGCATGATTATGAGGGGGAGGGGGGTAGAGCGTTGGGAATGGATCTTGATGAATTTACTGATGAGGCGTGGAAGGGTTTGGAGGAGGGAAAGGATGATATTCCTGTTGGGATGGCGAAGAGGACGTATGAGGTTTTTGAGGAGAAGAGGCAGGGGATGTTCAGGAATTTGATGGGGTTATTGAAGGCGAGTGAAAAACCTTAATGAGTATTGTATTGAGGACAAAACTTTGTGTTGTTACTATGCTAGAATGGTTCTGCACGAGCTATTCTTGGCTTCAATGGAATTAGATGTAGCAGTCACGCAATGAAATTTCTAGAACTCTCAATTATTTGGATGATAGTTTTGAAAATTCATAAAACAATAGTGCAGGTAATTGAGATAACAGTCAAAAAGAGACGAAATGAGGTTTAGTAGCGGGATAGACAGAAATACCACAGCTTTCAGCCCATCCAGTTCCATGGCCGAGACAGAAAGCTGCACCTGAACCCTCATATCCTATTTGCCACAACCAATTTCTACAGCTCTTATAAGACCGGCCAGGCCTCAATCTGATCGAAACCCACAGTAGTAACTCGTGGCATTCTGTTGAAGAGGCAGGCCGAAGACTCAAGAATAGTAATAGATATTTGATCCTAACTTATATTAGCCTAAGCATACAACCGTGGAATTGGAAGATCATACATACAAAGCAATGCTAGGACTAAGGCTGCAGACATAAGCCATAACGCTTCCGGAGAGCGCATACCAGTCTTCTCCATCCTCAAAAGTAAAGTCTGATTACAGACTGCAGACCTTAACAAGACCATTGTATGCGTTGTTGGTGTCAGTTGATCTATTGCGTACCTGAGCAGCCCCTAAGTAGTCGCTAAGTACCCCCTGAGCATTGTGGGTAAGTTCAAGTAAACTAGGTAATAGCTGCGTTACATTTTCTCTCGTTTTAAGAATCGTCCACCTTCTGTTGAAATTTGCTTTTCCAGTGGATCTTCATGTCCCTCGTTGCCGTCATGATTGGACCGCCTTGTATGCAAGCTGGCTTTCAAATTTTTATTGCATTCTCATATGGAAAGGAGTCATATCCTATGTCTACCGAGCTCCTCTTCTCTCTTCAAATAATCTAAAATTTGTATCAAAATCATGCGATCAACAACAGGCTGCCTTTCCTTCCTCGTCCACCTACTCTAAAGCCTCGAGTATTGTTTCTTCTATCAAATTTTGGTGCGGTGCTCTGGCTTCTGCTCTAGCATTTTTTGCCTTTGCGTCTTCTGCTTGATCTTGGTATTTGGGGCATCGGCAAATCTTACAACGACAATTCGTACAAACGTGAAGCGACCTCTTCACCGCAATCCAATCCTCCGGCAAATGGCTCTCGAAGCCGTCTTCTGGCTTGCCTATCGGACAATTAGCCTCGTCCTCGCAATTGCATGATGAAATTGAAAACTCACAAAACAGAAAATAGACAAAACAGAGAACAATTGGGAACCAAGTAGCGAGCGCAAAGACCTGTCCAAAACCCCACGAGTTTTCGTGATATTCCGAGCCGGCCATCTCCTTCATCTTCCCTCGCAGCGTCGTCATCTCGGCAACGCACCATATCATTAGAACACAGCTGAGTAGTGGAGTTACCAATGCTAAACGTCTTCCAAATATAACTGCTTGTTGAAAATGTATTCTGTTTATCATCCTTAGATCCACTTTCTCCAAGGTCACCAGAACCTGCGACATCGACACGAAGCCCCAGGCTGAGAACAGCGTATAATCCCTCCTTGGACTCTCAGTATACCGTCCCATACGATTATCAAGACACTTCATAACAAGATTCTTCATGCCTCGCACCTTCATTGTATTATGTTCGACAATGATCGCGATCAAGAACGGCCAGACGGCGAGGTAGAAGCAGAACCTGGGGATCCGAAAGCGGGCGATGCCGAACTGGAAGAACCACAGCGCAATGCATGCGGAGCTGGTGAATACGCAGAGCAGCTCCGCAATTACCATCTCGTATCGCGACACGGCCTGACTGTGGAATGCGAGCGTCGACACCTCGGCCGCCAGCGTGAACGTCAAGCACATGTCGAACAGCGGCGTAATCGTCCCGGTAAACGCGTCGAAGAATCGTTCTAAGATGCTCCGGACTGCATCGTCAGCACTGGGTAGGCTCTGCTCTCTACTTTGTGGCTGTGGCGACACATTTTGCTGGACCGGGCCAAGCTTCAGCAGCGCTCTGCCAAAAGGAATAGCCAGAGCCATTGCGAAAACAAGAACTAGACCGAGCAGCCAGTAGTATACGATCATCAACTGCCCAAAATATGAGCTTGGCTTAAATCTCAGCTTCAAAAATTCTTGCACAAAGCACTTACGCCAATGCCGCCAATATCTGGGTTGCCGCCCCAGTCGACATCTGCACAAACCTCACTGTTACAAGACATGTTAATGCTCTCCACAAACGCCATGTTGGCAATAGCAGAAGCCGAGCTCCAGCTGGTCGTCCACCACTCGCATAACATGCCTTCAGTCGATTCGTTGAAGGGAAAGGGCAAGAGTTGCAAGAAGCCGACGACGCCACGGATACCAAGGTCTCACGCGTCCTGGTTGTTGATCGTGATGTTGACGTATATCGGTGCTGCCGCTTGGCAAAGTTCGGTCGTCCATGGGAATTGGAGAGCCGACAGTTCAGACGGAGAGATGTTTGGCATGACGCTCTACGTGGAGCAACTTAGTGACTAGGAATGATATCCTTGCGCTTTAGCAGAATATTTGAGAGTTAGGATGTTGTGTTCTGGGCCATGGGAAAGAGGGGACGAGGTGACGAGCTCTTGGAATAGAGAGAAGCCGAGTGAGCAGGCAGATGAGACCTATATCTTGGTATTTTCTCTACACGCTCGACATAGCCTCCACCAAACAAACGTTTGCTAGGCTCAAGGTCTTAAGTCGAGTTGCACAGCAGGCAAGGCTGTCATTGCCAGTGCTCTTCGCTGACGTGGACAGGGTCTGAGATCCAAGCAGCCACATTTCTATCGTATACTCGCACGGAGGTTCCCATGTCAGATAACTTCCCGGACTCTTTTTCTCAACCCGGCCAGAATATCACGAAGTTATCCGCTACCAATCTTCAAAAATTACCAGAGCTCTAAGCAAGAAAAGAAAGACACTCCTACAATCTCTAGGTGTGGTCGCTAGGAGACAGTGACGTGATGTGGCAGCAGACTCTTTCTTACCGAACCTCGACCCCAGCAATAAGAGCCACTTTCAAATACATGTGAATGACCTTTTGCGCCCGGAATCCTAGAGGCGCTGCACAGCCACGATTAATAGCAGCCTCTTGACTTCTGGTCTGCTGTCAGAGCCTATCAAGCTCAGATCCGAGGCGGTAACTTGCTCATATTCTCTCGGTTAGGCTGCGGCGGGCTTCCGAGAAAAGATACGGGGTAAACATCGTTATCAGTGGGTGATAGCACTTGACGCGGAATGTTTGCGTAGCGATACGTGCGAAGGCACTGCCAGTGGTATGGTGGTGACTTGTTGAGATCAAGACCTGAGATGAACCTAATCATCCTCTTTATTCTCAGAAATCTCCCATACGCTCTCCATTTGAGGATGCTCTAGTACAATAAGCAGGAATGTGGCAAGTTTAAACTACGTTCAAACTTTTCCGCCGTGACAAGCTCAAGGTTGTCTCTAAGTCTAGGCGATTTCCTTGATGCATGCCACGACACACACCAATTCTCTCGTACAATTCTTCACCCTCGTCTACACAACGCAACACGAGACAGTATACAGACACCGATCGCTCTTCGCGCTCTAGCTCTGGATCACTCCTGATACTAGTGAGACGACCAAATGTTAAGCATACAACTCTCGAGCCGGACGCAATATGTGTCAACCCATACATAGAGTCATCGAACAGATAGTCTGGTTGGAACGTAGCAAACTGATCCCCGACCTTGAGGCCGAAGCCAGGGTCGCCTGATTCACGGTCTACTTCGCGGTCTTCGTCCATGGCACAGGTAGCCGAGATAGTCGCAAGCATATTAGCCCACTGCTGCCCGTGATAAACCGTTCCTTGAGCCACCCATCCGCAAAGGCTGACTTTTGCCTTTTCGACGTTACCCATGTACGCATCGCCGTGGTATATAACTTCGGCTCCGAGGAACTCTATGCCCTCGAGGGACACTCCCCAGCACGTCACTTTTCCAGTTACCGAAGCCCATGACCAGCTTGGCATTCGGCTAATTTCAGGGCGGGATATGGCGGGCTCAGCCAAATACCAGAAGAAACAGCTCTCTAGTTCGCGCTCCCACAGCCCACACAAATATTTCCCCGCTTCTGGCCTCTGCCTGCTGAAAGACTTGGCTATACCTGCAAGGGCAGGCAGACTGTCTGACTTGAACGTCAAATTGCAACTGGTGTATTCTGAGAGGATCCGGCCCCATTGCTTAAATACGGCCGGCTGTTTGAAAATACTGACAAGAGGTTTCGAGGTTGAGCTGTTGCTAGGACGATACCAGCTGCATTGGCAGTCCAGCTCTTTGTTGCACTCCCAGAAAAGCTCTTTACGCATGAAGTGAAGCATACGCCTTGATAGGAACTGCTCCTGATACACCCAAGCGCGAGTTAAGAGTGGCCATTCTATCTCCGCGAGAAGCTCATCTTCAGTATCTCGAGCGGTGTAATGTGGCCAAACTGGACGTAAGAATATGGGCGTGCCATCCACGTCTCTGATATCGACTGCTGTGCTACTACTCCCGGAATCCTGGAACAAACTTTGCCCACTGCCATTACACCATGTTGCGGCGAGTGTCAGCTCCGCATTGGCGTAGATCGACGCCATGGTCGCCGCCTCTCGTGCCCAGTCGTCCTTGTCGTCCTGGACAATGCACATACAATCAATCCAGACGTACAGAATACCGAGCCGTCGAAGAACTGAGATGGCGTCTTGCATCATTGGAGGGAAATCACAAAGACTGATCCCGTTTTCCTTTCGTTGGGCCAAGTTGTTTTGTTCCAATCGCACCTGTTGTGTTTCTTCGCTCCACCGATGGCTGAGTGCCGCATACGCCGAGCAAGGTGCTTCCTTTCCGACCAGTTGTATGGACTCTTGATCTTCATCCCCGAGATAGAGAAGCCGAGTCGGTTGAAAGCTCACGTCTTGTGCACGGCATTGCTCATGCTCACTCCGGCACGCTGCCAGCCACCGCGCGGCTTGGTCCAGAGAAGCTTCGTCTCTGGTACAACCTGGAAGTCTTCTACCTGCGCAAATACAAGGCTGGATGAGTGGGATAGCCTCTGAATAGTTTTCTGGGTCAACAAAAAGCTCAAATACCCGCTGGCTTTCTGCAAGCACAAGCCGCGGCCGTTCCCCAGACCTCGCCGGCCACCATTGCGCCTTCTCGAACTCGGCGGGGAAAGTGTCGAATGCCTCAACCATTCTCTTGCAACTTCTGCATCCACGCCGCGCAGATTTAACCAAATTTTCATGTGAGAATTCATGGTAATCAGACGACCAGAATACAGATTCCGGACCATAGCTTCCGATGACATCGATCTCGAGAGGCATAATTCCGAAACCCAGCTCGAAAAGGCAGACCCCACATCGCCATTTGCCGCTGGCCAAGGACCAGAGCGCTTTTAATACGGGCTTCATCATTGTGCTCAAACACAACAGATTCCCGAGCAAGTTTTGTGAAAAACTGATTCGGAGACAAGTAGATGAAAAAAGTGTTGCATCTCTGACGCCCATTTTGGGTGCTGACAAGTTACATAAGCAAGGTATTTTGGGCGGGGGTATGGACGATCCGAGCTACGGTGGCCTTTTGATTGAACGGAATAGTGGCAATAATTCCGAACGTGCTAGATTAGAGTACACAAACACTTTTCGGAACTAATGGTATGTCATTATGTCTAAGAAATATTAGGAGAGCAGTTTTATAAAACATGTGTTTACTTGGACAGGAAGTTAGATTCCATAGAATACCGTATTAATTGGGATATAAGACCACCCCCTAGAATAAGACCACCCCACGATATAAGACCATTCCCCAGTGAATTAGCTGTGGGGCCCACTTGATATAAGACCATGGTCTTATAATAATATCAAGCTACATGATTCGTCAGTTTATATATAGTATTACTAGAGGTCTTTTTAGTACTCTCCTAAGACCTTTTCAGCGCCTACTCTATAAGTATCTAGGGAACTAGTAACCGTGTTATAAATATCAGCCTTTTATTACTTAATTAAAGACTTTCCTACGTCGCGTCCGTAGGTTACTACAGCTTCCTTATCCTTCACAGTAGTGCGATCGACGTATTAGTAGACCCCCCTTAGTTATAAGACCACCTCCTAGCTAATTAAAATGGTGCAAACGGGCTATAAGACCATGGGCTTATATTCCAATTAATACGGTATCTACTATGACTTGGAACACCGAGGATGAAGTATTGTTTTCCCCGTCAACCTAGGGCTATATGAATGAGTTGTTCGACTTTTTGATCTAGCGTGAATAATATGAGGAGGCTAAAGTTGGCTCTATATTATATTACGTATTACTAGGCTGACTTGGGGCGTGCTTAGGATACTCAGGCACGTAAAGGCTCTACTCCGACATGCTTACCTTCGGCTCAGGTATGCTCACTCTTAGATCAAGCTAAAGCAGCAGGCTGTAGCAGCTGCTGCTCACGTCTAGAGACTAAAGCAGAACCAGCAAATATGACATTAGAGCCTCTTTCGTGGTAGAACAACATAATTGAAGCCCTAAACTAATACAATGCAACTATAAAGTCGTTTTCAAGCCAGTTTCCTCTGATACAAACGCTTTTGATGACCCAATTGTCCTTTTTTCTTGTGATCCTATCATCAAGTAGGACTTTCTTGTACTTTGGCTCTGCTCCAACTGCTCCTCCTATCCAAGGCCTCAATTTCGATAAAAGTTGCAACGCCCCATTCTGCAACAAAGAGCCCTTTCCTTTCAGAACTAGGTTCATAAGCATGTCTGAATTAGGTGGCTTCTCTATCAGAATGAAATCCTCAAGAGTGACCAGAAGCATGCCATCCTTATCACTTTTCTCGTTATCTTTCTCGAAAACGAAGCAAACATCATTATCTCCGCCCCACTTCAGATACTCTTCCAAAATCAAGAAATAATCTCGAATCCGTTCATGCCCCCTGTCGAAAAATCGTAGAGTACGCACCTGTTGTGCTAGAATAGTTAAAAATACAGCCCATACAGTGGTGATCCACTCGTCTTGCGGAATTTTCTTGGATGTTAATGTGATCTGATCCTTTGGAGATACACCGTGCTTGAGCAAGTCGCAAACCAGGTTATAGCGCGGTGGCGCGATCGAGGCTGACAATAGAAGGCTTCGCTCTTGGACAGGAGCAACTGATTTTGGTAGTGGCAGCTGTGTCGTGACATAGTTGTGTTGTCCAGCGTGCGCTAGCCAGTGGAGATAGGAAAAGCTATTGTCATACATTTCATGCTGTCTAGAATCCCAACTCACACCCCACAAAATATTTCCCAAGTTTTGAATTTTCTCATCCGGATGGGAATATGGATTCTGCCTGTGGTACTCCAAGACCTCGCCAACTTCATTCAAAAGCCTCGGAGGAATTTCTTCGGATGGGGCAACACCATAACACAAATCCTCAAAGCACTGGTACAGCCAGTTGGCGTCCCATGTTTGGGTTAAATATTTGTTCGTAGTCCTTGCAAACTTGAACTCTGATAGAAGCAGGCGTTGGTATGCTTGAGTATTATCAAAATCCCCCAATCTTTTTTTCATTCTGGCATACCTCACGGGTTCTGCAAGGTAGTCTCGAACAGAGCGATGGAAAAAATCGACATTATAGCGAAAATAGATATCGTCGCTAGGTGCTAAAGCTGTGTCGATACTTGTTCCTTGGCTCCAATCCGAGGTCTTCATTTCCAGTAAGCCTTTGGATAGGCTATCTAGCTGAGCGCGGACAGTTGAGTGTCGATCCATGATCTCTTGGTCTGAATACGCTTTAATGGGAGCTTTATAAGGAAAGTCGGGGTCCTTGAGATCTTCAAGCCAAGAGTAGAAGAGGGCGTTCCTAGAGCCATGAGAAGCAGCCAGTATGAGCATTCTGTCGGATCGTCCGCGATCAGCTGGGTCTATGTCGTTGAACATTCTGTCGAATAATGAATCTAAACCTCGGGGAATCAGATCCAGCTTTTCCTTCAAAGCAGGGAGCGAAGAACGATGTCTGACGCCATCTAAGAGAGACCGAACCACGAGACGAACCCACAGGAAAACCCCGTCTGCTCTTTTCACAATGGTCTCAACAATTTCTAGCAAAGTCTTTTCCGAGCCGATAAAGTAAGACTCTTTCTCAAAATTTGCATGGGTGAAACGCTGGATGTCACCACACGTCAAGTCATGTAGCTGCATCCGGAGATTGCTGTCAAATATTTCAAGAAATTCCGTGTAAGGCCTGCTGCTCACGCAGATCTTAACCTCGTCCGAGCTAGCCCATTCTTGGAGCATTTGAGCCAACTCCCAGTGATCCATGTTCTCTGCTTCGAATTCATCAAGTCCATCGATGAAGAAGCAGAAACGGTGACCGGGGAATTTGTGCCTGCCGACAATGACACCCATGGCTGCTTTCAGTTCGGAGAATAAGAAAGGCATATCTTCCCATCTAGACATCTTGGTTTGGGAATTGTTCCAATGACTCGGAAATATCTCCTTGATGAGGTCCGGATATTGGTTGAGAATCTCAAATAGCAGAGATCTGTAAAGTCCTTCAAGCGATTTTTGTTGCACGTGTCCTGAGTTCCAGAAAAAGAATTTCCCGAAAACCAGCTTCTTGTCTCCCGCCCACTTCCTGAGCTCTTCCATGAGTTGTGGATGCTGGGTGAGACTTTTCATTATGGTCGATTTCCCTGAGCCAGCTTTCCCAGAGATATGGTAGATCCTGCTGCCTGAATTGAGCCATTTCAAGAATGAGTGACGAGTTCGTTGATGCAGCTCTAGCTCATCGTCGTATCTGACTGTTTTATCTGATCCGGGAAGCCCTGCCTCTTTGCTGTCGTCCTCCAGCAGCCAGCCAAAAGTCCCAGACTCAGCATCCGAAATAGCCTCGCTGCGTGAATGAATCGAATTGAAGTATAGCTTCTTGAGTATACGGGTTTCAGCAGTATGCGAATTCGATACAGCTTTGAGCTGAGCTATCAGTGATAACAAAGAAGCGTGCATCTCGGACAACGAGGCCGTGTTGACTGTGTTGTCAGAATCGCTCAGCTTCAGAGATTGGAATAGTTCTCCCGTAAGTTTCCGTTCTAGATTTTGTATAGCTTGGTGGACGGTCGTCAGTTTATCCAAGCTGTCGGATGAAAGTTGAAGTCCTGTGTCTTGTATTTCATCCAACTGGGACTTCACCGAAGTTTGCTGCTCACTGAAATTTTGTTAGCCTGGGAAATATGATAATTTTCGGAGGTTTCTGAGGGACATACCCGAGAATAAGATTGAGTCTGAGGAGGAGTTGCAATCGATGCTCGATAAGCTTCTGCTCAATAGCCGCAATCTCTTTCTCTTTCCGCATGCTCTTCCATTTAGCTTCAAGACTGCGCCAGATTTTGTTTCCTTCCTTCATCTGCAAGTCTTTGAGTATCACCGAAAGCTCTTGGGACATCTCGATACACTCCGCGGCAAGGCTCTTCAGATCCTTGACATGGGGACTGTTCCCTTTGACATCAGATTGAAGGGATTTCGTAATGCCTTCGAGGTCACTCAGGACGCTGGTGATCCGCATATTATCAGATGCTATTCCGAGCTCGTAGACTTCGTAGGAGCCCTTGATAAGGGTCCAAGAGAAGTCGACGAAGTTGAGAATGCTGGCGGCAAAGCCGACCGCCGTGATCGGATCCATGACGCCCTGAGATTACTGCCGGTGGATAGTATGACCCCTAATCAGGCCCCCTTGATCAAAGCTAGAGATAGGAATGGGGACGAGAGGAGCACTGTAGATTGTGAAAAAGCTGAAAACAGATGCAGAGTCCGCGAAATCAGGCAGAAGATCCAACGGGGCTGAGTTGTGTGTGGCTGTGGGCTCAGCCAACAAGAACGCGCCACGCTGCAATGTGAACCATGAGTAGAGCCTCGCCGAGTCGCTGCTCAGAAATTCAAATGTAGTATTTGGGGTTTCAGTCAATAAAACCATCTTGCCATAATACATTAGTATACATATCGCATTTGTAATAATCGAAAGACTTAAAGGACGCATTAACGCAGTCCAATCGACAAGACATAGACCTCTCTCAATCCCTGCAAACAATCCAAGAAAATATTTAGAAATATTTTTGAAACTTCACAGGATCTCGCTGACTTCACCAAGTCTGGCATTGAGCAGATATCTGTGCGGAGTAATATAAGGTCATCGAATGAAACTTCAACGAGCTTTTTATTTCTTCCTTGCAAGAGAAGATATTTCGCGTTCGCTACTATCTTCGATTTCTAAGTAACAAATCTCCCACTGCGGCTCAATACAAGGGCCCAAGCATTAATTATAAACATAACATGGGATTAAATGAGGCGACACTTGAATAGTGTTTGAACGGCGATCGGGTCCGGCTCCGCGATCAAAATTGCGATGTGGTGAGATTCACCTTGTAGCTTCTATGGTCGATGAGGGTACGACAATCCCATCGGCATTAGTGAAATCGACATCGCAATACTTGATGCTAAATTGGGTTAGGAACATAGTTCAAACCCAGACAATGCTCGCCCACGAGAAAATCTTACGAGAACTCTTACTTTGCGTTTTAACCAGATACTCGTCATGTGGCGTAAAGAACGCCACATTCTAGCTCTAGCACCGTTTCGGTCTCCAAACCTTAGGATCTCCAGTCCATTACCTTTCGCGCTTTCGAAACACGTGGGAATAGAAATTCCAATTCTTCTAGCAAGTTGAAAGATATGTAGAACCCATCGCTGCAGCCCAGAAAGATAAACTTGTTTCCAACCGACGCGATATCGTCGAACCGAAACCAGCTGGGGCTCTCCCTTGCTTCATTTCAGGAAAACTGCGCACGGACTAGCTCAAGTCTATATAGAGATCAAAAACCATCAGAAGATGGATATCTGGATCAAAGGCTTTCGGGTTGATTTGAATTATCTTCAATTTGACAGCAAACGGTGACGACATTGGCGCACTCGCTTACTACGAGAGGTCCTTCGATCGCCGCCTAGGGCTGTGGTCGGGTCGGAGCTCTCCCGTTGGGCTTAGTAGAAAAAGGAAATATTGAAGAAAATCCACCATCCCCATCATCGTTCGCCACATTAACCTTGTTTACCCCTCTGAGACCCGGGGAGGTGTGCAGCATGAGCTGAAAGCTTGGGAAATAGAAGAGCAGCGTCAAATGGGTATCGTATCATACGCATGGGATTCTTGTGGAATTGAAGTTCTGTCCAACAATTCAATTGACCGCTTCTCATGTTCCCAAACCCCAGGTCCGGCCGATTGGTGATCATATTCACAAGCAGCACCCACGAACTGTCCACGGAGCTTCCCGTGCTAGAATGTGGCTGGGGTTGCTGTTGAAGCTACTTGGATGGGAGGCCCTGGTCCAGAAATGATCTTTAATCAAGGGCCCGAGGGGTGCGAAAAGCGTCCGGTTATCATCCGGCCTGCTGGTACCTAAGACCCTTGAATGATCATCACCACCCCAGTCTTGGCAGAGTACTGGCCACACCTTATTAGGTATCAAGCTTAAAGTCGTGGCTCAAAGAAGACCAGCGGCTTGACGCATCACTGCATTCGGTTGGCTGACAGATTTGGCTTGCCCTGTGTCCTGCCGCCTCCACATTTTGCACACTAAACGCGGGCCAGAGGACATCCGAAGAACATCGTCGTGGTCCCACTCAGGCAAATACTTTCTACCTCTTTTGCAGATATCACTCAGCCTGCTACAATGGTATTGGTTGATTGTTTTCGTAGGATACATTTCAATCTTTGAAGTTGATCCGAGCACACGGATTGCCCAGTTCCGGATTACCACTCTCTCTGTCCCGGATGCCGGCTGGCCAAGTAGGTTCCTTGGTAGAAAAGATTTGACCGTGTGCGGGGTATCACTGCATCATGAACTCCTGCATGACTTGTTCTTCGTAGGTATATAAGTATCTTCTTCCTTAATCTCTGTCGTCTTCTCCATCGCAACTTCATAACACAATCTGTTGAGTGTTCTAGACCAACAGGAACTCCTTCACTTCAATACATTCAACTACACCCAGCCAATCACCACCAGTATGCTGTTCTCATCCACGGCGGCCCTGGCTTTGACCATGGCCATGAGTGCCTCTGCTCTTCCTGCGATGACTAAGAGACAAGCAACGGACATTGACGCAGACATCCTTCAATACGCCTTGACTGTGAGCGAAGCCACTCGTCATCTAATATTCAACTACTGACGCGTTCATAGCTTGAGCATCTTGAGAATGCCTTCTACAAAAATGCTCTATCCAGGTGGAGCTTGGACGAGTTCACCGCCGCAGGTTTCCCAGCCAGTTTCTACGATGAACTCAAGTACATCGCACATGACGAGGAAGGTCACGTTCTCTACCTCGAGGCCGGTCTCACCGCAGCTGGAGCCACGCCCGTCGCAGCTTGCACGTACAGCTTCCCAATGACCACCCCCCAGGAATTCGTCACCCTAGCCTCAGTTATCGAGGGTGTCGGAGTCTCCGCATACCTTGGCGCCGCAGCCGACATCACCAGCAAGGCCTATCTCACAGCAGCTGGCTCCATCCTTGTTACTGAGGCACTTCACCAATCTGCTGCTCGCGGTGCAGTCGGCGAGATCCCAATGGCCAACGTCTTCGGTACCCCAATGGGCCTGAATGCCGTTTACACCATTGCATCCGGCTTCATCACTGCATGCCCCAGCAGCAACGTCGCTCTCCCAGTCAAGGCGTACCCAACCCTCGCACTCCAGAGCGGCGACCCCACTGCACCGAATGCCACCATCTACATCAAGCCCGCGACTCCACCAAGCGGCACCGCTTATGCCACCTTTGTCAGTGGCCTCACGATCCTACCCGTCACCGCAACTACGGCACAAGATGGTTGGTTCAGTGCAGTTGTCCCAGTTGGCGTCAGCGGACAATCATACGTCTTCTTGACGTCCGACAACTCTGGGAACATCACTGATTCTTCGGTCCTCGCTGGGTAAGTTCTTTCCGATGTCAATTCAGAAATCACTGCTAATTCTCTTTAGACCTGCTATCATTGAGGCTACACCAGATGCTCCAACATTCAGCTTGACCATCACATAAAATGTTTTCACGTTGATGATCATGTTAACGACCGAAAGTCCCCAGAATTTCACGGGGGTATATACGAATCAAGCGACAGAGATTTTATAGCATGAGTCCTAGAGAGACATAATTGTAATGAGAAATATAAACTTTCAGAAATATTCCATCTGCCTTTAGTGAAACGCGATATTGTGACCTTGTAATCAGACTTCGAAATTCTGCCCAATTTCCCTAGAAGATAATCTCTGAACAGCAATGAGGAGTCTTGTAGATTAATAATAAGAGAAACTTCTGAATATGAAGATCAATATTCATCTATCAAGAAAATCCTCTCAAGCAATTCATTCCTCCACGTGCTCAGGCTTTACTAGCGGAGGTCCCTTAAATTTCCGCCCCTGAACGAACCGAGCCCGCTAGTGTCCGCAGGGCTCTAATTAGCAAACTTCCGAGAGGCATTACATCCCCTCTCTTATGAACGCGAACATCGACATCGCTTGAAAAGTTATTCGAGCAGCACAGAATATCTGCTAGCTATGGAGGATGCAATTCGTCCCGACAAGCAAGCTTTCAAAGCGATGTACGAGAAAGGGTATCGAACCTGGTCCGGCCTGCACGAATTAACCGTCGAAGAAGGCAAGCCACAACCGCCTTGGTGGGACTCACTATTCCAGCTGCAGCATCCTACTTTTCCAGAAGACCTTGATCTAAACACATCATTCTCGAACACCATTCTTGCAAAAGGAAAGTCTTTGTGGAGAACGTCACCCGGGAGCTGTGATCTACCATTCTTCGAGCAGGATTTCTTCATCCCCATCGCGTCGGATCATCCAGTCATACTCGAACTCTCAGATTCACAACAGTCTGCAACCGCATTCTTCCGGTGGCTACTTGAGGATGCTGACGATCACATCGCCGTACTCGTGCTCACATGGACATATATTCTTTCTGCTCGATGGGCTGAGATCATCCCTGGCGTCTCTGGCCCTCAATACAGCCACTCCCAAGCTGAATGGAACTTTCACGCCAATTCTTGTGAAGAAGCTCCGAATTATCATGATAGCGTGGCTATAAATCTTGGCGATGTTGACGACGACGCAGCTCGGTGGTGGGCAGCGATCCTCTCCCCAGAAAGAGGCTGGGACCTATCTATATCCAGCGACAAGGGCCACATCCTGTACTCACCATGGTACACGGAGGTTGCGTCAACCCAGAGATTTACGCTATCACGCTGCGCAAAATCCCAAAAGCTCCCGCCTGGGTATCCAGCTGCGTCATTCTCCGCTGCATTGGCGTATCTGTCAAGTTACTGCGAATTCCACAATATATTCGAGAAAATGCATGCTGCTTTGGCTGCAACATTGCTTCTTCCTGTAGCGAAATTTGACAACAGAAAATTCCAACTTCCAATACCTCGAGTTCTACGACAAAATAAGGCCAGCAGTAAGGACATCTATAACACGCCGCCGTGGAGCAATAATCTCAATCAACTGGGCAAACTACTCACCCTTAGTTGCAACGCTGTAGGAACCAAAGCACTTCTCAACAGCATCTTCTTTGAGCCTGACGTCGAATGCAACATCTGCGGTGCCTGGCTTCAAGGGACTTTTGCGTTTCTCGACTCCGATATCATCCAAAGCGAAAATTCTTTATTGCGCGTCTTGATGCAGAGAGATCCCAGCTTGGGATTTCTCTGGGTGGGTGCCTTCATCATAGGAGCATAGGCACGGGCCCTGCAAGAAGCTCGTCTCGGCTGGTGGAAGACAGACCTCAACGCTGCAGCATGGACGGGGACGTTGATGTCTTTCATACAACAGCCGGTCTCGACTTTGCTCCCAGAGACACAGGCGATTCTGAGGGCGGATGAGTGTCGCCTGATGTATCTCTCACACGACCTATTCTACACTGTTCCGCCTCTGTTTCCTTTCGCTCCGTTTGGTTCAACATCATTGACAGACACGAATATCGACGTTCGTTTACATGCAAATTGTGGGACGAGTCATTGCCTTGAGTACGAGGGCTTGAGTTGGCGATGTCGTGGTTCCCAGTGCGCTTCCACTCCGCTAAAGTTTCCCAACCTACGCGAAAAAATAGGGTCGCCATCAGAAAGCAATGTGGCAGTCAATTACGACAGTCTCGATAACGAGGATGATGATTGTTCTGAAATGGTGACGCGCAATATTTTCACTTGGCTGCGAGACGAGGATGGCTTTCCTGTTGCGGAGA
This sequence comes from Hyaloscypha variabilis F, assembly GCA_002865655.1. Lineage (NCBI taxonomy): Eukaryota > Fungi > Ascomycota > Leotiomycetes > Helotiales > Hyaloscyphaceae > Hyaloscypha > Hyaloscypha variabilis. The sequence continues at coordinate 366,141 of KZ613938.1, read as the reverse complement.
GAGCTATTCGTGAGCACGAATGGATTGATAACTTGGACTCGGACGATGATGAACCGATTACGGGAGAGACTCGATCTATTGTGGGTGGTAACTTACGTGGCTGGTTGCTGAAGACAATGACCAAACGATCGAATTCGCTCTGATGTATGCCTAGGTGGCGGCGGCAGTCGAATGAGAGAATTTTTCTCCAGAGATAAACCGAGGTACTCTTTACATTTAAGCCCCCTAAGCACATACTTGTGAACCTTCCATCTTTCGTAATCCTCTTTACTGCCGGGGCGAGTTCAGAGAGCTGAAGGAAGCAAGACTAGTGGATTTCAATCTCACAGGAATATGGAAGCAGAATTATTTTTCCCACTACGAGTCACAATTCTACTTGAGAGAACGCGAAACTTGCTGTCCCTTGGGAAACCATAACCTAGCTTTACAGTATCAGTGCCATAATTTCTACTAAGGTAGCTATGTATATAATACTTGCATGCAGTAATCGTGACGAGAGTAATGCCAATATGAGATCACGTGATTCGTATTAGAGCAATAGTCATAAGTAACAATATTCATTGAGGGAAACTTGGTCAGAGAATAGAAGACACCTGACGAATATTAACGTGTGTCTGAATACAACCCGCTCTTTGCTTCTTCGATTCCAATCAACATCTTCGCGACGAGGTGACGAGGCATGTGTGAGACTTTAATGTCCTCGAGCCGCCTCGTCAAAGGCTGTCGTGCGCGTAGGTAAGCATCAAATAGGGAATTAAAGCCTGAAACTTCCTCGGCAATGCCGCAAAAGCAATCTTCATCCCTATTATTGAAGTGGGTCAAGCGCCGCCTCTCCTGAATTTAGTCTGTTTACGGCCGTGAATGTCTCGCTTCAGCCTCACAAAATCAATAGCTTGCCGACTTAGGAAAAATCGTGGCTGCAATCCGCTTCTCAGCTGTGGCTTCGCGAGATCACGGCCCCCTCTGAAGAAAACCAAACATGCAGCCACATATTGGGAAGCACCAAATTCGCACGAACCATTGACAGTGTTGACTCAAGTCGCTTATCCGGACGGGACGCATGTACAGCATGGGCATTGATATATGCCGTGGTGAATCCAAGACTTTGTCTCCCTTCCCTCTTTTTTTCGTTCTACGTTCTGTGTCGCGCGCACCGTTAACTTCATACAATCGTTTGTCCCTTTTTCATCATGCTTTTCTCATCACTCTTTCTGGGATCGGCGACGTTGGTTAAATTGGCCGTCCTCTCCTTTCTATCGATAACCCCGATAATTGCGCTTATTCAAGCTAATATTAGTGAATATCAATTGCAAGCCTCATTCTCCGGAGAGCCTTTCACCTCAAATTTCAACTTCATCACTGTGAGTATGTTGAATGAATGGTATGAACGTGGTTGACGAAAATAGGGTCCTGATCCGGATGGCGGTTGGGTTAAGTGCGTCTCACATCTCGCGCAGAGAGATCTTTGCTGACGGGCAAAGTTGGGTCGATGAAACAGCGGCGGACAATGGTTATGAATATCAAATGGCTTGGATGGGCGACGACGGAGCCTACTACCTCAGACTCGGCTCTTACACCCAAATCGACCCGAACGGCCCTGCAAGACCGGCCCTCAAGCTTGTGTCGAAGCAATCTTGGAAGCATGGCTTATTTATCGCGGATATCAAAAATATGCCCAATGGAATGTGTGGGATGGCTAGCAAGCGTGAGTTTTCCTCGAATTAATCTGTTGTGCTTACCGGGCGAGATTGACAAAAATAGACTACCTTCTTGGAACGGGCCCTTCATCAGGTAGGTAACTTGTTTATATGGTTACGACTCCATACTTAAACCGTTAGGCGAAATCGATATCATTAGTGGTGTCAACGAGATCACTTATGATCTGGCGTCTTTGTTCACGTGAGTTTTATTGTCTCGATCTCAATCTAGTGCTGAATTGGGTGCGATGCCAGTGAACCCACATGCTCCATTGCAACGAATGCACAAACAGGCAGTCTCATGACCTCCGATTGCGGCTCCGCCTCTGGGTGCGGTATCCTCGAAGACTATGATACCAACTCATTCGGTACTCAATTCAACAGTAACAATGGTGGCGTTTATGCCACCGAATGGACTAGTGACTTCATTAATATCTGGTTTTTCGAACGCGGCACAGTTCCATCGGATATCACAAGCGGTCAACCTAACCCAGGGTTGTGGGGCGTACCAATGGCAAGTTTTGAGGGGTCTTGCGATATCGACGAACATTTTTCTTGCAGTAACATTGTGTTCGATATGAATTTTTGTACACCTTTGGCAGTGACGAACTGGGCAACTACCGAGTGCAGTAATCAAGCATCTACCTGTCAGGACTATATTGCAACGAGCCCTGAAGAACTTTACAATATGTAAGAAGTTGACAAAATTCAGAACATGCATCGTACTAACTCGGACTAGGTATTGGGCCATCTATTCTGTCCAGGTTTATCAAATCCCTTCCGACGCCGTTTCGTCTTGCTCCTCCGCTGCTGCATCTTCTACCTCCTCGTCAGCATCTTCTTCGACATCCGCTGCTGCCTCTTCGACTTCCTCATCAGCTGCCCTCTCTTCGACCTCTTCATCAGCTACGTCTTCCACGTCAACTATGAGTGCTGTGCAGAGTTCTAGCACGGGATCCTCTTCGAGTGTGTCAACCCCAAGTGCCGCCCAGAGTTCCAGTACGGCTTCAAGCAGCTCATCGGCCGTCGCAAGCTCTACATCCACTGCTGTTTCTTCCACAACCAGCTCATCGGCTGCTCCATCTTCTACTTGTATCCGACTTGGATGTTACACGGAGTCTGGAGCCACCACCCCTTCACGTACTCTATACGACTACCATTATATCAACTACAGCAACATGAGCCCCGAGATATGCGCCTCAGCATGTGCAGGATATTCTTACTTTGGTGTCGAGTTCAGTGGAGAATGCTATTGCGGAAATCAGATCAACTCGGCAAGTTATCAGGTACCGGATTCGCAATGTGCTATGCCTTGTGGTGGAAATCCGAACGAGTTCTGTGGTGCTGGCAATAGACTTGATCTATATTCATGCGTCGGACCACTCTCAAGCTCATCATCGGCCGCAGCATCTACAAGCAGCAGTTCCACCTCGTCGACTTCATCTGCGGATCCTCCCCCTCTCACCTCGCCATCTGCCTCTGCCTCGACGAGCAGCACTTCAAGTTCACTGGCTGCAAGTTCGTCGAGTTCATCGGTAGATCCCCCTGCTGCTGCAGTAGCTTCAAGCTCAAGTACAACCGTTTCATCCTCCGGAAGCACTACTTGCTCTACGAGTATTTCTATCTCAACTCCGCCATCATCAACCGCCACTCCAGCCACATCCCAATCTCCGCCTTACACAACCTCGACAATCTACGCAACCACCACGTACACAATCACATCTTGCGCTGCAACCGTCACAGACTGTCCGGCACGCATCGGTAAAGTCACCACAGAAACCATCTCTCTATATACAACTTTCTGTCTAGTCGAAGACAAATCAACCTCGACACCCTTACTAAGTCCCTACGTTGCACAGGAATACACGACTTCCACCGTCTACACCACAACCGTATACACAATAACTTCTTGCGCGGCCACAGTTACGGACTGCCCTGCTCGAATCGGCGAGGTCACCACTGAAATTATTGCACTATACACGACAGTGTGCCCCGTTGAAATGAACCCTTCACCAACTCCCGTCGCAGCTGGCTCACCCGCGATTATCTCAACTCCTCCTGTCGTGTCTTCTACACCAGCGAAATCAGTTGGAAGCCCGGCACCACCGCTTCAGACAGTACCAGGAGCAGCAGCGCCAGTGTACCCAGCTAGCAGCGGAACAACTTCGGCTTCGGTCCCGAAATTGAGCACTGGAAGCGGAGCGGGCGCCAAGTCGACATATACTGTTGTTCCTGTTCAGGTATCTAATGCTGAGACTCTAGGACTCTCGGCTTGGGCTGCGGTTATCGCTGCTATGAGAGCTTTCGCGCTTTTGTAGATGCGGTTTTCCAAGTTTGAGAAAGGGCGTTGGAGTTGTAAATATGATTGAGACGGAGTAGATAGAGCAATAGGAAGACATTGCATTAGATGGATATAGGCTTGTATTAAAACTTGATTTAGAAGGCTTCCGAGTGTGGAAGGAAAATGTATATACGTTATTCGTTCTCAAAGTCACATTCTAGTGTTGACGGCCAATTATAGTAAGACTATAGATTTTCAGGTAGTGAAATCTCAAAACTTGACTGGTTGGAGGGGGAAAAGAGAGCTTAAGTAGTTTTTAGCTAAGCCCTGAACGATTAATATATAACTTATTATTAAATAAATAAGACTCAAAGCTTTAAATTCAAAGAGGGATGAGTGGAAGCTGTCATGGGGGGAGTAAGGCGGTGATGGGGAGAAGGTTTGACGTAAAGTCTCTGCCTTCTCCTCTTGTTGACAGGCTAGTTCTCTATCTGGCTTTACTAGTGTTGGCATGCTAGCGGATGCTACCACGTGTCTGTTCTTTGCCCACTTGACTAGTTTACAGAGACCAGATTCAAGGAATGACGGCCTATGACTAGAATTTTCCGCAAAAGTGAGTTCGGGAATCAAATACATCCTAAGATAGAATTCATGTCTCCTCTCCAACCACCACCTTTGTGGATAACCCATGTTTAATCCAGAGATTTGCCATCACCTGCACTCTGTTATTTTGTTGTTGGGTTTAACGAACAGAAATTATTTCACGAAAATCTCTTACTCTCTTATCTCAAATGCATTCTGCGTCTTTTGCACAAGACCAAACAACACCATGATTTATTTAGAGCAAGTGCAGCTGAAATTTAAGATTAGCTACATTGATAGCAAAGACACAACCACCGTCACTTAATGGTTGCCCCAAAACAACGCAAGAACACATTCTAGAACAGATGACCTATCCCAATTATTGGGCAGCTAAACGATTACCAAGCTGGTTCCATCGACATAGTCTCTGTCTGACACGTCTCTCTTTGGACTAAATCAACTTCAGGTCAGTCTAACCAATCACAACAAGCCTAAGAATAAAGGAACTGTTGTACACACCCCGACGTCCGACTAACATGAGGCACCGCAAAAGTAAGTACAGTACGGGTATTCGCGTTCGGCCAACTTTGTATCATCGTCGGCTGCAAACACAGTGCAGTAAGCGCAGCAGGCGCCGCAACACTGGCCATTGGCGTCAGGGGAGCATAGACTTCCAGCCGCTAGGCAGCGGGGTTCGAGATTGAAGACAGCATCGTCTGTTGGATAGGTAGCTACGAAGCCACTGAGGGCAACGAGAAGAGCGGCAATACCAGAGTAGCGCATTGTTGAGACCGTTGAAACGATATTCGTAAGGTACACGATTTAGGTAGCAAGATCTCCCAAGGGCGCAGAAGTAGTATAGTAAACGTGTGTGCGTGTCTGACTGATACAAGACTAATCGCTGGCCCCCCTGAGAGCTAGCTGGAGGCATCTCTTTATACCTATAGCTGCAGGCCATCAGTCCTCAGCTACTGAGCCCAAACTATGACATCAATGGGTGAATTGGCATCCAATAATGAACAGGGTTGCAACTCAGAAATGCATGGCTCGATTGTTCGGCATTATTTTGGTCCTACAATCGAGGCAATGCTGAACCACATCTGTGCATGTATTGACCTTCCAGATCAGGCTTGACTATCCTCGGCTGATTGGCCATCGATACAGGAAGCTATTGAATAATAGTTGAATCGAAAGTGGTATACGATAAAGGAAGGTGACAAACACTAATTAAACCGAAAATGACATACTGTTGCATACTAATAGGTTACCACTCTATCGCAAAATTTGCCCAGCATAGAAAGAAGGTTGTATTATATATTCTTTGGTTTCTTATTGACCTTCCAAATTAGCTATGATCTCCATCGAAGCCTGTCTAGCCGCATCTTCGACTTTCGCTAGGGTTTAAACCACTGCAAAGGCTGGCATTATAAAGGCATTTGTGTTCCCTACCCCGCAACTGCCCTGAAAAGATCCACATACCCTATAGAATCTATTTTTAGATACCTAATCTCCCTAATACTGAGTAACGTCCGTCCCCGCGTGCTGAGAAACCCACTGTGCTGAGATGGATCTATTGCTTACTCTAGTTGGGATTAGTAAAGACTATGTTGATTTATCCAACTGGGATAGGCAGTGCCAATGCCTGGCATGCCTGTTGTGCGACACCACTAACTAGAGGATTGGCTACACTTATGAGTTGATACCTAATAGGATGTACTATATCCTATTCGATGCTAAATGACAAATAGATTTAGTTAGTTCAATAGAGCCATTTGCGGGGTCCTTCTATGGGTGCCCCTGCTATATATTCTCAGCGTCATTTTCAGCGAGGCTATATCGTAGATCGAGAGTAAAATTGTTCTCGGCGCTTCAATCATCCTATATACATCGAATTAGTATTCTCCTACGTATCGGGTAGGGTATTGTGTATAAAAAGAATATATATATCAAGACGGGACGTATAATGCTCCTCTTCGCAGTCTTCCTAGCTCTAGAGTTCATATCTTACGTTATTTGCAATTCCCCATTGATCCTCTAAGTAAAAACTTAATTTCAAGTCCCACTTAGCCCTAAGATAATTTCAGACTATATTTCCACTCAGGCCTTCCTGAAAATTAGAGCCTACATTGTAATAGGCAAAATAGAGTCTTAATTTCAGTCTAAAGAGAAGAAGAGAAGAGATGTTTTCTAATCTGAAATACAGTGGTTCTAGTTAGTGCGACTAGTGCGGTTTTAGGGGCAACTCGCAGAGGTAATAGGGCGATCGCTTAGCGGGCGATGGCCGGGGGCGATGCACGTGATAACCAATTTACACTTCCTCCGCAAGGTTGCTTAAACCTAATTTAGAAGGCTTTCGAGCGTGGAAGAAAAATTTATATACATTATTCGTTCTCGAAGTTAAAAAATATTGAACATTATACGGATCGAAGATAAAGTTAATACCCCATTCATAAAAAGTGTCGCGCTCTTAGTGCTCGAACCCTGCTTATGCTCTCTCGAACATCTGTCATCATCGCTACAGGGATCAGGGGCCACTGTCGCTCAAACCGCCGCCGTCATCGCTGCTTGACGGCTTACGATCTAGCACACGTATAGAGAAGAGGGAACGCCCTTTTTCAAGCAGCAGCTGAGACCATAACGTCTAACCTTTGATTTGTGATGTTGGATTTCAGCTATTGTGGCTATGCACAAGGCATACTACATGTGAGGCATACTACAGGTGAGGCATACTGCAGGTAAGGCTAGCTAGAGCTCAGCTCTAGTAGGCAAGGCTTTCTCTGTAGATTTACTCTATATATGTACAGGTTAAGGTGAGTCACTCTCCATCATCAATACACATTAAGTTCATTCAGCAAATTATAATCACATTATCAGTACCTGCGCAGAGTGATATCAGGATCAGAGCCTGGGAGCGATACACCGACGCGGAGACATTAAATCGGGACCAAACGGCTTTCTCTTGATATTTGCTTTTTCGGCAACGGTTATTGTGCTCAGCCATCAGATCTCTACCCTCACCTACGCCGTCACCGACGGGGCCATCGAGTTTGACCCAGTAAGACGACCAACACCTGGTCCGTATAGTCATAGTAGTCTAAGAGGAAAAGAACGAACAAACTCGACACGGCCCTCTCAGCCCACTGGACTGGGCATAATCTTCCCGACTCATATCAACATTGTTAGAGAGCATTCTAATATGCGTTTACTAAACACCGAAACACTAAAACTCCAGGATTTCTTTGACGAAGGCATACCTAGTTACGCAATCCTATCACATCGATGGGAAAGCGACGAGGTGTCTTATCAGGACCTGGAAGCTGGGAAGAATAAAGACGGCGCAGGGTACAGGAAAATTCTAAGATGTTGCGCAAAGGCCCTTGATGATGGGCATGACTGGGTCTGGATCGACACCTGCTGCATCGACAAAAAGAGCAGCGCCGAGCTTTCCGAAGCCATCAATACTATGTTCAACTGGTATCAATCGGCTACTCTATGCTATGCTTACTTGTCGGACGTTGAACCAATCGTTACCGAGGGACCTCTGTCGTATCCCACTTTTAAGGACAGCCTTTGGTTCACTCGAGGATGGACGTTACAAGAGCTCATCAGCCCTACCGAGGTGCTTTTCCTGGACAGAAATTGGAGCGAGATTGGCACGAGGACGAGCTTGGCGAATGAGATTACCGCTGCAACAGGCATTCCTGGTAATGCATATAAAACTCTGGATTCTTTCAGTGTAGCGCAGAAGATGTCTTGGGCTTCCAAAAGAAAGACGAGCAGAGTAGAGGATATAGCCTACTCGTTGCTAGGCTTGTTCGACGTGAACATGCCGATGCTATATGGGGAAGGGAAGCGCGCATTTATTCGACTCCAGGAAGAAATTATAAAGAGATCAGATGATGAATCGATCTTTGTGTGGTCTGTCGACGATCTACAGGAACAGTCGCTGGTGGCGAAACTCCAGGAACTTCAGGCCAACCGCCAATTGGATGACAGATCTATTTATGCTTGGCACTCTGAAGATATAGGCTCTGGGAATCTCTTCGCCCCTAGGCCTAGCTGCTTTGCCTCTTGCACTTCTGTTCAACGGGATGTTATCCGCTGGAGACGGCCGTATGCGTTGACGAACAAAGGCCTGGAAATCACAGTAGCTCTCTTCGAGGATCCTCGATCAGACCGCAAGAGATACTTGATCCCGCTCAATTGCACAAAGAATGGAGAAATACCACTTGCAATGTCTTTAGCTAGACCTTTAGGGTGCTGGGTGCGATGTGGGTTTGATGAAATGAATCACGGTTCCCCGGAAAGTCTTTTTAATGCAATACACGACCAAGACAACGCGCACCAATTATATATCTCGGCGCAGTTCCCAACCTACCCTATCCACAATCTGGCACAGCTAAGGCCAATAGTTAATGAAGATGGCAGTCGTGTCTTTTTTCAAAATCCGCTCCCTGATGATATATAGGCATTGGCGAGAGCCTTGCTATTTTGCTTAGATTTTCACGCGTCTTTCAATAGGACTACTTTAGATATAGTAATGGGATGAAGGTTGAGGCTAACTGCTTGGGATGCATCGTAAAGACAACGACAATTCATGTGCCTAGAGTTTTAGCTATATATGTATGTCATTTATCCTTAAAACACAACGCTTCGACGGCGTTTTAATATAAGACCTGAAACGTGAAGAGCAGCTAAAGGTAATGCCCAAAGTCCGTAACTATCTTCGAATGCTATACTATCTAGTGTTATTTACCCACCTCAAGCAATTGTTATTCGTTCTAATATTTGGAAATTAGTGTCTCAGCAAATATATCAACATCTAATTAAATATTCTGCTATCAAGATGTTTCACAGTTAAACCTTTACTTTCACCCTACTACCTTAACACTTTTTATAATTAGTGATTATAAATACGGGAGATTTTATCCAGAAGCCCATGAATTACCGTTCTTTGAGAGTCCAGTGAGGTCAGGAATCCATGTGAAGACAATTTCTGGAATCAACGAGACCAAAGAATTTTAGGAAAAAAAAAAAAGCTGGGAATGAGCTGTGGATTGCAGAATACTCTTAAGGAGTAAATTTCCCATTGATCCTCCAATTAAAGCCTTTAATTTCAAGTCTCACCTGGCCCCAAGATAATGTCAGACCATATTTCCACTCAGGCCCTTCCGATAGTTTCTTCCTCAAGGTTGCGCTCGTGGTCGAATCAGCTTCATAGACAACCATAACTGAGCAGTTCAGAAAGGTCTCTATCAAGTCAAGACTATATTCTACCTCCAATTATTCTCTTCCTGGTCAGGGCCCATTGGCGGTGAGGAAGATGGTTCAGACAGTAGAGATGATGGAGGCGGGGTTACATTGGGGGTTCCTTTCCCTACGGAGAGCTATGGGATATCTCCACGCCACAAGACTTGAATAGGAAGGATCTTGAGCAATGAGAACGCTTTCATAAATCCATTAATAACTATGAGATAATTGGAATCGCAATACTATAGAGACAGTAAGACGTTTCATCTAAGACGTAGGATACTACTCAGACCGGCACCCCAATAGCCACTTATCACAACTAAGAAAACAAAAAACTTACTTCCTCATCTTCATCCTCTTCTGCCTCCTGCTCCCCCACGTCACTATTCATCCCATAAAACGGCTCAACATAGATCTGCGGATTCGCACTCTCATCCAAACCCTTCGCTTTCGCCTTCAAAATCGCCGCCTTTAGCCTCTCCGCGAAGTGTTGCTTAGCTACCAGCCACGATGCCTCGTCGTCCTTGACGACAGGGACCTTGGCCTCTAACGTCGAGGTCTTCAGCGTCAGGTCAAGTCGCTCAATGCCGTCTCTCTGCGTGGCTTTCTCCACACCCGCGATGAAGTCCGTGAGTGAGGTGCCTTGGATCTTGCCCTCGCGCCAGTAGATTGATTCATCGCGGGGCTCGCGGGTAATGATGAAGAAGTTCATTTGCATCTGGGGTTTTGCACGCTGCTTTGAGGTCGCCTCGGTAGAGGAAGATGAAGATTTTCCTTTGATGCTTGGCTGCTGAGTTGAGGAATTGCGTGTGGGGCTTGGGGATGGTAGATTGTTTTCTATACCAGTATACTGAGATGTGGAAGATTGTGGTGCTCTACGTGATGTAGTCTGCTTAGTGCCAGGGGGCCTGCCTTTTGGTTTTGGCTGCAAACCACTTGGTAATGACTTCGGCTGCTTTGTAGCAGACGTTGCTCCAAGTGGACCATCTGCTTGGTACAAATCCTTAGACATGCTACCTGTTGCCTCAGAATCCACCCGCGATGACGGTGACACTGCAGAGGTTGTGGCTTGAATAACGTCCTCCACACTTGGTCGTTTATAGTTGGTAGTTGGACCGGCTTTTGCATGCGTGCTTGCTGATGTACTTGATGATGCCGTGCTGCCTTTTTTGATCTTCAAGATTACTTTGTGTGATTTTGGATGCTTCTGTTTTGGAGATGTTTTCTTTTTAGGCACCCGTGAAGGTGGCGGCATCTGCGAAGATCCGGAGGACTTGGCCTTAGGTACAGTTTCGGCTTGAGTTCGAGACGCCATTGATGATTCGTCATGCCTGGATGTGAGGTCATCCGGGGACTCAAGATCCATGTCGACCATCATATGTGCCACAGGAGCACGCTGGGAGCTTTGAGGTTGTGGATATCCTGGGTCCGGAGACGGGGAGTCGCTATCTGTCTCCGGCCGTTTTGTCATCTCTTCAAATTCAGTATCGGATATCCCGTCACTGACACGACGATATGTGCGATCTCGAAGACCGTATTTCCCCCTTCTCTTGACTGGAGCGCCGTCCTCCATAATTCTGTTTCGCTGTGTTTCGAGGGAATCGTAGAGTTATGGTTCCAGGTTCGGGGCCTAGTGGTCGGTTCCTGCATACGGTCAGCTTCCACCAACCCAGAAGATTTTGCCGACAGCTTACTTGTTCGTCTGGCATATCGTATATGTCTCTCGATGGAGGCAGGTTGTGGTCCCATGGTAGTGGTGGGCTACTACCGAACGATTCCGAAAGATCTATGAAGTTTGAAGTTGGTGAGAGTGGATTTTGAATTGTCCTAAGTACAATGTGAGCAAGAGAACCATATCAGTAAATGCGATTGGCAACATACTCTGACCGGCGGCGTTTCCTTGAGGACGTCTCGGCGTCTCTCTCGGAAGCAGTATCCATGCTCGCTATCTGCTGTGGCGTACTACCCTCCCTTGAGGAGTTGGGGTCTAGGTCCTTGTGCACCCATGGGCCGTACCTCGAATTATTCTTGAAGGCTCTGTTTTGCTTGAAAAACAGTTGAACTAGAAGCTCAATGACTCTGCTAAAGATCAGCGATACCCTCAGGATTTCTGGGACAGATTTGGTGGATCCCAATCTGGGCATACCTTTCTTTATCGTCTGGGTATTGCAGCATAGAATCATATTTCCAGGGCCGACTAGCAGACCAGAAATGTTCTGCATTGTCTTTATCTGCGAGAAAGTTCTCTGCCAAGGTATAGAGGTCCTTTTGCACTACAGGCGAGTGCCAGTCAGTCAAGTCAGTTGCTGGCTGACTGTTGCTCCCTATGTTCGTCTTGCGCCACTGTATGGTTATATCTCGGAAGGCATTCTTCACGTTGACAGGGGCAGTATTGAGGCCGAGATGTTCCTTCAGAAGATCAACCGAGGGGATTTTGCCGAGCGCCATCACCACCAGTGGCTTCTTAGACGGTTTAGACATATCGGTCGCCATGTCTACAAGTGCTAAGGAGTTCAGTCTTTCTATGTAGTTCCTAGAGAATGACGAGGGAACTAAAGGGGGTTCGGCATTTTATCCGTAGTAGACAAGGCAGCCCGTAGGGCGCCCACGCTAACCAATCACGCTCACCTCGATTTACTAACGGCACCTGCGCCGTTAGCTCCGGCAACGTGGTCACATGTTAGGTAAAGGCCGTTATAACGTTAGGCGAGCTGAATAAGAGATGGTTTGGGTAGGCTTCCTCACGATAGCCTAAGGCGCGGCACGCCTTACGCTACTCGACTCGGATAGCCTTATCTACGTCTATATCCTATATACTAAACCCTATGATGAAAGGAGTAAAATAGTCTAGTACTCTATCATCATTTACCACGCTAATGATTCTAGTAGGGAAAGAAGCCGTTTAATAGTATACTAAGCCGTTGAGGTATAGGGCGTTACGATGGAAAACCGCTACTATTCCGCCTTATAACCACTTAATAAGCATTTCTAGCGCGCGTTTAATAAACCTATGTTTGGGCTTCATGCCATATATACTATAGTAGAATAGGATAATATTATATTTTTCGTCGTTATCCCTCGTATTAGTACTAGTAATACTCCTTATATTATCCTATAGAATAAATAGAACTCGATAAATACTAGGCGGGTTTTCTAGATAGGGGAGCGGGGACTTCGTCTCGGAGATAGAGTAAAGCTATTCTTCTAACCTTATAGTAAGTAAGTTATTAGGCTCAAATATAGTATATTTCCTAACCTTCCGCCTTAGAGGGCCGGGAAGACATCTAAGTAGGCTCTTCGGGCTAGGTCTAATTTCTAGTACCGAGATATAGATACGCGAGTTAAGAGAGGGGCGAGTAACTGAGATAGTTAAGGAATAATAAAGTCTTAGTACGTTATCTATCCTAAGCTCCGTATTAAGAGATCGAAGCCGGCGCTATACTATGTATTGGATAACGGCTGTTACGGGGACGACGTCGTTGCCTTGGCTCTCTGCTAAAGGGCCAGCTTTAGGGAGTCGAGGGTGGCCATTTCAGTTCAGCATGGGTGTGTGAGTATCTCGCACGAGTGATAGCAACGATGGTTGATATGGGCCTTATTGATGTCAGCAGCCGTACATTGAAGCGGATTGAAGATTAATGATGAAGCCAGCGAAAAGAGGGGGTTGACAGCGAGAGATGAAACCTCTGCGCAGCAGCGCTATACCCAATTGGGATGCGCTGTGTGCCGTATCATACGCCATAGAGATTCTTATTGCTTCGGTTAAACAAACGCACTTCTATCCAAAGCTCTACGAAATAATCTTATGTAGATTGACATGAAGCCCTTAAAAGCTTAATCCTGGAACAGGGCAGGATCAGCTCGGCACAGGAACATGGGCGGGCCGACTATGATCCGGAGGGGATCTCGGCATGATGGGGTGGGCTATCTCCGACCCCGCCTAGACACGAGCACGAGCTATCTACGTTATCCAGGCCAGATTGAATTGATTGTTGCCAAACTAGCTCGTAGCTCATGATAGTATAAATGCGTAGTTTTACTTGCGGCTAATAAGGTTCAAAAATTCCTCCCTCGTTTTAGCGCTCGATTGCAAGCCGCCGAGTATATAGCTGGTAGTAGTAGTTACTCCAGTCTTCTACACCCTATGTATCACTATATAGAGATGGCTAGACTCTATAACGACGGCGACGCCTTGTGGCTAGAGCATTTCGGAGAGGGTAAGGCTAACCTGCTTTATAAGCCGTTCCTAGACTTAAAGTCGACGCGAGAATATTTCAACTATTCTAGCGATCTTAGAGAGGCTAATTACTCGGCGGTTAGGGATATACCTAATATATATCTAGTGTTATTAGCTTATAATAGACTAGGAATAGGGTCGCTTATTATACCTTCCTAGAGAAGGGCACGAGGTAGTACTCGTAAAGTGAAAAGAACTTAATATCTTTTATAATTACTATCTTATTATAGTCTTTATAAAACACGGCGCCGTTTATAATAGCGCGTAGGTTCTCTTCGTAGCCCTTTATAAAGAAGAGTATAGCCTTTATATAGCGCTCTAGGGTAGTAAGTAGGCCCTCTCGGTTAGGGTCCTCGCCCACGTATTCCAGGATCGTCCTTATAGCGCCCGATAGTTTGGCCAGGCGTTCTTCCTTTTCCTTCTCAGTCGCCTCCTTCCTCTAGAGTATTCCTCGACCTTAGATCTATTAGTTAGCCTATAGTCTCACGCTAGCAGATCCACCTACTTGGCCAACTTAAGTCATCAAGGTCGATCGTTGGGTGCTAGGTATAGGGACTCTGTGCGCGGCTTGTAGCCAATGGTGTACTCGTAGGACCACCCTCGTCGTACCCTTCCCCGTCGATCACGCCGTGTACCGTCTGATGCCTCTCACGGCAGTTGCTGATCCGGCCACTCCGAAAACCGGTAAGAAGAAGAATAGGAAGAAGAACAAGTAGCCTTGGGTTTAGTTATTTATTTGGAGTTTGAATCAAAGCATTGCCTGCCTAAAACTGTATGGTGATTTCAAGCGTGACTCCTTCCTAAGATCTTGTGATAATGAGCAGCACACACCGCACTAATCTTTGCCATCAAAAAAGTGCTGAAAGAAACCCAAATGCACAACAAATTGGTATGTGAAGTCGTAACCTATCGTCAATCGTTAATGAGAAGCAATGCTTGTATTTCGGCTACACTTCGTAGGCCATTGAGTAGAATTAAGATCGAACATACACGTTATTGCACTAGACTCAGCTCCTAAAATTGAAAATAAGGAGCTACAGTAAACGATGAAGTAGCACTCAAGCAGCTTCCAATTTCTTTCAAGATGTACTAGTACAGTATAGAGCAGGTTAATTTGTACTCTGACTCTGAGAATTCCATGTGAAGTTAGGAGAGAGGTGACTCGCAGTGAAAATAGACAAATCCTCGATTAGAGTACAGTACAACAAATATTCCCTAGCTCATAAACAGCGATGAATTCTCCAAGATCCCCAAGGGCCATTCCATTCCCCATTTCCACTCGTCCGGTAGCATAGTCTCCAAACCCCTCACTTCATACTCCGCCGTCCCCTGCAAATACCAAGGCTCATCCACAAACTTCAACAAAGCAAAGAGCCTGGCCACAATCAACAAGCACAACGGATCCTCCTCTTGTATCAAGGTACAGAAGCCCTTCCTAAGAGTCGTCGGAAAAATCCCAAGACGATGTCGAATCCAAGATGGGTTTTCGCCTTTCAGGATGCATTCTTTGATCAAGGAGATGTATGTGAGAGCATGAACATATAGCTCTTTCCGATCAAGTAGCAGGGACTCGTCGAACTCTACATAGTTAGGGAGTGGATCGTAGGGGAAATCACGGTTGATGTAGGCGTGGTTCTCCGGCTGGGGAGGCGCGGGAGGTTGCAGGTGAGGCGCCAGGTGGGAATAAACGGCTACGTAAGCGGTGAACGCAGATCCCCACTCCGGCGTTGAAAGGAACATGTCATTGGCGCCGTGTTGGAGGATGAAGTAGTTGATGGGAAGCGAATAAGGCCCGCTGGTCGTTCTTTCACATATTGTCCGAAGCTTGGCGTGCAGCGTAAGAAGGACGGAGGTTGCGAGTCGATTGACCGAGTTGCTACTGTTGGGCACGTTCATTTCTTCCCGGTGAGTGGAGACTGTCTCGTCGATATATTGGTACGTTGCTGCCTTCAAGGCTATATCGTCAGGGGTAAGAGACAGGAGATGCAGAGCCGAGATTGCGAGTATGGCACTGTAGACGTAGGTGCATTCGAATGCGAGAGAAGGTATCGTTGTTTTCCACATTCTGATACCGGCTTCTTCTTCGCATGTAGGCATTGTGAGGCACGTGACGGTTGAGTAGTGGTGGAACAGCCGTAGCTCCATGGAACGTGAAGTTGGAAGACTGGAACTGAAGGTAGTGCTGATGCTTGATGCTCGAGAGGTACTTGGCCTCGGTTCATTTGCTGAAGAAGGGGAGAATCCACGTTGGGGCGAATTGTACTCAAATTCGCATTCTTCTTCTGGATTAGGAAATCGCCTGTAGCAGTTCCCACACACAGGACGCACTTCATCGCACTATCCGGAACTTAGCAATCTTTTGCCTACGCTTAGATTTGAGGAGGTTATGTACCTTGATCTTTCTTGCCTTACAAACTTTACAACCCAGTTTCGACTTCCTGTGAGGCCTCTGCTGTGCTCGGGCACGGTCAAACACGATTGGGTAGGGTATTTCCGCCATTTGATATTTAATTGTGTGCGAAGCTGTGAGCAAAAAAGGTGAGTATCTCAAGAACTTCAATTGAATCAAAGCTCTAAAGTGCCATTTATAATGATGAAAGCTGAAGTGGAAGATATTTGCGCGAATTGGTGACTCGGGGCTGCACCCTAAGCGAGAGCTGACATTCAGGGGAGTTGCTCGCTAGTTTAGCGAGCAAGGGGTACAGCCTTGCTACGCCACACGGCAGGCCCGAATGACGTAGAGATGCAGTGCAGTCATATCCCTCAATTCTTAAATCCTCAAGGTCTGATTCTGCAAGTATTTGGAATAGAGTGATTGGGGGCCGTAGGTTGCTTAGCAGGATTTTTGTTTTGCTCGCATGGCGTTTTCCGAGCACTTGGCCAAGAACTAGTGAGAAAGTCTGCTACAGCTTGATGGACGATACGCTGCAATTCAAGATAGTCCGAATATACTTCTGCGCGAGACAAAATTTCACCGATCTCCCTCTGTGTCTACATGAAACTGTCTTGAAGTCTCAGAGAATAGCGGTGCTCAACAGGCACATTCACAATTCTGACCTGTTCATGCCCGGATTTGCCCGGTCTCGTTTAAAACCAGATATGAGACCTATCATTGGTCGCATGAATTGAATGCATTGACTAATTGCATCAGGAACACATTCTAAGAAATGCGATTGGTGCAAATTCAGGTGGGGATAGGGCTGACAATGCAGTACCAAGACAATAGCTTAGTCGCAAAACCAAAAAAAATGAGTTTGCAGGACAACTTCGTCCCACTCGTGAGTCGCTGAATGAAGTACATGAAGCCCATGAGACGTGAGAATCGATTGCACAATAAACGTAGGATAACCTCAAAACACTTCCTAAGAAAAATATCGGTCTAGTACACGTTACCCAGGAATCCAAGTATGAACGCGCAGAAAAAAAACCCTCTGATCCCGCGGCACAAAATGCCAAGCCACTGTCCGCTGGTGCCTAATTCTTCTAGCTTCATCATCACAGTTTCTCATTCGAGAAAGCAGTTCCGTCGCCACCACTCTTAAGCCCTTCTTCATCAACCACTGTCTGCCCCTCATCAACATTGCGCTTAACGAAGCCACCTTTGACGATACGTCCAGGATGGAATACATTGAAAAGAATGAATGGCGGCATCATTGGGATAGCTTCAAGGACATAAAATAAATCTTCGTGTGAAGCCAAGTATCCGTTGAAACCCTGGCTGAATTCGACAACGCGGTAAACGGAGCCTGCGGAACCACAAGTTAGCAGAACGAACGCACAAGTGTGAGGAGAATCCACATACGGAGCATGATAAGTATGCAGCTAGCGTACAAACAGAGCAGAAGTGGACGCCACTCCCTAGCCCTCTCCTGGGCAACAGAACCTGCAGGTTTATGCGATCGCTTCATATTCAGATGGAAGCTGACCGCGATGGCAGTGAAGAACCCAAAGGCCACCAGTTGCAACACCAAACCTCCAATGACAATATGCTGTCCGGTATTACTTTGCTTGACATCGTCTTTGGCGCCTGCTAACATCGCAGCTCCTGCACTCTGTGTGAGGAAGGAAACCACATCGCACCCGACGAAGATTCTTGTCACCCATGTGTCCGAAACTCCTAGAGCCTTTGGCTTAGCATCCGAGGAGTATGTGCGAAGGATTCGACCGAAGAGCATGTAATTAAACGCCGCCACAACTGCACATCACTATTAGTAGGTTTCAATCTAGGTCTCGGGGAGGGACTTACAGGCGGGTGCAAGAACGACCAAAGTAAGTTGAACTGCATACAGAGCCACCGATTCTTCATTCCTGGAACCAGCTGCTCGAATCGCATAGCCGAGTGTCTCCCAGATCTCGCCAATAATGAGAGGAATGCAAAATCGTGTTTTGTAATGCGTTGCTTGGAAGATGTGAACAACGGTTGTCATGAAATAGACATGAGCGACGATGATTGCTGCAGCAAGCGATGGATCATACAGCCAAGGGTTCTGCGGATCTTCTTTTGATCGAGCCATAGTCAAGGAAAATCGTAGTAACAATCGAAGAAATAAGTTTCCAAAGGTCAGTTAAGATGTCTGGGTTGGAAATAGTGTCAGTTTCGGAGGAAATGGATGAGATGAGGTTCTGGAAATCTAGAGGAAAGAACTCCAGGATTATAACGTGGAGTCAAAATATTGGTCCAGAATCCTTTTCAGATTCAACGGTATTTCTGCAACGTTGCGAGTAGCGGTCCCAGGCAAATGCGTGTAGAATGAGGCGCAGAGGAGGCTTTCGCAAATGGCAGCATCGCCATGCAGGAATCCCGGAAGAAAAGAGATCGCGGTTCCTCGAAGAAGGCTTTCCTCCGCTGACAGCATCACAGAAACGAGGTTCGACATCTACGGCGTTACTTTCTCCCTCGAAGACTAAGACACTGAGCCACAAGTGATCAAGGATGATCCAATCCAGCTCTTTCCCACAAGCCTACGACTATAAGAAGAAATAAGACTCGTCCAAAGAGAGTTAAACTATTGTTTTCTCCGATGCAGGCTAAGAAGTTAGCGTGTGATATGCGAGAATCCGACCCTGTCAACCGACCCTGCTGCGCCAATACGTGTACGAGAAGACGATTAGCTTGCAATCAGCGCAAGGGGTTCTTTCCGATGACGAAGCCACCATTGAATGCTGCCACGAGCGAGATTGTGGGAGCTTGGTAGGAATTAAAAGGCGGTAACAATTTGACAGAACACCTGAAGATCCTTCCTGCGATACCCAATAGAAAAGCGGTCATTGCGCAAAGGGTCATATTAAAATTGCACTGCACGTCGCGATATAACGATCCAGCGGCCCGTTCCCAGCAGCTCGGTAGACGGAAAAGGGGGAGGCCCGAGTAGGGTCTTTCGGTGAAGTGTTCAACAGTTATGACTACATGCGGCTGCGGCCAGCTTGCATCAGTCACCCGTGAATCGAAGCCGTTTTCTGCAGCTGTGAAAACTATTTCGACAGTTATGGTCTGTGGCTGTATGGACCTGCGTGTGAACCGAAAACCGACCCTACTAGCTCGAAGTATGTTTTCTGGAATACCAATAGGAGAAAGATGTTCCACAGGTCGGAATTTATCAGCCTAAATCCAGCGCGCTTCCATCAACACGAAGAATGGGGTCGAGAGCAACATATCTGGGACATTACTGAAAGAAAACTGGATCCGACGTGATTTTGAGGTTCAAAGCCCCGCTCAAAGTCGAACTAGATTGGAACTATAAGTATACTATCTTCTCCACAATAGAACTCAAAGCACTTCAGCTCCTTATTGTTGCCTCCTTTTTGCGCAATTCCATTGTCAAGTTCTCAAAATGAAGCTGTCTTGTTTGTTCATGAGCACATCGCTCTTTTTCCTCACCTCCCAAGCTGAATATTGGTCTTCCGAAACAAGTCTTCGAGTTTGCTACGATTATTCCATTCCAGTCAACGTAACCAACATGGTTCTAGCATCCAACTACACACCCTTCACCACAAACTATGACGTTGCGGACTTTTCTAATGGCATATCTGGCAGGGATGGGGGTGCTGCTCTACACATATTCTCTGGTCTGAAGAACATCACTGGTGTTTACACAATCAGTGCATCGATTTGCTCTCCGAGAAACCGCACCAGTGATCAGAAGACGATTCTTGTGGCTTCACATGGACTTGGTTATGATCGAAAGTAGGTTTCTACTCCTTCTACCTGGAACAGCACCAAACTCATTACTTTTCAAGATACTGGGATTCAGGCATCCAACCAGCAAATTACAGCTTCGTCGACTTCGCCGTCTCTCAGGGTTATTCTGTCTTCTTTTATGATCGCTTGGGCACCGGGGAGTCAACAAAGTATACAGCTCTTCCTCGTTTGCTCCCATGCTCATCCGTCCAACTGACATAAAACAGGGTCTCCGGATACGAGATACCACAGTCTTTGACCCAACTCGCAATCCTGCAACAACTCACAATCTTACTCCGGTCTGGAACATACACCGGTGATATCCGCGGCAAACCTTCAAAGATAGCACATGTTGGTCATTCATTCGGGTCCTTTATTTCCAATGCGCTCATAGCCACAACTCCACAACTCTCTGATGCTGCGATTCTTACCGGAATTGGTTACTCTGGCCTAGCATCCGGCACATTTGTCGAAGCGTTTGGATTGAGAATTGCCGCAGTGCAAGCACCGGGAAAATGGCCGGGGCGAGACAACGAATACGTGACGTGGGTGGACGCTTCCGCGAACGTGGCAGCGTTCTTCATTGGCGGGAGTTATGACGAGGAAGTTCTCTGGTACACGGAGGATAATAAGCAGCCGATGTCACCTGTTGAGCTTCTTACCATTGGTGGAAATCCAATCTTGCCAATCCATGCTTTAGATTTTACAGCGCCGGTGATGGTACGTTCATCTGCTTCCCTTCTTGAATGAACCGAAGTTGATTTGGTAATTTTTAGGTTCTGAGTGGAGAATTCGATTTCGCTTTCTGTGGCGGTGACTGCAACGGCATCCTATCCAATGGAGGAAAGACACAGACGGATTACTTTCCCAACGCAACTGACTTCCAGACGATCGTGCATCCCGGTGTTGCTCATGGAATCAACTTCAGCTACAACGCAACCGGAGCTTACAAAGTAATCACCGATTACCTGAAGAAGAATGGTCTTTGAGATTGTTCATTAATGAGAGGTGTTAGGTGCTTGTTCAGATCGTCAGATATCATTCTAAGGCGAGCTCATGTTGTCTCGTCCATGAGCTTGGTCGTATCTAATTACTAATTCATCCACATTTTGTTCTATATTGTCTTACTAAAGCTGAGCGAAAGAGATATTGACTCGCGGCGCGAAGGGATTTTAGTAAACAGAACCCTGGGAAGGAAGAGGTTGCACCGTCACAGGGCGATACATCAAACGAGATATGGATGTATGCTCGCATCCCAGAAGACTGGTCACAGAAGACTGTGACCATCTATTACTAATTCCCTTAAACATTGTTTCCTCCTTTTCAACGAAGTTTCTTAAAGTATCGGTCTAATCATCTCATCTCCTCACTTTAGCAATGAGCTTATTAATGAAAGAAACTTTCTTCTCCTCCTCGTCGTTGTCTATCTTGAGCAGCCGATCCGAAAAATCGATCTCGCTCAATCGGATCCTGCATAAAGTGAGCTACCAGCCTTCTGGCTGGCGGGATTACGCACTTACTAACGAGTCTTGTAATACAACTTATATCTAACAAACAGCATTACCGTGATGGGAATTGTGATGTACAAAACAACAAAAAGTCGCTAATTGAACGGCTTCTCAAAAGCAGTGAAGCCTTGAATCAGTAATAAGAAGATGTTAAGAAATAGATTGAATCTGTAGATCCAGATGCTCCCGAATACTTTGAATAGATATATTAATAGGTCGATACCTTATTTTACAAGTCCACTTTGGACTCAAAGGTGAGTAAAGATGATGCCACCTTAGGTAATGTATACTACGGAACCTCTAACGGAAGTCATATATACGAAGACCTGGCCGGCGGTGACTTTCAAGTTCATAAGAGCAAGGAAACCCTAGTAGATAGAGGTTAGAATAGACACGTAGGGAACTAGTCCTTATCAGCGACCTTGCGGTGTGTAATGAAGACGTGGAAATCAAATCCATACCTCCTTTAAAGTGATTGCGAAGACTTGTGGCGCTCGATGTGTTAGAGCAAGTGAGTAAAGTGCTCTTGATTAGACATAGATACACCCATTCACGGCGGAGATGAAGGCGATCAATCAAGCCGACACGCTGGAGCGAAACCGTCAAGTGGATGCAATGCGAAGAATATACTCGTCGGCGGTGAAGGTGGTTGCGTTCATCGCTGGATTTGGCGCACGCTAGTTTGGCCTAGGCTAGCTATGGCGTACGATGGATTTGGCGCACGCTGGTTTGGCGTACCACAACCAGCGTAGGCCACAACCAGCCTGGGCCACAGCCACCTAGGCGATAACCTGGTCCTACCGATAAACCTCGAATTCGAGAACTCGCTACCTGGTATCTAATTCCGACTTCCTAGTTTCGCTATTAGGATCCCGGCCCTATTCGTTAGGACCCCTGCCTTAGGAACTAGGTCTCGCTTGATCTAGTGACCTTTGGTCTTGTAATAGAGATAGCACCTGAAAAGCCTAAAGGAAATTTGGCTTTTTTTTTTACCTTATATAATGCTTGGCCGTGCAGAGCAGGCCTGCGTAGTCAGGCTCCTTTGACCGCGGCTCGCTTAAGTGGGAGACGTTTCCTAAGACTGACTAATCGCTCGCCGTTAGCCCTGGTCTCTCTGCTTAGGGGTCTAGATTACTGAACTAGGAAGTCGGGATTCTAGTTGCAAATTTCGAATTTGAGATTCTACCTCTAAATAAAGGTATCCTCTATACTAAACTATTCTTCTATATTAAACTATATCTTCTATATTAAACTATATTCTCTATACTAAACCTTGTCCTCTATATATTAGTAATTAGATTCTAGATACTTATATTCGGGATTCGAGATCTAGACCTCCCTAAATTAGCCTCCCTAAATAAATCCCTAAATAAATTATTAAATATATTTACTTAAGAATCCTCTCTATTATAATAGTATAAGCGATTACTAGCTAATAAAGGGGTATATAGTAGTATATTTAGTAGACTAAAAGGATTAACTTATAGGCCTATTATAAAGGAGAATTTAAAGATAAAGAAGAAAGTAAAAAGGATTCCTATAAGCCCTTAGTTAAGTCCGAGTAAGATTACCCTCTATATCTAGTCTAACCCCTAGCCTAAGCGGGTAAGGGGGCTAGGCTCGATTTAGCCATACATGTGACCCTCGTCGTCACAAGTAAGAGGTAGTTCTATTAAAGATCTAAAGCTAAGGAGAGAAGAAGAAGAAGGTAGAGGTTGCTTAGAGAGCTGGCTTAAGGCTACTAATCTAATATAAGCTAGGTTTAATAGTCGTACCCCTTACGGGCGGCCTATAGGCGAGCACGTGACTGTAGAGCGGCTATAACCTAGTAGTAATAGGTATAGTCTATAACAAAAGTAGCCTTTTAATCTAATAGTTTTTAGGACTAGTTTTAGTATTAGATTCTAAGCTTTTAAGGGGTTTCTAGGCCGATTTCTATTATATATACTTAAGACAAGTACTTACTAACTAAGGAGCTATATAGTAGGGATTCTAATAACGCTATTATATAGCCTCACTTATACTCTTACACGTGGTTTACTCTTATATATTATTTTCTCCTCCCCTCTCATCCTCCTTTCTTTATAACTTATCTTCTTAACTTTAGCTTTAGTCTAAAGTATTAATTTTAGTTCTATTACCTTATACCCTACTATAATATAATATAATTAAAATAAAAATATAGATATTTTTATATATTTATAAATTTTTATAAACTTAAACTTAAAGTATTTATATTTTATCTTATTATAAGGTATATCTTAGTATATAAGAATAAATATTATATTACTAGTTTTTACTTTAATTATATCTTTATTATTTTTAACTCTAAATAAACCTTATAGTATTAAAGCTATTATTAAAAACTTTACTTAAAAAAGTATTTTTAAACGCTTTAAAAACATTTATTAAACTCTTAATCCTTTTAATTCTTATATAATTCTAGATAGTATTATATTAACTAAGGTTAATTATATATCTTATTCTCTTATTATAAATTCTATTTAATATCTTAAGATAATATAAGTCTTCTTACTTAATATTAATAAATTATACCCCTTTTATAAAGTATAATATTCTATAAAATTTAGTCTTAAAACCTTATAAAATATTTATCTTTAGTTATAATAACCTTAAGCTTTTATAAAATCTTTATAAATATTATTCTCTTTAATCTAAATACTTTAATTATTAAGATATCTTCTTTATTTAATAAAGTATTTATTAAATTTTTTTTTATCTCTTAAGTTAAATAATATACTTTCTTAAAAGTTACTTAATTATAATAGTATAAGCCTTTATAAGAGTATTATTTATTTCTTAGATAAAGCTATTAGCTTTATCTAAATAGCCTTCTTACTTAATTAAGTATTTAGTAATCCTTCCCTTATAGCCTTTAAGTTAATTAACCTTATAACTAAGGATTTACTTAATAAAGTATTAATTACTCCTTAAGATTATAATAAGTAACTTAGAATACTAAATAGTACTTTTATAAGCTATTAAATATTTTTAATCCTAAGGCTAATAAATTAAACCTTAAGTATTACCTTTAGTATATTTCTTTTATAATCTTAGTATTATAGTTTACCCTCTTAGGTTTAATAACCTCTATATTAGGCAAGGTGCGTGTATAGGCTAGCCGCTACTTTTAACGTTTATAAAAGTTCACGCTCTCTACTCCTCGACTATCTTCTTCTTTAATCCTTTCCTAATACCCCCTCACTTAGTTATATAGCCTTATTATATACTATCGACCCCTCCTTAGTTAGACTTACTTAGGACGCCTTATTATAGGCCCACTATAGCTAAAAAGCCTTAGTGGCACGGCTAGTTTAAAGCTTAAAGCTAGAACCCTCGATCCTCTAATCTACTACTCTAGATTTAATACTCGCGACTATTATTATAACGACGAGCGTCACGTGCACGGTTCAGGCCACCCCCTCCCCCCTGAACTAGGGGGATACTAGCTCGTGGCGCGGCCGCACAGGCTAATTTCCTCTCATTTAGCTAGCTCTCTCTTCTCTTCTTCTCTTCTCTCTTTATCTTCTTCGTTTCCTTAGTACTAGACCTATGGAATCGATCCTTTTAGCCTACGTACGCACTCCTATATGCCTCTACTCAGCTTGTGATCGTCCGTGTCGTTACAATTATAATAGCGATTATTCCTCTAGATAATATTATATTACTTAAGATATAAGCGTGAGCTTAGCTCGCTACCCTCTCCTCGCTATTATATAATTATAATCCTTATAGTAATACTCCTTTTATAACTATAGTAGTAGACGCTTACCCTTAGTATTCCCTTTATATAATATAACTTAGTTAATAGAAGAAATACCTTATAACGACGTAGCCAGCTGCTACCTAGCTGCGCCGTGGCATTACGCGTTAGGGGAAGGGTCTTGGTGAGCTCCCTTAGGCTAGTAGTGACGACGACATATACTCTATACTTTGATCTAGGCTGAACTAGGACGAGAAGGACCGATTGCTACTAACCGTGGCTGTGGCAGATAACTATTTATATAACGATAATAGTATTAAAGCTCCTACTAAGTATCCTATAGACCGAATATAAAACGCTAGTATTAGGAGAATAGGTTATAAGCTAGCGGGCTGACGTGGATAGTTCTATAGAGGTAGGTTATATAACCTTAGAAGGAGCTTAATTTATAATTATTATATATTAGAAGGGTGGATCTAGTAATTAAAGGCTATTTTCGAGGATCCTTTAGCCTAGTACACTACTACAGCGGGATCGCAAGCGCTCCTAGAATAGGTGTAGTATAATCTACGCCGTGGGGTCTCGATTTTATAGAGGGAAGGTCGTTTAGGCTTAGCTATATAGAGATGGCCGCTAGCTCTATAGAATAGGTGTAGTAGATTAGATTTCGAGTAGGATTAGACTAATTATAGGCCGATTTCTCGATCTTTAGTGAAGCCGAGGAATACTAGCGATTTTATATAATAAATAAGTCTTAGTAAGAGCCTAGAGGGGCTGAGATTTTATGTGTGGGATTAGATTGATTTTAGGATAATATATAGTAGTTACAAATAGTAAACTAAGGTGTAGACGAGACTAGGCCGATCCCGATAAGTAGGCGCTTATAGATTATTATTTAAGCTACTTAATTCCCTATTAAATGTCCTATATATACTTAGTCTAGTTCTCTTCTCTGCCTACTTCATTTCGTAATAGCTGCCCTTAGGAGTATATAGTTTAATCGATTTACATTTCCCCTATTAAGCCCGCCTTTTTATAATAGTAATACTCTCTAGTGTTCTAAACCTAGCTATTTAATCAGCTCACTTAATGCTAGTGGTAGCTAGAAAATACGTAGACCTGCGGCTACTTCTTCTTATTTAAGTTAAATTAAGGTAGATAGAAATATAGTAGTGAGATCTAAAGGTACGTGGAAAAGCTATATAGAAAGTAATATCGTTCTAACCTATCTAATCTAGATTATAAGCGCGCTCTTACTAATAATGACGATGAATTAGACGATGATTCTCCATCTCCCGAGGAGCTCTCTCGGGCTGCTCTATGCCCGGCCACGAAGACTGGGCGTACCCTTCAGCGTCTAGGATAGCCAGCTCTTTAGAGGGCTGGACTGTAAGATGACTGAACACAATTCGGGCTAGGTGGACAGTAAGGTAATAGTCGAGGTAGGTGCACCGTCTGTCCTCTGTGCTTAGGAGCGCTCTGCTAATTGTATATAGATCAACTAGTGATCCTCGGTGACGACGACCTAGAAGGCGCTTCTAGCGATATTGATGCTGGGCTTATGGAAAGGAGAACATTATTGCTTTGAGGATGATCGCTCCGAGGGGGTTCCACTATGCGTGGACCATTAATAAAAAGGTGTGTGTTGAGAGGCCGTGTTTCACACGGGGATTATGCTAACGCTGTCCAGTCTACTCACGGTATTATTAGCTGAATCCAGGGCTGTCGGCGATACCTGAGGTATCGATTAAGGTATTAATACCTATTAAGTATTAATAGTATTAATAAGGTATTGATTCCTTAACCGCTTTTTAGCTTATATAGATCGTTTTACTCTTTACTCTACTATATTATATAATGAATATACCCTTAAAATATCTTCTTTAATTAACCTTAGCTCCTCTTTTACTTAGTTATCGACTAATAATAACTTAGGATTAGTTATTTAAAGCTTTTAGGGGAAAAGCTCACCTACTTAAGCCTACTATTAATACCCTAGGCTTAACCTAGTCGAGCTAGGAGAGAAAGAGAACTAGCTCTATTATACTACCTACCCCCTTAATAGACTTAAGAAGCCGTATAGTACTAATATCTCTTTAAATATAGTAATATACCTTAGATTATATGGGATTTTTATAAAGTAAAAGAAAAGGAGTAAGGTCTACGATAAGGTAACTAAGTAGCTTACGTAGCTCTATTATAAAGTTAAAAAGAAGGCCGATATTAATAACTTTAAGCTTAAAGTCCTTGAGTCCTATCTAGATAAGATAGTGCTTACTAAAGCTCTCCTCTCCCTAATTATTATACGAAATTAGCCCTTTACTCTTATAGAGTGGCCTAAGTTCCACGCCTTATACTAAGCTCTTAATCTAGCGTATAAAGGTAAGATTACTATAGCTTACTCTTAAGTCTAAGCCTACCTTCGTATTATATAGCCTAAATATAAGAATATTATATAACGTGAGCTTTAAGTAGCCTTCTCATGAATTTATATCTCTTATAATATCTAGACCTTATTAAATTAGCTACTTCTCCTTATAATCGTCGCTTACTTTATTACTTATAATTTATAGAAGTGAAAGGCCCTAATTACCCTTTTATAAGTCTTTAGTTATAATAGAGAGGAGTAGTTAAGGAAGCTCCTTCTAGTCCTTAAAGACTATAGTATTATATAACAGCTAGGGGTAATAATTACTAATAATACCCCTCTAAATAACGTCCTTTATTAACTTATCTAAGCTTACTTTTTAACCGAGCTTAGGCTTGACTAGGCCGTGAATAACTAGCGTATCTATTATATTAGCTATATTATTAATCTCGTAGTCTAAGCCTTCCTATTTACGAATATATTTATAGAAGAGGAGCTTAAGTCGTATAATAGTTAGGAATAAAGGGAAGGGGTTAATAAGGAGGCTAAGAAGGCTAAGTTCCGGCTCCTTAGTCTACTTAGTAAAGCTTATAATATTATCGTCTTTATTTATAATTCCCTACTTTATATTACTAAGTTTAAAGCTAGTACTAGGAGGCTTATTCTAATAGATAATAGTATAAGGTGGAATAGCTAGTTTTATATACTTATAGTTCTCCTTAACGTATGACTAGCTATTAATACTTTTATTCTTAATTATAAGAAGGAGCTTATAAAGGACGCTTTAGACTTTTAAGATTAGGTAAAGCTTTATATAATTAAGGAGTTCCTTAGACTCTTTTACTAGGCTATACTTACTACTAAGGGAGACTTTTTATTAATTAATACGACCCTCTTTATAATAGATATCTTAGTTAAGTATATAATTACTAAGATTATAAGCTCGCCCCTACCCTCCTCTCTTCTTTAAGAGCTAACTACTATATAATAGGGCGTATATAGAGGGAAGAGGGATAAGGAGAGTAAGGATATAGTAAAGTAGGTCCTTAATAAGTACTATTATAATACTAAGATATCTCTATTTTATACTACTACCTTAATCCTTAACCTTACTTATTATATAAGGTATATCGAAGTCTATTAGCTAAAGGAGTTAGCTTAAAGGGCCTTAGTAAAAGTAAGAGAGCTTTAGGAGAAGTACTAAGAGAAGGTTAAGGTATTATAATAAGACCCTTTCGCTTTTAAGTATAGTAGTTCTAAGAAGAAGAAGAAGGAAAGAGAGCCTAATACCTTTAATAAGATTATAATATCCCTTTCTCTTATTACTTAGCTATTAAGTTAAGACGAGTATAATAACTATAATACCTTAGAGCTATATAATCTAGGTAAGTAAGGAGCTCTTAAGTAGTAGTTATAAGACTACTAAAGATAGTGCTAGCTATGACTCTCTCTTATAGTGATTGAGATCCTCTTAATTCTACTAATAAGTGATAAACTAGAGTGTGTATTTTTAGGGGCTTATTATATAATAATGTAGGAAAGGGTAGTAATAATAGTAGAGATACTTAAGATAAGAGAGTACCTTAAGTATTAGAAGAGGAGTAGGATTTTAAATTCTCTTATAAATAAGGCTAATCTAGTAGAGGATAAGGCTAATCTAGCTAAGGATAGCTAGCTAATCTATTATATAAGATAATTAGAGCCTTTCTCCCTCCTTACTTTAAGTAAATCGTGTCTACTTAGCTTTACTACTTAGCTATTAGTCCTAGAATACTATATAGAGGTATAGATATATATTCTAAGTACTACCCTTATATTATTATAAGGGTAATACTTATAAATAAGCCTTATAAGTAACTCTTAAAAGGGGGGGACCGCTATATAAAGATAATATACCTTCTTTACTCTAGTAAAGTTACTAAGTAAAGACTACTACTATAAGGTTTTAATCTAAAGGGATTACTACTTACTTCTTAGCCGTATTACTAGGCCCCTCTTTACCTTCTTCTACTATATAATAGCTATTATCGGATTTAGAAGAAGGAGGGGAGTCTAATTAATCTTATAGCTAAGGATATTATTATACGTGTTTACGTTACTTATAATTATTATAGTACTTATTAAAGTATCCTTATATATAATAATACTTTATAAATAGGCATAGGCCTTACTACTAGTAATTAAGATAATCGCCTTATAAATAAACTACTCTAGCCTTCTAAATTAATACCTTATTTATATATAATAGCTAATTACTTATAATTTAGGCCTATATAATACTACTAAGTATATATAGTATATCACGCCCGAGTAATATAAGAATAGCCTATTAAAGGCGATTTAAGGGCTAAGTAATAAAGATAGTAGTATTAGTAACTCTTAAGACTAAGGGGTTAACGCTACTAATTACCGCGTTAGTAGGTTAATTAAAAAGGACTATAGCTCTAAGAGAATATATTAGAAAGCGTTATATAGTAATAATAGACGCGTACTTATTATTATTAATTAATAGCTATAGTAAATAAGAGAAGAAGATCTACGTAATAGTAAGTAAATAAATATTAAACACGGATAAGGTATATATAGGGAGTTAAATTAATTATAAAATAGGAAGCTTATCTATTATAAGTTAGTAATTATTAAGATCTATTATATAGGGCTCTTACTAAATAGATTTAAGAACTTAAATAATTAATAAAGAGGAAAGGTTATTATATAACGATTATAAAGTTTTAGTAAGGTACGCGCTACCCCTCGCTAGGCCAAATTAATACTAGTAGGTATCAATACGTATTAATACCTGACGATTCTGGTATCGATACCTTATCGATACGTATCGCCGATAGCCCTGGCTGAATCTGCGTAGCGATTCATTACATCGAACTCGTCCGACGCTGTGCGCGGGCGCGAGACGTTGAAACCTTCGATCTGGCCCACAAACATAGAGAAGCTCGATCTGGGGATTTGGGGATCTTGTGGAAGACGGAATGGGATGGATTCGATTGATACAGGACACGGAGACTAGCGCACAAGGGTGATGTATAATTGCGATTCTTGGTTCAAGAAAGGGCGATGTAAAATTTGATTTGATGGAAAATAGTAGATTTGGTTAGGGCCCGGTCGCAGATAGCCAGGGCATGCAAAGCCTGTAATCATCATAAATAGAGCCTCAGGGTAAATCCAAAATAGACCAAAAAAATTCTTTGCGAATATGAATAGAATAAAATCGACACTCAATTGAACCATTCTAGCTGAGAACTAGCATCCATTAGCAAGTTTAAAGAGAAAGATAGATGTGACCTATGTAGATTCTACAGAAAAGCTGGCCGAGGCTGTTAGAGGTACTTCTATTACCACCTAACTTAGTATGGTGCTCTAAGTACCAGCCGTGACACTATATAATCAGTCTCTCAGCTCAATCTATATAGGTAAATGTAAAGTAATATCTCAAGAATTGAAGCCTTCCTCACATCACTAGATAGCTATATCATTGCTCATAATTATAAATGTTCTCTTAGTATAGAATTCTGAAGTTGGTGTTCTTCAGATGACTAGTAATATAAATTTAGCGAGATGTTCGAAAACTCCCCGTTCTGGATTTATCTCAAGGACGCTCAGCCATTCGAGGAATTGAGTCGTAACAATCCAATGTCGTTGATTGCTATCAGCTGACAGTGTTGATACCCGTCAATATGAGTCAGATGTTGGATTTGAACATTTTGGACATTGTTTCCAGTATTGCACAAAACTAATCTGTATTAGGACGAGTACTTATTACACTGCCCTAGGTAGAACTCACACCGGTGATACCCGGAGCTCGACGTTGCTCTCAGTCTCAATGGTTCAAACTACTATCGTTTCACTTCTATAATCCTCTTTGATACAAATCGTTAAAATTCTCCGCATTTCGTTGCCAAGTGCGTTATTATAAGAGTGTGGGGGCCAATGAAATTCCGCAAACTTCTATAGACTCTAAGGTTTTTGGTCGCTAGTAATTATTTTATTTTCCAAATCTTATTTGGAGGTTGCACGCTAATCCTTTAATCTTCGTTGCATGTTCGTCCATCTAAAGAATATCACTGGAACCTTTTCGCTCTCTTTCTCGATGTTGGGCAAGACCAAAAAATATGGCGTCTCCTCCAGCAGCCACAACTTCCTTTTGCTGAGACTGGGTTTCAGCCCAGCGCTTACGTTCCAAACCACTCCACCTCCTTTTATTCTCTCTTCAACCTCAAGAGAATCAAAATCCCCTTATTATCTATTCGAAATTGCGAGTTATAGCTCCTGTCTTCGTTGCTGCCCTACGGCTCGTTGATCATGTCCTCAGAGTGCCTTAACGTCGGCGACGCGAACCCCGACATCGCAGGCATTGGTGTAAGTCTCCTCAGCCCTCATCACACATGACGACCCCCATATTTATTCTGTGCAGATCATTCTATTATTCGTAATCCAAGTAGGCCTTGCTATTGTGGCTTCTATGTATAAATTCTATCTCGACCTGAGGCTCAGGCGGATTCGGAAGGCTGACCTGAGCAATGCCACTGCTCAAGCAGCCATGGTGAAATTGGAAAAGAGGTCCAAGGTTGTCAATGAAATCAGTCTCCAAGCAGGAGATATTCAAGCTCTAACAGGTTCGCTCAGCACAGAGTTTGGCGTACGATAGATCTAACATTTGCTACAGGCATTTCCCTCCTTTTGAGCGGGATCATTCAGATCAACAGCCTGCCGTTCTACCATCTACGCATTGTCTACGAGCCGTGAGCTTTGTCGGGTAACACTTCTCCTCGGTGACTGTGTTTTGGGACAAGAATGGCTGAATATACTTCTAGACTCACGCTCTGCACATCGATAGAGAGTTCATACAATGCGTAAATGAAAGGGAAATATATCCGCTACCTACTTATTGCGCTGTGGGCAATTCTTTTTGCAGCGTATACCATACTTATGAAAGAACGACTAAAAGTCTTCAACAACACGATTCCGGGACACTGCTACGAGTTTAGTCTGCACCAGGGTCTCGTCCTCGGTTATGTGAATGACCTGTGGCGTCTTGTATCTCGTTTTGGCTTTGGCAGTTGTTTCGAAAACGCGATTTAAAAAAATTATTGATTGGGTATTCGAGGACCTCCCTTTCGGTTCTCGTGGTATGATCTTTCTCTTCGCAGCGACTCTATTTCCTTTTCATCTATATGTTATTATCAATCTACGAGCATCAAATGAGTCGTTGCTTAATGCTGGTATTACTGAAAAACAATAGGGATTTGGACAAATGGTAGCGATGGTGTTGCTGTCAAATAATATTATAGTTTTGGTTAATGGGCTGCAGGAGGATAGTGAAGAGGATCATGCCTCACAGACTCCATAACTTTGTTAAGTTAGTTATATCAGTTCAATGCATCATTCCTAAAAGAAAATTTCTAATTCAACCTGTTGCAATCTTACGGTAACATGTTATGGGGTACATAGGAGGCCAAAATAGGTTCTATATTCTAACTCTTACAGTGTGGGAGGAAAGCTGAGTTATGATTCAACAGGGTTGATCGACTTTATATTGAGCTATCAACGATTACAGAATCCACGCCTTCGTCGACAGATGCAGGTTTAATGTAAGGCGAGTCTCGATCCAATCCAACATTTGGGGACGGCACTAATTGCCAAAGCACGCTCATGACAACGAACAGCGTCACCAGCACGGGCTGCAGCACCCGGATGCCATAAACATCAGCCAGCAACCCCACGACAAACGGAAACAGCGCACTTCCAGACTGACCAACGCAAGCCATGAGACTGAGTGCTCCAGGATGATATCCATGCGGCGTAGCCTTCGTCACGAGTGCGACCGTGACGGGATACACCGGACCCATGACAAACCCCGCAACGGCAGCGGCGACGAAATCGACGGGGAAAGATGGCGAGCTCCAGATCACGATTTGCATGAAAAGGGCAATCAGAGCGTAGAAGGCCACCGCTCGTTTCTCGGTCAGCAAGGCTGTGAGTGGAAGCAGCAGGACGCGACTAGATGTGAGGCCGCTGTAAAAAGCAGCAGAAGCGTAGCCAGACATGGCGCCGCCACCGCGCTCCCGCATCAGGAACGAGACGATCCAGGCCGCCTCGCCCGTCTCGGCGCCGGTGTACAGGCCGATGAAAAGTAACGGCGCCCACACCGCGCGCGGCGAGACGACGGTTCGTAGAGATGCGATCTCGTCGTTCTCGTTCTTCGCGACGGTGGACTGGAATTGGGTGTTGGAAGCATTGCCATTGCCACCGCTGGATCCGAAGCCCGTCAGTAGCGCAGTCAGGCTCAGGACGCACCAGGCGAGGTTGGTGAGGTAGAAGAGCGGCGGTGCGACCTTCGCCTGCATGAGCAGCGTCGCCACGATTGGGGACGACAGTGCTCCCACGCCATAGATCGCATGCACGATTCCCAGTTTCGTCGCGGCGGAAGGCAAGCGCGCGATATAAGTGTTGAACTGGGCGTCTTGGAGAGCCAGGCCGAAGCCAGCGATTGCGTAGCACGCGGCGATGGCGAGGAATGGTGGGCGGAGCGCGATGATTGCGGAGGCTGCCCCTTGAATTGCGGCTCCGAGGATAAGGACGCGGCCGAGTCCGAGGCGAGTGCTGAGGGTCACGTTCAGGAGCGATGCGAGAGTGTAGCCTGTGAAGGACCCGATGAAGACGAGGGACACTTTTTCATCGCTGACGTTGCCGTAGTATAGTTGGAGGTATGGAATCAGGGCTCCAATGCAGCCATCGTGCCAGCCTGATGCTGCTGCAGCGGCGCAGCAGCCTACGATTCGAGCAAGAGCTCGATACTTCTGATGGGTATTGGCAGTGGCCTGGGCGGGATCAGCTTGCGAGAGATTGTCGTCTGGGTGACCCCCTAGTAGAGGCCGCTCGGCCTCGTCGTGTGGGCTTGACATTGGCGTCGGTGAGAGAGATATGAAATATCAGACCGGGGGACAAAGATCTGGGCTGACTCACTATCAGGATTTCACGTAAATAATAATGAAATCGATAGAACCAGAAGGTGTAGTATATCAAGGATAGATGGTTTAGCTAGCTGAATAGCACTCTCTTAGGCTCCGAGCAGCTTATTAAGCACCCTAAGAACACTAAATCTGACACTCGCGACCGCTTAGGTAGCGTTTGGGTAAGCGAATGTGGGGTCTAAAAACGCCCCTGAAACAGGCCATTCCACATCGGAATCCTCGATATGTGAATTTTCCATTTCCGTCGTTCGACAAGGAGCATCGCGCTCACAGATTATCCTCTGTCGCATAAAATCTATCTATTATTCGAAGACAAGCATGCTACCATCCTTTCCAATGGCTTCGAATAAGAACTCCAGCGAATAGAACAGAATTTTAGTTCGTCCAGGTGTTCGGGAAATGCTTCCCCGTTCATGATCTCATGGACATAACACGGTCCAACGAAGCGATAATCATCTTTTGTTAGTCGGAGAAGGAATGCAATGTTTCCTCCCGCAAATACAACGATGTAATCTCCAACTTCGGTAATGTTTGGTACTGACGCTGAGAAGCCCTGTAGTCCCGTATAAAGGTGTTCTGGAGCTAATATACGATTTGAACTCGAATTCGTGTAGTTTGCATCTCTTCTCGGTTCTCTTTAACAGTCTCCATAGTGGTCAGAATATGGTACCACTCATCGAAACTGTCCCCCAATTCGGTCGACACTAAGTCACTCTTACTATACGTGTCCTAGGAGAGGGTTCTCTAGAGCGCTTCTTTTATAAGTTCTCATATAGGATAGCTCTATCCCCTCGACTAGTGAGACATGTCTAGCGCTAAGTAGGGGAGTCTTATATAGTTATTAAATAGCCTTATAAGGAATAATATAATAGGTATAAATATAATAAGCAATCTTATTATTTATAATTATAATAATTATATAATTTACTTTTAGAGTCAAGGTAGTAGTGTTCTAATCCCTAGATTTGGGATAGTTTATCACTGTTTTAAGGGGGTTAGAACACGAAAACTAAGCGAGCATCATCAGGGGCAGCTAAACATAGAGGGGCAGCTAAATATGGAGGGCCTTATTCCCATCGCCATGGCCGTCGCCTAGATGACTCTACCCTTTCCTGATTTCATTTTCTCGTTTCACTTTAATTTTTTTTAATATAATAAGCTATTTTATCTCTATAAATGGCCTGTGACTAAGGTTTAATTGGCACAAATAAATAATTAAAACTTGAGCTCTAGTGGATCGTATAACGGGTAGTGCCTATCTGGGTACGGATCTTCTGCGATCCAACCAGTTTGGGGCCCATATTCTCTTTCAGAATCCCGCCTTGCGTTCTCCTCGAAGCCCAGGTGAGACACCCTTCACCTAAATCAGACCAGTCACGCCCCTAAAGAGAACAGTTACCCATAGGGAGATTAGTCGCCCGTGCAGACTAATCACCTAGGGACAATCGCTAATGTGGAGACTAGTCGCCCTATTGGAAATGCCAGGAAAGACTTCACCAGATAAGACGTCAACCATTAGGCACTTCGCAATATGGTATAAAGGGCGCATCAAATTCACCTCGTAGGACATAAGTTCTCTACCTCAGTTATCAGTCATAGGCCCAATGCTAGGCTCCTTTCGCCCTCGTGCAGAATCTCCACACCCTTTCCTTTAACGACCTCAGGCATACAGAATACCGCTCTTAGGAGCTTCAAGCAAGTCGCTCGAGAATCCGCAATGTGCTACCCCTTCAACATTCACTCCCATTACCCCCCAGGTCAAGGGTTCATCAGTAAACACTCTCTTCTCAACGCCAGGAACAGGATGACAAGCGGCTGAAATAGCAACACTGCAACTACCCACCATTGGCATGCCGGATTTAAATCGCTTGAACCCCAGGAGGATTGCAACAGTCGCCATAAGCAGTGCCAAGATAATTACAAGCAGAATTGCAATAGGTGAGTATCCGCAAGTGTAGTTAGACGTTATGGTATCTTCATCTATCCCATCGTCACCGTAGAACAAGACGCCAGAATTGATAGCGAGCATAAAGACACTTTGGGAGACAAGCCAATGGAGAAGTGCTGAGGCAATCAGTAAGGGCACTGAGTATCGATAGGGGAGTGAGAGGAAGTATGTGCTTCGCTGGGCGCCTTTCGTAGTAGTGGATATACGAAGTCCTTTCTGTTGCACAGAATAGCTACTCCACTCTGCTGCCTGGACCATGGAGGTTAATATTCCGTTGTACAGAATATACAGACCAGACAGAATTGGTTGTGCCATGTTGGCAAGTAAAGCCGTCTGGAACAGGCCAATGTCCCCATACGAGTAGTTAATCCACCCTGGGAAGTTGATGACTGTCATCGCATGCTGCCCTAACCCGAGTTTCCAGAGTGATGGGAGATATTTGCTTGGCCCTGGGCCCAGACCATATAGACCATAGACGAAGAAGAATATGCCAATTGTAAACAGGCAGATGTATCTATGGAAGTTAGAACTATCCTCGCAGGTCATATCCTTTCCTAGACTTACAAAATCGCAAAGCCAATCCATCGTCCCTTACCAACGGCAGTGTGCCAGCGTTTGCGCGTAGCTACGAAGGACTTTGGTGAAGACAGCCACTTTACACTCTGTGCCGCTTGCGCCTTCTTCTTGGGAACTTTGAATCGTTGCACATCCGATTTCTCTAACAGAGACATTGACTGCGTCGCCGAATCCGGATCCTCAAGAAAAGATAGAATTGCATCGCCGTTGGTTAATAAGGGTTTATTCCTGACTCCCAATATCGATACGCACATGAGGATAACCTGGACCAGGTTTACAATTCCAACAATCAAGGCAACTGATAGGTCTAGTTGCACCCGACATTGTCCTGTTAGCATGTTGAGAGGTCCAATTTCCACGTAACCCTGTGTTAGGCAGTAGTCGACTTGATGCCCAAAAGGTTGCCAGCTTGAGATATTGGCTTTGAAGGAAGATATGTGGTCTGAACACAAGCTCGTGCTCGTCTGTGGAAACTGGCTGCAGATCCAACTATATGGGTCGATTGCTGGGAGCGGATTGGGGACGTGCTCCGCGTATAGTACTGCTGGCAGGCTAGAGTTTAGATATGATACGTTGTCCTGGGTAACGACGAATAGGTCGCTAGGGGACGCTTGGAAGTCCTGAGCATAGGCATCGAGACATTGCAATGGATCAAGCTTATTGAAGCTCCCGGACAGGAAATTATTGAAATCGTTCGAGGAAGTCATATACCAGGAGAAGTTCTCAAATCCATTCCATTGGATTTCGTTCAAATCTACCATGAAGTTTGTTAGATCTGTATCGTTGGTCTGTGCGGAAACATTGTTGTTCAACTGCCCGAAAGCTTCGTTGACTGAATAGACGAAATATGAGTTGTTAGGGAAGGAGGCATAGATTGAGGAGTTGTAACTGAAGTTAAAGTGTTAGTAGAAAGTAGAACATCGGTGGGACTTGGATGTGAGGGTGAAAGGGTGAAGATCTGGTTGCTGTGCTAGGATTAGCATTGAGGAGACGAGAACTTACAATAGGTGCAATGACAATGACGACAAGCAAAGCAGCGACCATAACCCGACTCTTAGCTTGGAGATATATTTCAAATTCCTCAAGCTCAGAATACCAATATCTAACCACCTAAACTTCGAGTGAGCTTGGCTGACTTCTTCCCTGGTTGGAGCGAGCAAACGCTGCATGAAAAAGTTGGTTGCACCGAGCAGCAACGTGCTGAGAATATTGATGAGCAAATGAAATCCAGTGTTGAGTGACTGAGTCTTCGAACAGTCTCCGACATATAAGTTCCGGTTATAGGGTACTATCTCGTCATCATTTGGTACTCGCAAGTACGCCCAAACAATGATGACCAAATTGGTAATGAAGACAGCGCCTGCTCCGGACAACCAGAAAACCATAGAGAGTTTCCATTTTGGGAAGAGTCTCCTCTTCTTAGGCTCCTGGGTCTCGAGTAACGAATTTGACTCGTTTGCCGTGGCCATTGTGGAGTCTAGACTTCAAATTGAGGAAATAGATTGTTCGAAAGAATGAAAGTCTGCTAGGTGGGAGAAAGGAGCCTGAAGTATACCAAACCTTAAGCAGCCTTTACTCGATCACACGATTCTTTCTACAACATGCGACAGGCGCTAAGCTTTGAGAAATCCATTCTGATTCTCGAGAAGTAAACTCCAGAAACATGGTTGGGCGCCGTTTCTTAGCCCCGATAATGTGCAGCTCCGATAATGTGCATTTAATCTCCGCCGAACACGCTTCCTACGATTGGCGACATTATGTGGTGTGACAAAGTTAAAGACGCCATGGCGCAAAGTGTCTGATCCATACGAGAGGGCCTAGTGTTACCATAAATATGTAAGTGTAGTGTGTGGGGGCATTGCAAGACGCCACACAGCATACTAGCGTGCCTTTGAAACACCAACCAAGCACCGCCCTGTGAAAGCTCAAGGCCCCCATCTACACACTAAATCCTTTGGCTCAAGACATGGTCAATATTACCAGTACGGCGGACAAATCACCATGAGCACGAGTCTGGAGGGGATGGGAGGATATAATTGGTGGGGGAGAGTTCAATATATTTCAATTGAGTAGAATTTTGTTCGATGGGATGGATAAGAGATCGAAGTTGGGGTTCCTCGCGATGTGTTCTTTCGTCTATATGGAAGCGACCGAGAGCTTGCTAAATGCACGAGAGGGAAACTAATAGTCGGACTTAACGTCACTTCTAAGGGGCCTTACCAAAACGAAATTCTCGACCCCAAACCCCAGGCCTAGCAACGACTAGAATAGTGTTGATAAACTAGGAAACAAAAACGGAGGCAATATGGGCCATAATAGCAATATCAGGCAACAATACGCTATGGAACTCTTTATACTATGACGATACGATATTATAATCTCATATTGCGGTATCAAATCGAAGACCTCATATTGGACTATATTATATTCGTATATTGTCACCCACACTGACACCATCCCTACACAAGACCAAAAATCATCCAAGCATTTCATGCACCTCCTCACCTCTCTGTGACCTCTCTTTACCAGAAGGCAGTTCAGGAACCTCCCTTCCCACCGGCAATTCAGCCGTATCATAAGCCCCCTTCCCTGAATTAAGTTCATATACCTGTTGCGCAGCAGTAGGGGAGCTCTGTCTGGCGCGTTTATAAGCATGTCTCTTCCAGTAAATAAAGAAAGCAAGTGCCAGACAGGCAAGAGCACCCAACGCAACACCCGCACCAATTCCCGCCTTCGCGCCTGTTGAGAATCGCGCAGATGTAGCTATAGATGAGGTGCTGGCACTGCTGGATATGGCTTTCGAAGTGGAGCTCGAGGCCGAGGTGGAGGATGTCGAGCTTGGGAGATCAGAACTTTGGTAGTTGATTTGGATCAATGGAGCGTTGATTGTGAATTGTGATATGATCGAAGAAGTGGAGATGGTCGTGGGGACAGCAATGATGATGAGGCCACTCGTGCCTGAGGCGCAGCTCACGGCCGAAAAGGTAGTGGTAGGAGTCGCGATTGATATGCAAGTTTGGTGGCCGTTGTTGGTGCACAAGTAGCCACTACAGCATCATCAGCATTGGAAGTAAGAAGCAAGAAAGAACGTACATTGGGCAACACCCCACTGCCGTTTCTTGCTCGAGAAGGG
The DNA here is from genome assembly GCA_002865655.1 of Hyaloscypha variabilis F. Lineage (NCBI taxonomy): Eukaryota > Fungi > Ascomycota > Leotiomycetes > Helotiales > Hyaloscyphaceae > Hyaloscypha > Hyaloscypha variabilis. Next base: position 325,670 of record KZ613938.1, on the reverse strand, counting down.
AGAATTGAATTGGCCAACCCGTGGATCCACCTCCGGTCGCTGAACATGCCCTTGTCATCCCAATTGGACAGACTAGACCGGGAGAGTAGAATCCCCACCCTTCCAGTGCACCGTTCGGCGTGCTGACCCCGGTGGTTCGCGGTGGCCAGCAGTTAGGATCATCCTCAATGCCGCTGCTACTAGAGCAGGTTTGAGCTTGCCATCCGTACTGACAGCCTGGGCAAGCTTCAATCAAAACGCCGCACAATAACGGCGGAGTGAACGTTGTTGTTAATGGTCCGAGATTCGTTCGAGACTGGATAGTGGATGCCATAGTGCGGTCATCAACTGAAGTTCTTGAGGATCGTGTATAATTTAGACTGAAGGAGATGAAAAGGAATGACGATGGATTGAGGCAACATGATGGGCGATTTGATGTTACTCGTGCCGCCCATAAGTCTGTTCCACGCTAGATAGAAACTTGGGAGATCCTCCGAGATCCTGATTCATCTATTGGACCTGTTCTACCCCGCCTGCGGGAAGCTAACGCGGAACAGACTTACAGACAGCCTTGTAGAGCAGGATAGTGGACTATGCCGTATTGAGATAAAAAGGGGCTAACACCCCCTAATTCAGCGGGCCGTCGCGGGAAGATCACGCAGCCGCGCCGGTGTGGGGTGACTATGGTCGGGGTGCGGGAGTAGTAAAAGGCTAATTAACTAGCCCTTGAAAGCAGCGCTTACACCTACAAAATCTAGTAGCTAGCTAACCGTAATACTATATATAAGAGTATAATTATAACGACGAGGGTTATATATATTAATGAACTAAGCCCTTATGCTTACTTAAGTTAAGAGTTAGACTCAATATAGAGAGTAATCTTATAATAACTTAAATAAGGGTTTAGGGAAAACCCTTTTACTTTCTTTTTTATCTTTAGATTTTTTATTATAGGCCTATAAGACATGATATGCGGCTGCGGATGTTTGCTGAGATAATCGATTGTATTGTGGAGAACACTTAGCTTCAATACCACCAGGTTTATAGAAGAAACGAAAATGAAAAGTACACGCGTATAATAAGTATCGTTTACTTTAATGAATCGCGACCTATTTGAATTGTAGCAATGAGAGTATCTGCTGAAAAGCTATGCCTCTGCCAACGCACTCGAGTTGATATAACAGGCAGGCAGCCTTCTAATAAGCCCAATAATGGTCATGATTCAATGAGAAGTTGTTTGGGGCTTAGACGTTGATCACTGCCTAACTCGTAAATTGGTTGGGCATCCGTAAGCCACCCAAGCCCAAACATGTCCCGTGTTCTGCTCAGCCTCCACCATAGATTGAAAAAGAAAGGAATACAGCCTTAGTCAATGTGTGCAAAATTGCTCAATTATCTGGTCTTAAGAAAGAGCTTATTGGAGGCTCGTCTTCGTTGTAGACGAGGCTGGCAATTCGTTGGGAGGGAGCGGCTGTGAGCGGTTGTCTTTAAACTTTGCGAAATCGAGTCGTTATGACCGGATTCCGATCCTGACAAGAACTTAACTAATATATCGTGTGAATATATATAGTCCCCGGTGAGTAGGTATGATGCGTCGAGTCTATGATAGAGGGATGTGGGTGAGATCGCGGCGTTTGGACGGGAGGTGCATGGATAGCAAGACTGAGCAAGCTGGAAGCGGCCATACTTACCAACTGAATGTGAAACGAAAATTGAAGGATTCGAGTTCAACTGCCTGAAAAGACATAGAAGCTTCAAAAGCAAAGGTCACTATAGTATACATCCTATTGAAAGAGTGAGTATTACTAACGCTAATACACGGGCTATGAAAGTCCACAACTGAGCTCTATGAGATCAACTCTCACAAAAACATTCACAAGACCACGCATCAAAACAGAATAAGCACAGCAACACATGATTTTCTCTCCCCTCCACACACTCAACTATCCCTCAAATCTACCTAAATCTCGGAACAAAGTCCGCAGCATGAGGATTCAAGCCTGGCCTTCCACAGGGGCCATATGTCCCAAAGCCCTGGTTCCAGCGATCCCACATCGCGAAACTCATCTGCTAGCTATTGAAGAACTCCCGCTAGTCTTGTATCGAGCTCATGGTTAGTATTTTTTGGTTTTATTTGAGTTAGGTGAGGTTGAAGTTATTCGTGATGAGGGAGTGCTTGAGAGGAAATGTGGAGGGATATATAGATTGAGTAGGAGGGTAGAAGCACCTGGTAGCATAGAGGCATTGTGAATTATCAAGTTGGATGTTATATTCAATTTATAAGTACATTCCCACACTCAGCTCTGATCTTTGATCGGAATTTCGTCTTCAACGTTGCTTCGAGTCAAAGAGTACGATCCAAGTTTCAGTTCTCAATATGCAAGCCACAGATGTTGTTGATTGGCAACTAACTTTGGATCTCGTCCATCAGAGTCATATCTTGAATGACCGTGAAGATAGACACAAGCCACTGTATATTAAAAAGTCCGGCGCCTCATCCACCTCTTCATTCATTGTTATTCAACATTGCATTACATTAAAATCCCATTATTCACAAATCCCCTCCGCCACCAAAACCAAATTCTCGACCCCCAACCCCAGGCCTAGCAACGACCCCATCCCCTATCCTAGGCGCCACGCTTGGAGCAAAATACCCATACAATTCCCTCGCAGCCACTTCCTCCTCAGTCTTCGCTATACTAACGACGCCCGTTCCAGCAGGTGCATAAAAACCGTGCACCTCTGATTGCACCGCTGGCTGCGCAGTCGGAGTAGGTTGCAGTTCATTACCGACTGCCGCTGAAGCGGAGGCAGCTTCACGTGCGTGGCGCCTTTTGCGGGTTATGCAGCTATAGACGCTGTGTCTCGTTAATACTTTGCGGGTTGAGAGGCAGGGAAGAAGGGAAGGGGGGGCAAACACAGTGCCAATCAGGATTAATAATGCAGTTCCGAGAATTGTTACGAGGGCGATGAAGAGGATTGGGCCTTTCCATATTTAATTAGCGTTGAGTTTCTTGGGTGAGACAAGAGGTAAGGAAGATGGAGAAGTACTTGATTTAGGTCCCGAACTGGCGTTTGAAACAGGTTGCTGTGGAATCTGAGTAGAAGTTGAGGTTGCGGTTACAGTGGGAGCAGGGGCGGTCGCTGTCACGACAAGGGTTGTGGTTTGGCTGCCGCCGACATCGCGCTTTGCTGGTTGCATGAGCAAGGGTTGCAGCGCGTTGGAGATGAGCGGGATGAGGGCTTCCATCTCATTCTCTTTACTTGCTACTAGGAGAGGGAGCAAGAGGTTGAGATGGGGGAGAAATGTTGGAGTTGCTGAATTTAAAATTTGGTTATTTCATATATTTGCGGCGCAGCAACGCGCTTTTTCAGGGCAGCAGAGGGAAGAAGGTTGGTTACGTAATATAGGGGCTTGCTCGCTCCGTACGCGAGGAAGCGAGCACCCCCTTTCAGCGAATATTGGAGTGCACATAGATATGAAAGGAATGTTCTTATTCTAAGTGGTCAAATCGGACTTGAATCAAGAGAGAGCTGATGTCATGAGGGTGTCTATTAGCGCGGTTCTCCTCGTTGGAAAGCGACCCAGCAGTGAATGATCTCCTTGACAACACACTTTATTATGCAGGCTACCCAGTACAATATATAGACTGCTTACACTCAAGATTCTATTCCAAAGAAGCCAAGTTCCTCAAACACCACGTCTTCGGAGTCGCGCTGCTCCACCGTATCCAGCGAAGAATCTCGATTATCACAACAAACAAAATAGTCATACTCTAATCTCATCTTCGCTAGTTCCGTTTAGCCTTCAGGCGTGAGTAGCGGCCGCTTTAACCTGAGCCGATGGTGAGCATTCCTGAGTACTGCTGAGCTCGGCCGGAGCATGCACTAAGAAGCCAAAAAATACCCCACGGATTCTTGACAATATTTCACGTTAAGAATAATCGAGTCTAAAAGTTTAGAAATGTAACTTCCACTCCTATACTTTTATTTAAAGAGGGAGAGAACATAACGCGTTTGAAGTTGTTCATATTCACGGAATAAAAACTCTTGTTCCGTTGAAGCGCTGTATGAAGGCTTATCACACCCCTGTTTGACCCCTGGAAAAGAATAGTATCAGCCCCAAAGTCCCCCACTCCTGGCTGCCAGCGCCACAGCTCTAAGCCTCCGTCTATCGAGCTTGAACGGGGCCTTCGCCGCTTCGCGCTTCCTATAGCGCTGTTAGGTCACAAAGCGCAATATCTAGCTTTCTAGGATAGGCATGGTTGGTGGAGATGGTCTTGACTTCCCTCAAAATCTCAGACGACAATTCGGCCCACTAAGGTCCACTTCCGTCTTTGGACCTGAGCAGTCGCTGCTCTAACCTGAGCCGAGTCCTGAGTCCTGAGCACGCTAATAAGTCAGCTGGATTATGCTCAGGGGGATCCTCTTCTGGCCGCCTTATAAATAGGCTATAGTTTCCGTGTTATTTATATATAGAATATTATAGGCTCTACTGTCTACCACACAGCCACCTCTCTGAGCCTATCAGGATGTCGTGACGGTATCCGTTCTCGCTCCCGTGTCACACTTAACAAGGGTCCTTGCCGAGTCGATTTGGGTTCCCCCTCTATTCTGGTCGCCTCGTTATATAAACGTCTATAAAACCGTGGACATAGCCCTTGAAGAAAGGCCGCATCCAGAATTCTATATTCGGTAGTTAGTATATCCGCATCTAGATATAGGAGCAAAAATGGTAGTGGACAGTCCAGTTGGAGGTATACTCTCGTGTTTATCGGCCATTAACGACGTAAGATATAGAATGACAATGCCAGCAATATATAAAGTGAGGGGCCTCTGAAAACTGAAAGACCATAAAACTATAGTTAAAGCCTAGAGGCAGCCTAGAGAGAGTAGACATCGAATATCCTCTGGCCGCAACCTTCTTATTCGGCGACATGGACATGTCTATAGCGAATGCCCTGGCGCTTATCCTTTATTACAAAGGGTCTTGGAATTCTTGGATAATGAGATTACTAGTTCAATTATACCTTAGAAAACGTTCTATATGCAACAGCCCTAATAATTCAATAAAAATAGATCAAAACTAACTCTCCTAGACCTATGAAAAGAACGAAGGACCGGAATGCGAGCGGAACTGAGCTAAATTATTAATTAATGGAAAGAATGCCGGCTATTCGTGTGTCTGGGGGAAAAACTGCAGCGATATATATATACTATTTCTATCCGAGTTTAGGCCATTGAAAATACTTGAAGTCCTTATATCGGACATTATTAAAAAGATAGAAAAAGTTTCATACGAAGACATAGAAAGGACATGGCACGTTGGAAACCCTTGAGGCTACTATCGTGAAGCTCCAATCCCCGGTGAAACCTTTGTCCAATGGAATGATGAGGTAATCATTCGACCCACAACACCTTTCCTGGAAAGCTGAGAAGTATTGAAAAAAAGAAAGTTATTATTTGTCTCGACAGCGTACCAAGTAGTACGCGCTGCAAATTTCAGCATGAGTGAAGAAACTGAGGGATGGAAAGGGTCGTCAGGGACGGACACTTGGTGCAGTGCAGACTGTTGAATTCGTGTACTTCAAGGCAAAGCAGTCCGAATTGCACTTCTATAATTCGGACTGCTTTGGCTTGAACTGTAAATAAGGCATATATGCGATCTTATAGTATTTTGAGGTATCCTACTTTAGACGCAACTACTTCGAGGTGTATTATTTCAAACCGACGTAGTCGCAATTGTAGTACTCCGAATCTAAAAATAGTTTCGAAGTAAGCTTACTCACAGGGTGGTTCGTTGCACTGCGTTTTGTGCAATTGCCGGGCTTACGCGTCCGGGAGATTGTACTGAGGGGCCGAATTGGGCCCCAAGGCGCTGGCGTTGGGAGTGGAGCAAAATCTGGCTCCTTGGACGCTGAGAAGCGCCAGCCTCTGGCCGAAATATTTTTGATGTTAATGATCTGACCAAAAGGGTCAGAATATCGTTAGTTCCATTCTATTAAGAATATTTTTTTAGTATTGCTAGATTATGAATCTTTCAGGCCAGCGGAGCCTGTGTATTGGGTGCATTAAGATCTAAGTCTAAGGAGCGAGATTAAACGTTATATCCAATCTCGCTTAGCGAGGGCGTGACATATTACGTGCAACCACCTAAAACATTCCTAACTTAACAATATGCCATTAACTTAGTCAAAGGGTCGCATCTGAGGGGGTAAAATTCTGGTTACGCTTGTCCCGTAGGAGGCATGCATGGCATGTAGCGTCCTTTAGATTCATCGCAAACCAACGCGCCTTACAGCGAAGGCACGTTCCCATCCTCACCTCTTTTATAGCGGCATTAAACATCTGTATATACCCCCATTATTCAGCATGAAGAAAGCCCGTGGCTTGAGGCTGTGTAGGCAGAATAGGCCGCCGCCGTGTTTCGGAGAGGAGGGAGGACGATAGGGCCTGGATAGCCATCGAGGAGAGGACGGAGAGCGGATGCTATTGGACGAGGGATAGGGAAAGGGGGTATGGATAGCGGCGGACGCGATGTAGGCTCGGGCCGCGCGTCTAGGAGGGAAGGGAGTATCGAGAGCCAACTATCGAGAAGAAGGGGGACTACTGATAGCTTAGGCCGTGTTACACTTTCTTAGACGGGACATTAGGACATCATGGCTATAAGGCCTTTCGTTTCTTCAAATTCCTAGCTCGGCAACTAATACAAGTGCTAAAGATCTTACTCCTTGAGTCAGAAGAGGTGTCTTTTAGGAAGGAAGAGAGGACGTGTTCCTGAAGGCACGAAGAGCGGTACTTCGAGTTCATTGAGTAAGCAACACGTAAGGAGGTCGAGGAGGAGAGGCGCGCAGGTTATCGCGAGGGCAGGTGCCGTCGCCTTTCCTGAGGGACCAATAAGAAGTCGATGCATTTGGCCAATCAGAAACGTCTAAACACGTGACAGGAATGGATCCCTTCATAGAATGGCCTCACGTGCTCGCGGGCAGAGGGGTCGGAGTGTAGAAAAGCTTCGCTTTTTCCACATTCTTCTAATTTATGTCAAAAAGCTGCGCTTTAATGAATTGCCTTACCAATCTCTCGAATTGCAAACAAGTAAGGAAGGCCATAAGGCAGTAAAGGCTCAGCAGTTCGAGTTTCGACTTTCGACTTGAGCCTCAGCCCCGCACCCTACGAAAAAAACTGATTTTCTCTAAAATCCTTGATTTTCACCCTATTCTCGCCCTCTAATAAGAATATAGTATTAGATATAAAGTATTAAGGCTAAATATATAATTATATAATTATAATTATTAAGTTAAGGCTTATAAGTAGTTATTTAGATAAAGGGGGTAGGGGCGCGGGGGCTTACGAGAGCGGGGGTAAGGCTTAGGCCTAAGTTATAGGGAGTAGGTACCTATAAAATTAGTGGACGTACCCTAAAGCTAGGGCCATAGCGCACTGCTCCAGCGTACCACTCCAGCGTACCCCTCTAGCGCACCCTTCCAGCGTACTTAGGGCTCCAGCGCACCCCTCTAGCGTACTACTCCAGTGCACCTAGGGCTCTAGCGCACCCCTCCAGCGTACTACTCCAGCGCACCTAGGGCTCTAATATCCCTAGGGCTCGGTGATACTTAGGGCTCGGCTTAGGGCGAGGCTCGCTCGTCGATATGGCTCTTAGAACTAAGAATAAGCGAAGAAAATCAAAACCTGAACTCTCGAAAATCACGATTTCTAACCTATAGAATTAACTACGATTATAACTCTAGACTATTAAATAAGGGTAGGAAAGTAATTCTATTATCGTCTTTTATATTTCTTATAGAGGAAAATTATCCTACTTAAGTATTAAAGCTAAGGTCGATAGGTAGGGATTTTTTTTATAGGGTACGGGGCTGAGGCTCAAAGTCGAAAGTCGAAACTCGAACTGCTGAGCCTTTACTGCCTTATGGCCTTCCGTAAACAAGGGATCAGATGCCATTCAAATTGCCTCGGAGCAACAACGATGACTCAGTTGTTCCGCCTGACCAACCGCCTACCAAAGGCTTCGCCCCACCTCCGCTGACGGTGCAGCCGTTGCGCCTATCTCCCGTCGTACACCAGCTTTCTACGCAGCGACATCATCAGAATCATTCCTCACTTTGCCGCACGTGTACCTCCTTCTACTCATCTCACTAGTCTGTCACCACGATATTTTGGCATTAAGGCAGCAATCTTCTATCACACACAAAATATCTCGACGAAGGCGTGCCCATTTTATTAGCTATCGCCTCTGTCCCATAACACGTCACACGTCTAGTACTACTCCTCTCGGTCATCCCTCAACATCGTGTAGGATTGGAAAGGCAATTATGCAATCTACACTGGTAGAGCTATGCGACTTCTGCGCCAGTGTTCCTTTTGAAAAAGTTGGGTTGCTTATCGAGGCTAGCGACGATGATAACCAAGATAGGACTAGCACTAGTCCAATTGATCTTGACTCGATGGGATGGTTTTTTTCAACGCGCTCAGGCGAGGACCTTTTGAAGTGCTCTCCACATTGTCGTCTGTGCGAGCACATCCTATCGCGAAGCCTCTGCTACCTTGATCGTCAGAAAGGAACTTCTACAGTTGACATTAACCACGTTGAATACTTTTACACGGAAAGTAGACTCTATAGCGTGGAACTTGATCAAAGAGGTCGTCATAAGGCCAGTCTGGCCCGGATACATGTGTCCTTGAAAGAAAGAGTATCAAATTTGATCTCGCGTCAATTGAGGACCTTCCGGTTTCAGAGCTGCAGCGCGACGCAGCTACAGGTTTCACACCAGTGTGACGCGAAGCTTCTGTTCACACCAAGTAACAAGGAGCAGCTTCCCTATGGTGGTCGAATTAGACCGCAATATGCGGACCATCGATTACTACAGATGTGGAAGGAACACTGTCTCAACATGCATGGAACCCTCTGTTCTACGGCCCAGACAGAAACTATCTCAATCAATCTGCGGCTCATCGACGTGGAAGACCGATGTATCGTCGAGATTCAAAGATGTGAACGCTGGGTTGCCCTTAGTTATGTATGGGGAAATGCAAACAAATTAGTCCTTACCTCCGATATCTTGGGCCAATATCAAGAACACGGCTCTATAAAACCTGGTGTTACTTCAGCAACCATAGAAGACGCCATCACTGTTACTAGAATTCTTGGAGAGAGATATCTTTGGGTTGATAGTCTCTGCATTCTACAGGATAGCGAGGCAGACAAGGAGCTTTACATTCCCTTAATGGGTTTCATTTATGGAAAGGCTTTACTCACAATTATATGTGCCTCGGGGTCAAGCGCTGAAGCTGGGCTTCCTGGTATCCAGGTCTCTTCGAGGAAGATGCAGCCTTTAGTATTTAAAACTGGGACTACGACATTTATGACAACCCTGGATCCAGAGGACACTGAGGGATGGAGTTATACTACAAGCTCTGCTTGGTGTACTCGGGCGTGGACACTTCAAGAAAGACTATTTAGCAAAAGAGCCTTGATTTTCACACCAGAACTGATATATTGGGAATGCCAGAAAGCAACTTGGCGGGAGGACAGCTTTTGGGAGGTCTCAAGCAGTCCAAATTTCTACCAAGCCTGCTGGGGCGATAAATCATTTTGGAATCATGATAGATTGGCAACGTTGTGGCGATCCGATGAGTTCAATTTTGTGGATTTATATCGACAACTTGTCTCACACTACACTCAATTGCACCTTTCTTTCAATGAAGATGGTCTGAATGCGATAGCTGGGATTGTTAATGATCTTAAGAGGCGATCTGGTTATAATTTTATATGGGCCCTGCCTACTCCTTTCTTATCGGCGTTCCTAGCTTGGGAAGATTATTCAACATATGAGGATGTTATCCCTGGTCGACATTATCGCAGGACAGCACAGTGTAACTTTCCAAATGAAACCGGGATAAGTAGGCGCTGTCACTTTCCAAGCTGGTCCTGGGTTGGATGGACAGGAAAGACGTGGTATCCAACAAGCGAGAGCGACTCATTCCAGCAATCCGATATTGTATTCTATATTATCGACAATGGCAACTTTTCGCGAATAGCTACAGCACACTCAAGTTCGAACACCACATCATCCTGGAGAAGGATCCCAAGTTGGAATGCCAACGGCGAGACAATATTAACGCAGGACCACATCCCCACCAGCATCTTGTTTAACTCTTTGACAACAACGATCTTAGGCTTCTGGACTAGCGTAGCCTTCGTCAACATCAGCTGGAGGAATGTTGACCTAATTTGGCTATCCTACTCTACCACTTCCAGGGTTGAGGCTGGGATCCGCCAGGGCAAAATTGATATCTGTAGTACTTGGAATCAGGTTCCGAGCACTGCGAAGTCACAATCGGAAGAGCCTGGATGTCTCTGTATCATCGGAACAAAGCCTGAAGAAGAAGCACCGATCAGGATCGTGCCTTCTGAGCTCTATATAAATGCTCTACTTGTGTCTTGGAATGATGGTACAGCATACCGACAAGGCCTAGCACCAATAAAAGAGTCGGACTGGCTTCGACTAGAAGAACGTGTTTGGAAACCGATCTTCCTTGGTTGAAATATAGCAATAAGGAGACTCCCAAATTTCTTCTACCCATTATAACGATGCAAGGCTGACTCAGTATAAGTCAAGAGCGTGCGAGTCTTCGGCGGTTATATCTAAGGCTTTGGCGTAGGATATCACGCCGTCTTATATAGGAATACAAGTCGTTACTTGTAAAGGAATACCGATATATTGAAATACTACAAATTGTTGAGCACGAAGCTCCTATCTAATCGGTGAAGACCAAGACTTATATAGAACCTTCGTAGATATGGATCCCCTTGGGTCCCTTAGAGCCTAGTGAATCCCCACGACTCCACGAGGGATCCCCTGGGGTCCGTTATATGACCCATCATGCGTGATGTTGGTTATTCCACTTCCAACCCCAAGTAAACTCATTCCTGACCAATGAGATATACATAAGAGATGTGCCCCCACGGGTTCTCCTACGACTGGAACAGTCATTGAGCCTGAGGTCCACTGGTCACGTGTGCGTGCTTGTAACACCATAATGATACAATGTTTTTAAAAGAAAAAAGTCCTAAATGTTAATAAACTTCAGGAATTTTCTTGATAATAGTGTTTTTTAAACTTTCCTCTGCTATAGTATGCAAGTTGCAACTCTGAGCGCAAAAACTCAGTAACGTAGAATCATATGTGCAATAATAATGTGAAATCACGAGGCAGAATTACTAGCCACGTGCAGATCGGATCCAAGATCGTCTCCGGAGGAATCTTTGTCAGTTTGTTAGGAAAGAGAATGGGTACTATCACGATATCTTGATAGATCACCAAAAGTGGCTGTATCCAAGACTTAGAGCTGAATAGTAAATAAATCATGATTGGTTACTATAAGGGAGAGCAGGAACGTGACTGAGCAACCTGAGTAGAGGGTGAGGCGAGGGTGAGTAGCGCCTGAGCAGAGCGGCGACGCTGACTAACCGTGTTGGAAGCGAATGTGAAGAAATGTCGTCTGAGACTTCCAGACAAAGGATCTCGACTCTAGATTTGATTAGCACCTATGTTGAATGTTCGAAGTCAAATGAGATGAAAAATCTTCCACTCGGTTGAAAAGTGTAACCCTACTCCTGCGAATCTTGTGCAGCTCCGTATCAAATCTCTCTCTCTCTCTCTTCTATTCCCTAATACGATCTGAATATCATGCAATCAACTCAAAAGCCCTTTTCTCACTATCATGCAATTATTCATCATAGCATCTAGTATGAAATATTTTCATTTGTGTCTCCTATAGTTTGTCTCTATCTGTCTACTCATACGAGAGATCTGTCGTGAAATCAATTCAAGAACATCTATCACTCTCGCGAGGTATCTTCCTCCAGAAAGCACAGATTCAATCATCTTCTCTATCATTCCATCTCAACCCAACCACCTAATACCCCTCCCTCCCCTCCCTCATCCGCCTCCACTCCCCCCTCAGCCTCTCCCCCAACTCACTCCCCCCCATAACCACCCTCCCCTCAACCCTAACCCTGCACTTACCCTTCAACCCCCAAAACGGCGCAAGACACCGCACTTGACTCCATTCCATCTCCGGACTCTGGAATCTTACTTCCACTTCCCCGATAAAATCTCTGATCAGAGCGGAAATGCGGTTTACGAGATCGCGTTGTGTGAGTCGGAGAGCGTTGCTTTGGAGGCGGCGGTGGGGGAAGGTTAGGTGGATGAGGAGTTTGGCGATGGTTTGGGTTGAGGTGGGAGAGAGGTAGAGTGGAAGACTGTCGAGGAGTGAAGCGCGGTAGGGGATGAATTCTTCGCCGGTCCAGAATGTGCTCGGGAGTGTGAAATCGAGGGTTAAGTGCAACGTGATGCCGGTTATCTTGAGCGTTGGGTGAGAGGGCAGTGTGGTGGTGTCTTCTGGTGAGATCGGTGGATCTGATAGGTTTGACGACATTTTGGGATTCTTGGTGAGATTGTGGGTTGGATGATTGAATGGGGTAGTGGTGGGAGGGAGGAGGCAAGGATAGCGCTTTGAGGGCGTGTATGGCATTGTTGCAGGACAGATGAGGTGAGAGTGTACTGGAATAATGGAGAGATTGTGAGAGTGGCTTTGTTGGATTTTGAGACAGAGGGTCGGGTTTCAGTTTGATTGGGTGATGGGGACATGAGAAGAGAAAGGTTTTGGGAACCAGTGGTTCTTTGTCTGAATGGGATGGAATTTGAAGCTGTGGAAGGGATTTAACAATTCCTTCGAGGACAAAGAGGGTAATGTTGAACTGTAAAGCTGCTGTTGTCACGTGGTAAATGCTGTGAGGAAACAAGAAGTAAACATCGTTTTTTTCGCTGAAGTTGAAACTCTCGCTAAAATGTTTTAGTCGCCATTTGACACCAAATCGGTGAGCATTATTTAGAAGAAGAAGGGTATGTCGAATAGAAGCCAAAGTCGACCCATGCCAGCAACCGCGAAATAAACTTTTCCAGACTGAGCCACTCTCCATTGATCTCATTGAGAAGCACTGATCCTTACGCATTTCACCGATTCTTCTTCCCAGCCTTCGTTGACACCACCGAAGAGCTATCAATGACGCTCTTCAGACGAAGGAACATATCACCGGCCATAAACAGCGCTTCACCACTCATTAGCCACATTCTGTTTCAACCCTACCCTCCGCCCTTTCCCCCATTGGAAACCCAGAAATTCAAAGGAAAGCAAGGACTTACGCAATGCGGAATAGGGTGCGTAGAGTCCCATCAAAGTAAGCCGTTCCTGCAATGGCGCATCCCAATGTGCGATATCAAAAATGCACGTCGTGGTGGTGAGGAAGACCAGAAGCGCGAGCGGCAGCAATACCAAAGGAACCAATTTAGAATCTAATTTCATCAGTCGCGTCTCCTTTCCAATAAACGCAGGAAAAGTTCGATAAGAGGGAAATAAGTGAGAAAGACATACCACGGAGCAAAGCACCAATCCCCCAAACCATTACCGGCACCTGGATGAAGAGTTCCGACATCATGAAGAAGTGGAACCAGACGGGCTCGTTAATGAAGTATTGGTCGTTGAAGGTCTTGATGTAGTACTCGGTGATGCCGAGCATCCAGCCTGGGATCAGGTGGGGTGGGTAGAGGGGCTGCAGGTCAACGACTGGCACGTGATTTGCATTAGTATAATGCTAGGAGTGGGGATGGAATGGGAGCGCGATAGTGAGAGAAAGAATGGGGATGAGGGGGGACAAAGGGTGAGACGCACTGAAGGCCATGGGCACTGCCGTGCAGAAGTAGATGAGGTAGAGGAGGTCGCGCTTTCGGGAGAAGATTGAAGTTGCCATGATGTCGGAGCGAGCAAGGCTCAGCTGGATCTGGTTGAGATTGACGGTGCCGAGAATGGGTCTTCTAAGCTAATTGTTTGGTCGAAGAAAGATGAAGGTTGATGTTGAGGGGGAGGGTGAATAGTTTGTTGATGAGATTAGATGTAAGACGAGGCTGGGGTGAGGTGAGATTGAAACGCGCAGGGTAGCACGGACCACAAGCTGGCTTGTGCAACAGCTTCAGGGGAGAGAGGGTTTCAAGGGCCGAGCCAACCACTAAAATCCACATTTCGTTTTTCATGTTTTGCCTCGAGCAATTTGATCATATAAACATTGATGATTGACCTGCAAGAATGAAGCTTATAATTCTTATATCATAGCATACCACCCCTTAAATAACAGCTGCTCGGAAACTAGGTGAGTTATTCAGGCGGACATGTAGAATTTCCCCTCAGACGTTGAGAGAAATTCCAACATTATGATACTCTTCAATTTATAGTAGAAGTTCTTGTAGACTTAACGAAAGAATTCTATGCTATAAATCTGAAACAAAAATTCTTGTGTAGGATAGGCTACAAGTTCCGTTCGCCTCTTCTTTCCTCGAAAGTCTCAGACGGCAACTGAGTCTACCAATGTCCATTTCCGTCTTTGGACCTGAGCCGTCGCTGCTCTAACCTGAGCTGAGGGTGAGCATCCTGAGCACAGCCTGAGCATACATTAAAGAGCTATTTTAGTATCCGCAGGAGCGCGTTTTGGCACCCCTGAAGCCCGCTTATGCTTTCCTCGTTTTGTCTGTAGGGGCGGATCCTATTTTGGCTCTGACAAGGTTCCCTCGGAAACCTTTTATATGCACGTGATACTTGGAAGCGGCTTAGCCTTGTTGAAGTGTGTCTGATAGACTTAAGAGTAAGTCTGTGCGCTAGCGCCCGCTAATATTATCGCGGGTCAGTACCCCTGTCAGGTGAAGGTCACATGCCCATATGGTATTTAGGTGATAGACGAGCTAGGTCTGTCACAAGGGGGATAGTACTGTATTTACGGAGTACCGACCCGTGTGTGTACGGATCTGTCGATCGTTCCATTCTCGGCACAGTGGATGCGCGCCTATTAAGCGCCCGCTACAGTAGTACAGCTGAAACAGCTGAAGGCAACAACCACAAGAACCTTACCGCTCATCTGCTACTTCAGAACACATCAAACGTTTCTCCCCTGTCGCCTTGAAAAGACTAACGCCGCACTCGACCGCTGCAGAATGGCTTCGAGAAGCACATCTCATCTGTGTTCAAGATGCAGCTCCATCTTTTCCCGGGCAGAAACCATAGAGTATATGCCCACTTCCGGGCCGCAGCTTCAGTGGGAGCTTCCCATTGACAAGCCGACTTACGCTCATTACAAGAGCCGCTCTGAGCTTCAGCAATCCGCCGGAGAAAAGTGTTATATCTGCGTTCGCATTTTGGAATGGATGAATCCGATCGAGGCTGAGGAAGTGTCGGATAGGGAACCCACTGCGGAGGTACTGGATGGGAAACCCGCTGATCGAGATCGACCCGTAAACATCAGCTACTGTTTAACCACAGCGGCTAAGGATTCTTCCGAGAAACTTAAGGAGATCGGCATTTGGTTTATTGAGGGCGACAAGCTTCTCTACGACACACTCAGGTTAATCGGCCGATTTGTGGCTATGCCGGCGCAAGGTAAAAATACGCTGTCCCACTCAAACAAATGCTCAAGTTCTTGAATCTAATGTGTGAGTAGAAGTCGACCCATATATTTCCAAATTCAGATATACTGTGCCGAATAATCCGGCTATTCGTACCGACATGGTGGTTTTGCTCAGACAATTCATCATTATTCGTATCGTGAAAACTTGGCTTTCTGCTTGTCGTGAGCGACACGAAATATGTTCATGGTCAGCTAAAGGAGAACTCCCAACGCGTCTGGTCGCTGTGGGTAGAACCGAAGAGAAGAAAGGTCTTTCTATACGGTTATGCCATAGCGATTCGCTCCCTCGCGAGACCGAATATGTGTCGCTTAGTCATTGTTGGGGTAAAGTCCCCTTCTTCAAGTTGACACAGGACAACCTGCAGGAGCTGGAACAGTCAATACCACTACAACAGCTGCCTATGGTGTTCCAAGACGCAATAAGAATTACATACGATCTAGGATTTCGCTACATCTGGATTGACTCCCTTTGCATTATCCAAGACTCAAGAGACGATTGGCATAAGGAAAGTCTTGCCATGGACCGGGTCTATCTTAATGGTGTTTTGAATCTTGCGGCTACGGGATACCGAAATGGACAGGAAGGCCTATTAAGGTTCACCGAACCAAGAGAAATCATGCCGCCAAAGATTGATTGTGCCAAGTTCAATTCACACAGTCCTAAATACTCGGTCTTTTCCTCATTCGACTGGACGAGAGAAGTAACTAGAGCGCCACTCAACGAACGTGGATGGGTCTGCCAAGAGCAAGTCATGGCAAGTTTTTCTTTTCTCTGCTTCTCGCACAGTTCAAATTGCAGACAGTTTTGACTATACATACTAATAATAAGAAGTCTCCAAGAACGCTACATTTTGGTCGAAGGCAAATGTACTGGGAATGTTATACCGCAAGCTGTTGCGAGTCGTTTCCCTCAGGTGCCCCATTCTTCAACCCATCATCCATCAAAATGCGGGTAGTGAAGCCAATAGAGCGTTATAGCGAGTTGACTAAAGTAAGAAATGCAATACTGGTAATGCCACTGGAATTGAGCTCTGCTAACAGTTATAATAGCCGGAGCTCTATGTCCAGTGGACCGAATTTGTCACCGAGTACTCGACTAGAAAATTGACCTTCGATACCGACAAGCTTCCCGCCATCTCCGGCATTGCGAGGGTATTTATGAACTTGTTAAAGGACAGATATGTCGACGGACTGTGGGAAAATGACATATACCGGGGACTACTCTGGCATGCCACAGGAGACATAACTGAAGTGTCCTCATATAGGGCACCAAGCTGGTCTTGGGCGTCGATAGATGGCCCCGTCTCTTTTCTCAGCTCCCTGAACGTACAATGGGACACGATGGCACAAATACATGAAATCAAATCAACTATGCGAAACGAAACCACGGACGGTGAGGAATCGGGTGGCGAGGCGTCGGGCCGCGAGGTGCCTGGCGGATACATTCGAGTTACGGGGCTACTACTTAAGCTAAAGATCGATAAAATTCCAGTCAATGCGATCAGCAGCATGATAAGACTCCAGAGGCGGTGGGATCTCAGTGCCGACGATCCCCTCAATATCGTTTTCAGTCCATATGAACAGATCGGAACTCGAGCTGATATGACGATTCGACATTCGAACCCTGAGTTTCGCCAAAGCAAAGACTTAGTTATCATGCCTTTAGTCCATCATACCTTCGATAAAGAATGGGTAGCGATTTATGGGCTTGTTCTGAGCCTTCAACCAGGACGGTCGGGATACTATAAGAAGGTCGGTGTCTACGAGACCTCTCGAAAGACTGAAGGAGGGATGTTCTGGCTGCAGAATCCTAAACCTATTGAATCTCGCTATTACCAAGAGTTTTACGGGAAAGCAGTATATACTATTACGATATTATAAAATAAATCGTCCCTTTTTGTGAAGGACGGGATGGCAGGATGTCACACAAGCTACAAGCAGGTTTAATGCAATAGATATAATAACGCTCGTCTTCAAGACTCTGTATTCCTTAGTAAACGAAGAATAAACTATGCTCTTCTCCCTCGGACACGTTCTATGCTCCCCACTGCTACGTTCTAAGATTACCCTGAGAATTTCGAGTCAACTAAATACAAATTTACGACCTTCCCCACAAATCTCGATGCCCTCTATCTATACCTCGAAATCTTTGATGCATAAGATAGTCAGCTCATCCAACTCTTAGCACACTAGAAGTTGTTGAATTCGCGCCATATTAGAAAATACATAAGCAAAAAAGATTCTCTCTGTCTTCCGCATAGGTAGTAAGCTTGCTGCGTGCTAAACACTCTCGGCTTACCCTCGGCTCACCCTCGGCTCAGTCAACCCGCCTAACTACCCGAAAGTCGGACTCTAATCTCATCCTCGCCGGTTCCGTTTTAGTCTCCGGGCGTAAGCAGCTGCTGCTTTAAGCTGAGCCGAGGGTGAGCGTACCTCATTAGAGCCTGAGCATCCTGAGCACTGAGCACGCGCCTGGGTCAGCCTGCACACTATTAGCAAGCAAGGATGGAATCTTGACTAGTTATTCAGGTGGTTAGACCACCCTGCAAACAGGTGACAATTGATATTTGTTCCAGTCCATTCGCCAATAGACTAGTCCGCCCGTTAATACGAGCGGAGCTGAAAGCCTTCATGTCGAGAACACGCGTGACGTATTTTCTTTTTCCACTACACCGCCACGCGGCTACACCAACTCCGAGCTGGAATCTGATGGAAATGGTACTCTGTACTCCAGCTATAAGCCTCTGTTCCGCTTGAAAAGTCGTCAGCCGCCGGCCAGAAACCGATGTGACGACTTCAGAGATGGATGTAGGACAAGCAAAGCATTTAATGTACTCACCATTGCCCTCGTCGAGGTGCATTCGACTCATCAAGCTGAGTGACCGACGGAGTGCCGGAGTCATATCGTTCTCACTCCTAACCACACATTTCGATGAACACCCTCCATATCTTGCCCTCTCATACACCTGGGGAGATCCACGAAGCCCATGCTTCGACCTTCTGCCGCCGCTACCCACAGAACCGGTTGAGACTCAATGTAATGGCCAGCCATTCTATGTCGGGCCAAACCTGTCTGCTGCCCTAGAATGCCTCTCATCCTTGCTCCAAGACAGACGTGACACGTATTTTTGGATAGATGCCATTTGTATCAACCAGGGCGACGATATAGAGAAGGGTACTCAGGTGAAAATGATGGGCGAGATTTACAGTCGTGCTCAACTGATCTACTCATGGCTAGGACCGAAAGATGAGACTTCAGATGAAGCTCTCTTCATCCTAAGGGAGTTCGCCAAACCGTCTTACGCCACCATCAAAAGAGCAGCTGGACATGTTGACTTCCAGTACCCGGAGACCTTTTCGAAAATCCTAGGGATACAGCCTTTCCCCATCGGTTATTGGTTTTCCTTGGGTTATGCAACGAAGTTACTTTGAGAGAGCTTGGATTCTTCAAGAGGTTGTTCATGCAGCGGACGTCATCTTCCTGCTCGGATCCTCACAGTTCACAATCACGGAACTCCAAAGGACGGTCGTCCTGCTGTCGGAATTCAAGTGGATTCAGTTCCTCAGACCTGCCCCTTTGAGCATGGCTATGAAATCCAGAGACGAGTTCCGCCACCAGATTCCTAAAAAGTATGAGCCGCTGATTGCAAAAAGTTTATTGGCCGGGACTTGGGTCGACCACATGTCACAATTGCCCTTCGCAAGAATCCAGCAACAATCCCACCGAAATAGAGAGCCTGATTCGATCGACTTTAAGAGGCTCCTGAAAAGCCACAGACAGCGCCAGGCGACCGATCCTAGGGATAAGATCTTCGCTCTCATTTCGCTGGCTACAGCATCCGTGTATCCATATGCCACCAAAGCCGAACTCGAGATGATTGTTAATTACAGCATTCCTCGCGGTCGTACCCTTGAATGGGCCTCTGCCAACCTGTATACCCAGCTCGCTTGGAAATTCATACAAAGCGACCAGTCTCT
Organism: Hyaloscypha variabilis F; assembly: GCA_002865655.1. Classification (NCBI taxonomy): domain Eukaryota; kingdom Fungi; phylum Ascomycota; class Leotiomycetes; order Helotiales; family Hyaloscyphaceae; genus Hyaloscypha; species Hyaloscypha variabilis. Next base: position 306,181 of record KZ613938.1, on the reverse strand, counting down.
GCAATTCCTAAACCTGAAAGAGGATGAAGCTGTGACGAATCTTAGCGTTCTCCCTTCGTGGGTTCCAGATTGGAGCTCAGGCCTAGTCAATTGTGCCCCCCTACCGGAATTCAGCACGAGGCCATGGAATGCAGCGCGACGGTTAACTCCACGCATTCAACGAAGAGACGACATGCTTCAAGTTCGAGGCTTACGATTAGGAATCGTCGCTCAGACTTCGGCCGTTCCGGAAAACATAACCGTCAATTCGACAATCAGGTTCCAATCCTTCATTGATATCATTTTAGCCTTGCTAGTGATTACATCCCAAGGGCTTAGTCGCCTCTATCTCTTCTCTGCGGCGTGTTTGCTCGACGAGTTTGACGGGAAAACACCAGCGCCACCGGATTTGCCTTATCTCTTTCTTGCTCACATCCTCCGTCATCTATCTCGAGTGTGGTACCAACGAGAGATTATCGCCGCTTACGAGACATTGGACTTTGAGATCCCTTCGCAGCAAGCCCTGCCGCCATCCCAAGGAAGGCTCTCCAAGCTGTTCAAGCGAAAAGATTCACTACTGCCAGATTTCACCAATCCTCTCACAGCACCATGGCTGGAGCTAGTCCTATCTGAACGCTCGGCCAATGGCGTCAAACTTTCGATCTTGAACGATCATCTGAAGGGTGCATCGTACATAGGCAGGATCTCTCCATGGCTCAACCTGCAGCCAATTATTCGGCGTTTTCCAGAAGCTCTTGGTAATAAGCGGTTGATTAGGGTGGATTGTATGATGCTTGGAATCGCGCCGCCTAGCGTGAGATGTGGGGATGAGGTGTGGGTTCTTGCTGGTGGTCCTACTCCGTATTTTCTCAGAAAGAGGGAGAACGGTAACTACACGCTCCTAGGCGAGGCATACGTCCAGGGTGCCATGTTTGGTGAGGCAGCCGTGGAGTCGAAACTTGTGGATTTGGTACTTGAATAAGTACCGTATTGTCGAGCTATAAAGACAGTTGCTGATTCTATTTTGACTTGCTGAAGTGCTGAATTAATTATATTTATTAATTAGATATCAATTCTTGAAAGCAAAAATCCCGTAGATATAAGTCGGTCGCTCTTTCGGCCCCGCAAAGGCTATTATAGGAGTTTCTCGATCAGTGGTCTTGCTGATGTGTAACAATACAGAGTCTTGCCGTTGTCCCAACTCATCTTGTCCGAGCTTTGACAATCAACGTCCAAACATCGTCGCAAGATCTGCGATCCTTCTCAACCTCCACATCTCAAAGCCACAAGACCTCGCTGCTTGTATGATAGCTGAGTACGATTGGCGATCATCTTGCTAAGGTAGTAGCTAATAGCCTAATATAACCTATTTTTATAGAGGTCTTATTCAGGATCTTTAGGAGTCTTTGGGCTCTGAGAAATAATTATCAAAACTTAATAAAATTGATATAAGGCGCGCTCCAAGCTAATATCTATCCTTATTAATTAAGCGGGTACTGCTCAGGTTACTCAGGGGCTGCTCAGACAGCTCAGATGAGCTGGCTGAGCCAAGGGTGAGCCGAGGGTGATTCGCGCTTGAGCAAGAGCGGCCAGCTTACTAACCGAATGTGGTACGAAACTTGAAGGATTAGAGTTGAACTACCCTAATCACTTCAATCACCCGGAGCTGCTGACCCAAGCACACCTCATTGTCCTGAGCAAGATTTACCACATCGTCACGCGTTTTCACTTCGCACTTTTTAATTCATCATAATTTGTCTAACCCCCAGTTTCTTGTCAAATTTCAACGAGAATATTCGAAAATCGGTAAATTCCCAATAAACCTAAAGTAGACGCTGTAAGACAAATTTCTATGAGGATTTCGAACTTTCAAGATCTCTTCTCGGATGCGCAAGTGTGAAAAGGAACGAGGGATACTTCGCTACGGAGATTCTGAGCTGTTTCATGGAGTTTGCGAACACAGGATCAAGCTTACCTACTACCTCACGTATGTAAGCTGATCAGGGGCCCAGATCCATCGAGCCTTAAAGTTGCCTATTCGGTGCGACGAGCCAGCGAAAGCAAAAGCGCGACAGTTGCGATTCGTTGAAATAAGAAACAGTTGACCTTGCATCGAGAACTATCGTTCCTAATCCGGAAAAGAGCCTCAACACCGCCTTGCTGCTTACAGGAGCGTCCCGCCCAGCCTTGGGACTGCGGATCTCCGCTCGCTTAGCGAGCTGCTCCCTGTAGAGATAGGGGCAGTGTTACCCCTCGTAAGCATCGCCCAATGCCAATGCGCTAAATGACAGTCACTGGACTTGGCAACCTGGTGAGATCTCACATACAGTGCACATACTGAACAACAAGCAAGCCGCAGCTTCGGTACGAAGAGAAGAATGGAAATAGAAACAAGGCACTTGCTCGATCGAGAACGATCAGCTCGGAGTGAATGACGTGAAAGAGAGTATATAAGAACACTTAGATTTCTATTGAAAAGTTCGATACAAAATATCAAAAAATCATCAGCAGTACCAATCCACTCTACAATACAATTCATCTATCACTCAACTACTCAATCTTATCCATCCAACTCTTCCAATCTTTCTCCAAGACACCACCGCAACAATGCAGTTCTCATCAACCCTCATAGCTTTTGTCTCCCTCCTTGCGGCTGCCCTCCCAACAGCAATAGCCCTCCCAGCAGCAGCAGCCTCCCCAATCTCAGCCAACCCACCCGTCCCATCCCCAGGGACCTACCTCCTCGGCATACGTCCCTTCTCACCTCCCAATCCCCATCCCCACCACCGCCATCATCTTCTCCAAGATAACAATCTAACTTTCACTCCAGGGCTGCCAAACCGGTCCATCTTCCTACGACTTCTCCAACTTCTGCCCCACTGACTTCGCTGGGCCCGATTACCCACAAGATTACTACCAGACTCCGTGTGATCCCGCTGCGCAGGTATGTGTCATATCTTCTCATGTTGATAAACAGAAGATTGGATGGGAGAACTGACAGGAAAGCAGTGCACCAATACGGGCAACCACTGCACGTGGGTGGTTGGCAATGAGTATGCTAACTGCACTTAAATGGTTGTTTCTGAGATTATAAAATGGCGGGCAGGCGAGACAGGCATGGTTTGGTATTTGGTTGCATAGTGAATGTGGTTTACGCTCCTTTGGTTTTGGGATTGGGATTTTGGGATGGGGTGTATTTAGCGGCATTGTATTTGGTCGTGCGAACTTAGATAGAGTTGGATTTTTAGATCAGAAGTTAATATTAATAATCTCTTGATTTTGAACGGGCACAGATGTGGTTTCTGTTCTGCGATGAAGCATCTTGCCAGGAAGTATTGCTCTACATGTCTTATGAGCCAGCTTGTGAATCTGACGAGGACACCCCGGGTGAGTCTAGGGCTGAACAGTTGAACAAGGGGTTCTTGCGAGAAATCAGCGAATGGGTGGAAGAAGATCCTCCTTTCAAGAGCATATATGATGTGGATTTGGGCAGACCTCACTGCGCTTTGAGGAGGACCCGCAGAACAAATCAACTTGAGATCTCTCATGAGGCTGCACACACAAACCTGGAGATGAACATAAGTTGGCCCGTGCAGATTTGTGAATCATGTTGCATCCAATCCCTTGGATTTCTTGTCGCTTTGCACAAGAGAGGAGCCGTACAATCCTTATAAAGAGAGGGGAAACCAAAATAGCGTTTCAAAAGTGTACGTTAATATTGCGAAGAGAACAACCCCCGAAATCGGCGACATTTATATCAGTTAAAGATCTTCGTACCGACTGAAACCGAATATTGTCACATTCTCAACTAGGAAACTCCACACCCGAAATCTCCCCACAGATTCTCAAAAACTCTTCCTGGGTCCCTATATCATTCGCCTTGCTATGAAGACCCTTCCCACCCTGCGCAACAAGATACTCTCCACTCCCAGTCTCCTCCCTGTCATGCGTCGCCAACCAAGCCGGCAACTCAGCCGCCTTCTTCATCGAGCCCGGCGCGTGGGCTCCACCCATCTTCGTGCTGACCCAGCCTGGCGACACGGCATTACTCGCTACGTCTGGCCAATGCCTCGCAACTGCGAACGCTAGGAGGACGTCAAACAACCTATTTATCATCAACACATAAACTCCATAAATCTTTTGAGAAGGAGAGGAAACATACTTCGAATCAGAATAAGCCTGCATCCCACTCCACCTCCTCCCACTCCTCCACCCCACATCTCTCAAACTCTCATCCCCACCCGTATGCAACCCAGAACTCAAGTACACCACCCTCTTCGGGCGTCTCATCAACGCCGTCAACACATACGGCGCCAACGCATTCACAGCAAAAACACTCGCGATCCCATCTTCCGTCACAATCTTTCCCTCCCCGTACCCGATGCCAGCATTATGGATCACGGCGTCGAAAACTCCTGTGTTGTTTGCGTCGGCAGCGAGTTGTTTCATAGAGGCGATGGTGCTGAGGTCACCGATTAGGATCCCGGATGCGCCTGGTGTTTTGGAGAGAGCGTCTTGGGCTCGGGAGGGGTTGCGGGCGTGGAGGGTTACGTGGTGGCCTTGAGTGATTAGGGTGCGGGCGATTTGCTGGCCAATGCCGTCTGAGGAGCCGGTTATGAAGATGCGTGCCATTGTGGCTTGGGTGTGATGTGAGTAGGAGGCTGAGGGGATTGTAGTTGCTGGTTAGGATTCAAGGAGGAATTTGAATGAGATATATAACTGATAGAGGGCAAAGGAAAAGATGATCTTTTGATATTTGAGAGATGCAATGTGAGGTATGTGGAGGCGAAATCGATGACTGGTCGTTGTGCTATGGTTCGGAGTTTAGGACTTAAGTCCGACCACTTTTGGACCCCCAACTAGGAAACAGTTGGGAGTCTAGGAGATAATACTCTTAATGCATGACTGTGACGCTGAGATTTTGAAAGGTTCGCCTTGCGGGAGATAGATCCGATGCTGGAAGCTCATCGCCGTAGACCTTCGTGCAATGAGCAGAGAAGAGCGTCCCCGAGAATGATCAGCAAACGCGGGTGGAAATGAGGAATTAAACATTATAATAAATTCGTGCTCCCAATTTCCAACTCGTGAAGCTGCTCTAAGCCTGTCCCGGATGTGACGGGCGGGCTGGGGCGCCGTGGCGACTGGATTTTCACAAGCACAGGACCCTAACCCTTGTAGGCGTCCCCTCTCAACTCCCAGAGGCTCCGCTCTTGTCCTGTCCGATATGGGTTTGCATCTCTTTTTTCCAGCGAAGTCGAGGGTGACCTTGCTATATCTCAGATGAGATACGAGTTCCTTCTACTAATCATTTGGTGGACATAGAATGACCACAAAAGGCACCCAAGAATAGAGGATCTGGCTTCTTCAATTCGAGTATTCAAGACCCTCCAATCAGAACCGAATTCGTCATTGAGTGATCTCTAACACCTAGGCCGTCCCACAACTTTTTTTTTACAAAGTTGTCTCTGCGATCTCATGATCAATCCTAATGAGGCCGCCCATCAAGTTCCGCAGCTGCCTGTTCATTACCAAGTTCCGCAGGTGGATCATAATGCTCTTTCCGTCCACCCATCTCTAAAGGTGGGCCTGTTTGCTGAACTTCGCCGTGCTGGTAGGGCTGGTACGGCGGCGTGTTCTCTGGCGGTGCAGCGTATGCTTGCCGTCTTCGTCGAACCAGGAGCCATGCGCCTAGGAGGGCCAGAATTCCGATGACCCCAAGAGCTACCGCAACTCCGATTCCTGCTTTCGCGCCCTCACTCAGCCCGGAGGATGATCCTTGTGTTTGTGTTGGACTCGTGATTGAGGTGCTCGAAGTAGAAGAGGTAGAGCTCGTAGATGTGGCCGCCGCTGAGTTGGGATTGGGGACGATGAAACCATTGACCTGCACCGCAACCATAGTATACGGTGATGCGAATGTGGAGCTTGTTGTGGTCCAAGTCAACGCAGTGTTTGATTGGGGCTGAAGATAGGTTATTGTTCCAGCAGGAATCACAGAATAACATTGACCAGGGTCTCCGACAGCATAGAGCCCTGCGTAGGAATAGGCTCTGTTGCCATGTTGTTAGTGTCTTTGGACGAAACGGTAAAGGGAATTTAGCACACGTACGATGGACAGCATCCTATAGTTGTAGTTTCGCTATTGGCAGCGGAAGCTAAGAAGGTGGAATACTCTTTTGGACAGTTGAAGGTGTATCCGCCTAGCTCAGTCACGGCTGTCGTCTGGCTACTCGATGCCTGACTCCACCACAAAGACACCTCTGTAGGCATACATAGCGGACCTCCACCTGCGACTGACTGATACTTTGCATCGTACGCGAACATTTGACCAGGCGCTGCACCCGAGGAAGCCGGGATTTGATCTGTCAGGTAGAGAGAGGAGCATGCTGTGGGTGCTGAGAATGCTGTGGTGAGAGGAAGGAAGTACGTCGTCGTTCCCGACACAGTGTTCGGGCCGTAGGTCGACATCTTGAAAATCTGAAGGCTCAATCAAATGACGTCGAAAGAGATTTTTTGTCCTTATGTGGAAAAGGTAGATCAGAGGAGAGACACGTTGAAGGGAAGAGGTTGAAGGCCTAGCGCTTATGCAACACAGCTGTTTTACCTACCCCAGGCACGCCTCACATTTTCAGTAAGAAGGAAATGCTTTTGCTTAGCAGTGGCTTGCTCGACACAGCCGAATTTCAAGATCCTTATTCCTTCAAATCTCAGACAGATCATTGGCTCCCCCGTAAGCTCCAGCAGGGGTTCACGAAAAGGGAACGAGAGCGAGCTCAAAGCGGAAGCCTGTTGTGGCTGAAGAGATTGATAGCCAGACCTGCCATCCCAATGATTGGAGCGCACTCGCAAAAATTAGGATTCGAAATAGATTGTACAGGGGGCACGGAACCGCAGATGGGCGCATGACAGCACATCTTGAGGCCGAGAATAGACGCGACTCCGCGAGACGCGCTGGGAACCAACGAAAAGGCTCAGAAATTCAAAATAAAGGACAAATGCTCACGATGCGGAAGTAATAACTGTTCCTCTGATCAAACGAGACGAACTTATGTTTGCATGGTGATGCTATTCGGATATGTGACCGTATGGCACTTGCGAAACAGTACAAGTGAAGTTATCAATGTGGATGAAGTTCAGGTTGGAGAATTGGAGAAGCGGAGCGGAACTGTAACCTTAAGACCCGGGGGCAGGGCGGAGCGGGAAGAGCTTGGCACAGCTCACTTTCTAATTCTGCCCCTCCAAGCTCCCACAGCCATTGAGCAACGACATCAAGAAATCTCCACTCCCCATAATGTCGCATGCTTCCCTGCGCTCCTTGCGCATAATCCGACCACCATCATCACGTCTCGCTCTCTCACGGTGTCGTCCAATTATCCCCCGAGCAAGTCTTCAATCCGCTCGGCCTGCTTCTACAGCAACAGCAACCGCTGCTGATGCTCGCTCACTCGTCACTCGACTGAAGAACCTCCTCTTCGGGACATCCATATTCCTCTTTGGAGCTTTTGGCTACCTCTACATCACCGACACCCGCGCCGGCGTACACCAATGGCTCGCCGTTCCCGCACTACGATGGATATACCCTGATGCCGAGGACGCCCATCACGTTGGCACGCAGGCCTTGAAGGCCCTGTACTCCTTCGGCCTCCACCCTCGCGAGCGGAATTCGAAAGTACAAGACTCGAAAGGCTCCGACTTGAGTGTTGAAGTGTTTGGACATAAGCTGCAGAATCCAATTGGCACATCAGCGGGTATCGACAAGTTGGCGGAGATACCGGATGCCCTGTTGGCACTTGGTCCCGCCATCGTGGAGGTTGGAGGAGCTACACCATATCCGCAAGATGGGAATCCGAAGCCGAGAGTCTTCAGACTGCCAAGCCAGAAAGCACTTATCAATCGGTATGGATTGAACAGTCTAGGGGCAGAGGATATGGCCATGCGATTACGAGAAAGAGTGCGATTGTTTGCATATCACAATGGTTATGGCATTGGAGAAGAGGCAGAGGAGCTGGTGCTCAATGGTGAGGCTGGTGTTCCGCCCGGAAGTCTGGTCGAGGGAAAACTGCTTGCCGTGCAGGTTGCGAAAAACAAGTTTACCAAAGACGAAGACCTTGATGCGGTGCGGAGGGACTATGTCTATTGCGTGGAGATGCTGGCTCCCTACGCGGATATCCTGGTCGTCAATGTCAGCAGCCCGAATACCCCTGGACTACGGGCATTACAACGAGTTGAGCCTTTGACGAAAATTCTGAAAGGCGTGGTCGGAGCAGCAAAATCGGTGAATAGGAAAACAGCGCCAAAGGTTATGGTCAAAGTGTCTCCGGATGAAGACCAAGATGAGCAGATAGAAGGCATCGTGGAAGCGATCTGGAGGAGTGGTGTGGATGGAGTCATAGTCGGCAATACCACAAAGCGGCGGCATAACTTGATCCCGGAGCACGTCGACCTAACACCCAAGGAGAGACAAATACTGGATGAGCAAGGAGGTTTCTCAGGGCCACATATGTTTGAGCGAACACTGGCTCTGGTGAAACGATATCGTCGCCTCCTCGATGAAGGCCCTCCACCTCCACCCAAAGAGCAATCCAAGGATTCAAGAAAACCAGTTGCAGGCCTTGCCACAGCAGATGAACCCGGCTCAACCATCGCCGAGAAGATTGAGGCTGTGAAAGATTCGTTGATAGGATCTGGGGGTGCGGGATCTGTTGGAGTGGCCGGGAGTCTCACAGATGGACTTGCTGGCCATGACCAGAAAGTTATCTTTGCCACCGGCGGTATCACGAATGGGAAACAAGCCCTGGAAATCTTGAATGCCGGTGCAAGTGTAGCGCAAATATACACGGCGTTAATATACGGAGGTGTGGGCACCGTGTCACGCATCAAAAAGGAGATGAGGGAGGAGATCGAGAAGAGGGGCTAGATAAAGACGGACTGGTTGAAGTTCTTGTATAAAATAAGTACATAGCAATTGTATAGCAAGTATGCTTGTCACACAGATTCTTATCTGCAGATCAGCTTTTTTTGCTCTACCTCTGAATCTGTAAACCAGCAATGAGTTCTATCGCATTATTATCGGTAGAGAGGCACGTGGGTGGGAGTGGAGTCCACGTGTAAGTTAGAACCCTGGAATTCCTGGAGTCTTTGGCGGCCGTGCGGGGTCCCAATACGCCCACACCATAGTGTGGGCAGGTTCCAATATGTGACACTTAGTTATTGGACAGGAGGAAAGTGAAAGGGCGGATAGGCATCGCCCTGCTTTGCTGGCGGTGAAGAGTGTGGCTTTCTGGCTGGGCAGCCAACCGGGTGACAGGGAGTTGTGGTTGGTCGATGATATGCTGATGTTTTGTTCGTTGGCTAGGATTATGCCGTGCTTAGAAATAGGGCGATTGGAGATGCATGAAGGCTGTGAAGTGCCTTAAGTCGAGTTGAGTTGGTCTGGAAAACTTGGAGAGAGGTTCAGCAGTTGCACGTGATACTACTACATCACCAGCGGAAGGCAAGGAAGACCAACGGTCCTGACAGTCGTCATGGCATCACCTGAGCTTGGGGAGATTCTTCAGCTACTAAGAGAGATCAAGGGTGAGCTTTCTGCATTATCGAAAGCCAATGTTCACCGGCCCGAGGCTCGTCCTGGGCCAGAGGCTGGGCCAAGCCCGAAAGAGGAAGCTGGCAGCGAAGCCAGCGAGTCTCCAGCCATCATAAATTGGAAGGACGTCATATTGCCTATGGAAGACCCTCCTGGTGAGTTTGGTTCGCCCCTTCAGCAGTCAATTCATTCGCTGCAGCCTCATACTCGTTCAGACAGAATCGAAGGCCCCAATTCCTGGGATTTGGGGCAACCACTACCACTGCTTAAATACGTGCACACCTTCAGCGAAAATGTCCCGGAAGATATATTACAATGTTTGGGGGATACCATGCAACAAAAAAGCGGTGGGTTTTGGGCTATTCCTTCAGATGGTCTTGTTGAGCTTGCACTCAGCGCGAGAGTTCTAAGAATAACATATGCTCGGCCAGCATCCGAGCGAGAAGCGTTCATTGGGTCCGAATTGCGAAAAGAAATAGAAAGAAAGCTCGATTCGCTGTGTGTTTTCGACAAAGCCTTGTCGGAAATGCTCGGCTGTGGCTTTTTTGTATTCGATTTTGATCCATTCACCGAAGGAGCGCTACGTTACCAGTTGGGTAAAAGTCAGAGCTTTAACGGATCTCATGATATGTTTGCGTGGGACGTCGAATGGGAAGACCAAAATATTAGACCAATGTGGTACCCAGACGCAAACCCCATTTTCATGCCCGTAACCCTCCACGGTTCCATGAGGCACTATGCGGTTCCAGAGTGGTTTGCTCCGTGGCGAAGATTAATGTAAAAGCCTCTTCAACATCTGAGTCTGTCAGCCGCTAACTTTTGCATAGAGTATGTCGGGGCTTAGCAGCCATGCCCAAAGAAAGCTTTCATGAGGCTAAAAACCGCCGGAGCCTTTACCTCCACTGCCCTTATTTTGACGAACAAGAGAATGGCTTACATCGTGCTTTCGACATCCATATGAATTGTGCTAAGAATGTAAGCAGTAAGATGAGTAACATATACAAGGGTCAAAATGATTATAATGGCCGATCCTACGACGAATTCACTTTTCACATCACCTTTTACGAGTACAAGGGACTGCCTCAAGAAGCCACAAGAAAGAAATCTTATTGGAAATCTGGAGCTATCCTTATAGCAGATTCCAAAAAAAAAAAAAAAGTCAATTATCCCTTTGAAGACTCTTTAGGAGGCTTTCTGCAGCAGGGTGCATATACTGTAAGATGGCCTTCAGACACTATTCTATTTGTCTAATATTCTCTCAGCTCTTTTTCAAAGCCCCCAAACGTGATCCATTCTGCCCCTTCTTCACTATTATATATATGCTTCCTCAAGAGAGCCTGGGAAGGAGGGGTATGGAAGGTATAGAAGGCTTTGCCGGAGAAGGACTATCAAGAACAGTTTGCAAAGTAGGCGCTGAAGTATTTTGCATCTCTGAATGTCTTGAAATTGTCACACAATCATGGTCGAAGCTCGAGAAGTATTTCGAAGTGCTCCTTAGCTCCGATTTCATTGACGCAAAGAATTATGTCAAACTGCTTTTCGATGATGAGAACTTCACATACTCGCAGAAGTATTTTTGGTCTATCGGTTGCCTGACGGAATTCATCACAAGTATCTCGGATACCGTACTCCAATGGGACCTTTACTACGAAGCACGCATCCTGCCAGTCGAGAAACTTTCGAATGCTGCAGAGCAATTTAGATCTGCAGATCTTGGCAATTCACTAGATGAAGATGCTTCCTACCTCTACTTCCAGGAGAATGTCAAGAGAGCAAAGGTTGCACGTGAGACCCTCGTCGACTTGCGGACATCCTTCACGAGCAAGCTTGAGACGGCAAAGGCTCTTCGGGACGGAGTAAGATTCCTATCTCACGATGGAGAGCTCAACTACTGACAATCCAGCTATTCAACGCTAGTGCCCTTGTCGGATCGAGAACTTCTACTAAGCTCGGCCAAAATGTGAAACTTCTCACATACGTCAGCATCTTCTACCTTCCTCTTGCCTTTTGCGCAGTAAGCATGACCCCACCAAGAATATCCTGCTTTGGGACACGGACTAAGCATCTAGCTAGTCACTCTGGGCTATCCCCAACATCCTCGAGCACAGAACAACGGTAGCATTTATTAGCACATCAATCGCAGTTGGGGCAGCGACTTACGCCATCGTCTTAAACCTCAACAACCTTTCCGACAACTTCTCTAAAGCGTACAACAAATACAGAGAAAATGTACTGAAAGAAATGATAGAAGACTCGGACAATTGGCACAAAAGGGCAATGCGGTTCGAGGAATTCAAGCCGAGTAATGAGAAGACTGTCCCAAGCGAGTGGTGGATTTTGATATACTTTTTGCGGAGACTTGGAGCTGGGTTCTTTGGGCTGCTGAGGCGTAGAACAAAGCGTGAGATTCGGGAGGAGAGTGTCTCGTAGTTTGAAGTCTTTCGTTTGTGTACTTTCCACTGCCGAACTTTTCACTTTCTTATTTGATTGCCTTTCAACACCATGAGTTTCTTTCGATCATCGGCTTCTCGTCTAACTCAATTATCAAGAAACAGAAGAGCAGGAACCTTGAACGACTTCTTGTAGCACATCTTCTCCCGGACGCAATATATGTTAGAGAATAAGGTAGATAAGAATCGAGTTGGAATTTTGTCTTTCAGGTCAAATATTCCGAGCCAATTCCAAATAGATGCTCTAAGTCTCCTCCTCGCGCATTCAAGAAAAAGGAAACATTTAGTGTGGTATCACACCTGTATCCTGAATTCAGAGCTCTAAGTGGTGGTGGTAGCCATCGTGCGCTTGACGCCCGCGTCTCTATAGTCTCACGAACTGTCCTTGCATCTACGAGTAACGACTAGAATTAATTCTTCTATGATTCAAACCCAATATACGCTCGAGACAACACCTCCATATTCCAACTACTCACCGTCATTACAACGTTGATTCAATTCTCAGATTTCTACAGGAATACCAGTTCTACCCTAGACACCATTTGTGACGCTATTTCTCAACCCTCCCACGTGGGATTGGGAAGGAGTTACAAGAATACGTTTTGGTTTGGCGTTACTGCGGGTGTAGTGAGCTTGGTGTTGATGATGGCTTGGGGGAGGGTTCCGAAGGCGATGAGTGATCTCACGGCGGATGAGAAGGCGGAGTTGGTGAGAGAAGCCATGGGAGAAAGGTCGCCAGCAAAGATGGGGTTTTAATGCGGGTGTGACGTGCTGTGTAGTCATAGTTATTGGGAAACAAATCAATATCTCAGCCCTTTTGAGTTTACTCGTTATAATCGTGCCGTTTATTAAAATCGCTCCATCCGTTTACGAAACGTCTGCATATATTGAGAGGACTTTCAGAGAGATATATTCAAGCACTAAAACCTGAAATCTGCTAGGACATGCTTGAGAAGAGAAACCCGGATTGAAAGATCTTGATGAGCAATTAAGTGAAATTAGGGAATTAAATTACTAGCTAGCAAGAAAGCAACATCTGTACCAAGCCAACAACACTCTTTTTCAAATTCCAATGGACGCTTCTCTTCAGACCCGACACAATTGGCCCCCAACTTCCTGCCAGCCTTCATTCCCAACACAAGCACGGCACCAGAAAACATCACAAGGATCAACGCCCTTCTTGATTGCCAAAAGTCTCGGATAATTCGCTCCCCAAAACACTTCATGATAGTTTTCCTGGAACGGGTCCGCTTCGTTCACATAGGCGCCCATGTCAGGAGCCAACTCAGTCAGAGCTTCAACATAGACATTAAGATCACTCAGCTGCTGCGTCTCCATTGCAGTCTGAAACGGTACCCATCCAACCCCGACAACGGAATGACTGTATGCAGTTCTCCAAGCCGGACACACCGCATTCAATGATGGTGGTTTATTGTGCACCCCTGGACCCCCGACCATGTATTCAGTGAGCTGCCCCCCGGGAATAACTGCTCGTTGGAGGTAAGATGCCAGGTTCGGGTTGTCAATAGCTGTCTTATCCAGCAATCGTGAACCGATGACAATATCTACGCCGACAGGGCTTCCAGTATCGGTGTTTGCGGCCCAGAAGTCGTAGAACGATGGAAAGTTAAAGACACTAGCCTCGACCCCAAACTCATTCGGCCACGTTGCGTTGATGTAGTTTGCAATGGGTGTTGCTAATTCGATCAGCTGAGTCGCGTTGCGCCCAAGCCCAAACCAATCAACATAGAATTGACTGCCGACTCCTGGCACTGTTGAATTGCTGGGCTGAACGAAACCGTACCCTGCCCAGCCTTGATCGACAATTTCGGGATACTGCGTAAAGGCATAGGCTGCAGCATCATAAAAATGAACAGAGTTATTCACGATTGGACCAATTCCAGTTACAACCAAATCCGTAGGCTCATCTGGGTACAACGCCAATGTGAACGAAACAATGACGCCAAAAGTCGCACCTCCACCACCACGGAGAGCCCAAAAAAGGTCTCTATTCTGGCAGGAGTTGGCTATGACGATGTTGCCGTCAGGAGTAACCACGGTGAGCTCGAGAACTAAATCCGCAGCGAGGCCGTGTCTAGCACCGAGAATGGAATGACCGGCTCCTGTCACGTAGCCGCCGTAACACACGTCGTGTCCACCTGTAACTGGGACCGCCATGCCAATCGTGTTTGCGGCAGCATACAAATCTCCGTTTGTATCTCCTGCGGCGAAGGTGATAGCAGATGTGAACGGATCGAGTCCTTCCGGAATGCAGCTGCGGTTCTTTCCACCTCTTTGCGGTACGAAACTGTCATGCAGCTCTATACCATGCATGTTGTGAACCCAGATCGAGAGTGAGTTGGGAGCAACAGAACGACCGAGATAATCGTGTCCACTGCATTTCACATTAAGTCGAATATTTCTTTCTCGTGCAAAATTGATGGCTTTCTGGACATGCTCTGGTTTTGTGGCGTTGACTACGTAGATTGGATATCCTTCGCCACTACACGGCGCTTGCGGGTACGGCAAGCAACTGTCGTTGTTCCAGTTGTTGAATGCATTGCTGATCGGGTCGTCTTCGTGGAAGGGAAATGATGTCGTCCATAAGGCGGTGACGTTTGGGCAGAGAGCTGGATCGTAGTTTGGCTCGCCTGGATGGCAAACTCCACCTGGTGGCGGAGGCTTCAGAAGTACGCCGTCGAGAGATGCATTGAATGTGGCCCATTCTTGGACAGAAGGCCAACCTGGGTCTCCGGGAATTGCTTTGCATGTTGCATGAGTGTACTTTGTCAATACAGACAAGAGTAAGCCTATGGCTAATTTCGTTGCGGGAGATCTCATTATTTTCAAGTCCAGTAAATAGATTTTTGGATTCCAAAGTGTGTTGAAGATGAAAAATCCCTTGAGACTTCAGAAGAATAGCAAAAGTCATGTAACAAGGAATAAGGAGCTTGGCCAGGCAAAAGCCAGCTCTACTGATGAGATAAAAGTCTTTGTTATTATGCCTAGTGGCAGTGCGAATGAAATTCCCTCATCAACTGACGTTGAAGACAACCGTAACGATCCATCCGCCTGTCGGACTTCCCCGATCGTGATATGTACCGTCAGTGGCTCCCCTGAAATTATAAGCGAGGCGACTCAATGATGGGTTCGAATACGCGAGGTGGAAATGGTTAGGCCGTGCTGACATGCTTCAGTGTAACCCTAAGGAACAATTCTTGAAAATATAGTGCCCATGCCACCAATAAATAACTCACATCGCTTGAACGTGCGTTGCTCAAGGTTCTGCCTAATGGTATGGAGAAAGGACGTTGGTAGGCAATCCCACCGAGTATGTAGCTATGCGGAGATGATGGTGTAAGAATCGGGCACGCCAAAAGCCGCGCCATTTTTGCACATGCCGACCTTCTTGAAGTGTAAATTTAGATATAATGACCGGCTACAGCCATCGGGTAACATTCACTTTCACTTGCAAGTATCCTCGCTTTCTTGAAAGACTCTATGTAAGTTGTAGAGCAGCTTTGAGAGAGAGGACGAGAAGGTTCAGCGGCACTTAGGAATATGCGACTATCATCTTTAAAACTTAGATGAGAAGTAGAACAGCTCAAATGAAGTGAAAGGAGATTCCTGAGACCAGAAATAAATGACATGTACTTCATTAGAGAAATTCTCGAGATTGGACGATGTACAACAAAAATCCCCAACCCACAAAATACTAGACATTAGACCTCGTTAAATCATTGTGCATGATCAGCACATGGCCTTGCCGTTTCTCTCAGCCTCTCATCTCCGACCTCGGGCGCCCAGCCTCGTTTGCCTGCAATTCGTAATACTCATAATCGCTTCCAACCGGAGCCTGGAATCCCATCGGCTGTGCGCTAACTTCTGCCCTCCCTTGCGTACTTGAATTGCCTCCCAATTCAGAGAATCTCGTAGAAGATGGTGTGGGTGAGCTCGGCGACAAGTTCTGCTGTGACGGCACTGACTCTCTCGGATTTGCAGACACCGGAAAAGATGAATACGTCTCGCGATGTGGCTTGTCCGGCATTGGTCCCATGTACGGTCCTGGAGAAGGCAGTTCAGGTTTCTGAATCTCTGGTTTGGTCATTTCGACGTTTTCTCCAACAGCTGTGGTATCGGGAGCTCGCTTTTCGGATTTTGATCTTCGCCGTCCCAAGAGAAAGAGCGTTAGGAACACCAGTGAAGCGGCTGCAGAAAGTCCTACACCAGCACCAATACCCGCCTTCGCTCCTACGGTGAGACCACCAGGTGTTCCATTCCTTGAAGGCGTAGGGGAGGCTGTGACTGTCGACACGGGGTTGGCAGGCACTGAGATGGATTGTACTCCCCCGCTCCCTCCATTACTGCTAGACGTCGTGGGTGATTTGGGACTTCCAGTCGTTACTCCTGTTGTCAAAGTAAGCGTAGCAGTTGTGCTTCCAATCACAGGAGTGTTTGACGACAGTTGTGCTGTGGTTGTCAAAGTCAGGGTTGCCGTGGTGCTCTGAATCGGAGTGCCCTTCGAAGACGATTCGGCAATTGTTGCTGTCACAACAACAGTAGTCGTAACCGACACAAGATTGACAACGATACTTGTGAATGTTTGGGTCTGCACCGTGGCTTGACCGCTCAAGAAGGTAGATGTTACCGTGAAAGTGGTCCAGACCGACACCCATGCGTATTCGCTCTGAGTCCATGTCGAGACGGAAACCGCACGGGGAGCAAGCTCATATTTCTCAACTTGTTCTTTGATAGCTGCGTATACACCATGGCGAGGCTTCAGCGCTGCAACACTGCTCGTAGATGTCACAGTGTATATAGTAGTGTTGTGGGAAGTGACGAAGACTGTGACGGACACGGTCGAAGCAGCACCGCTTGGGGAAGTTACGACAATTGTATTGGTCGTGAATCTGCTGACAATCGAAGTGTATATCACTGTGGCGTACGGTACACTTATTGTTCTGTACATTGGTCAGCGATGGCCCGAAAATAGGTCGAGATAGCTCACGCAACGCCAGCACATCCAAACGACCCACAGACGGCGCCGGGATAGCAACATGTGAACGGAGTAGTAAAACAGCCGGTCAGACCAACCGGGCAGCAATTCACTCCACTACCTTCATCCTGATACCAACAAGTTGATCCTTCAGCACACGTGCCGCCGTTGGTGCAGCAGCTACCGAACGGAAAAACGCCACATGGGGTCGCTGGAGGTTCGTATGCACCGCAGCACGATTCGCAATGATCACAGGTATAACCGTTGCATGTCGTAACACCATTATAGCAGACGTCCTGTCTTGCGAAAAGAGAAGAAGGATCAGCGTCTGCGTTTCGGAGGAAGCTCCTGCCTGCCAGGGACTCGTTAAAGGATGCCCCAGATCCTAACCCCGCTTCCAGGCTTGGAAAGCCAGGTCCGAAATTTTGCTTATTCAAGAATATGCATGAACAATGTAATGCAAGGTGTAATATAACAAAGAGAAGAGTGATTGGGTGTTGGAGAAGCGACATCGTGAACAAGGACCAGGGGCCAGCCTGCTCGTTTTCGAAGTTTAATTGCACGAAACCATCTTTGCGGGGGTGCTGGCCGTCTTATCTGTAGCATCCAGGATGTGTCAGTTCTGTAGACGGAGTGTTGCGGGCATGGTGCGATATGTAAGACATGGAGGCTGCACGTGGTGTCGCTTGTTGTCTTCTCATAGGGCTGTGGAGTTGTGGCTTCAATTCAAAAGAAATCTTATCAATAGTCTGAATGACGAGATTTGTGGCTTGGCTAGCGAGTCAGGAAAGATACGTACTCATTCGATTCTCCTCTACGAAATGGGCGGCTCTGTGGAAGATATGTACATCACAAATTACCCCGCAATACTTGCTGCTTGCAGCGTCGAAAGATGGACTCTTGTAGCCTTCCACACCGGTCAAAAAATCCACCTATTCTTCTTCTTTCAACAACAACAGCGAAGGTTGTATCGTAGCTAGATTTACCTTCACTTGTTTAACTAGAAGTCTGTTCAAGCACTGCACCTCCGTTCATATTCTTCTCTTCATCACGAGGCAGATGGGATGTATCGAAAGCAGTATCATCCCGGCCATATAAAATCCAGAAAGGCAAGGCTGTGAAAACACCTGCACCGACAATGTTTCCGATAGTGACCGGGATAATTGACTTGTATATAAATTCACCGACGCCAAAGCTCGTACCATGGAACATTCCGATAGGAATCAAGAACTAATTAAAGTCAACGCCACTCTCAGTGTCTCTCAATTTGAAAATACATACATAATTTGCCACCGAATGTTGATATCCTAAAACTCCAAAAGCCCACACGGGAAAGGAAACGGCGTAGATCTTCGATACGTATTCTCGAGCTCCCGTGGATAGAAAGTATGCTAGGCAAACCAGCCAATTGCATCCGACAGCTCGTAGAAAATTCGTGGACCAGTAATTTGCGACTTGAACTCGATCCTCGGCCTGCGCTACGACATACGCCTTCATAGCAGGAGTGTTCATCGAGTCCGTCCAATACGCCAGAAACCACGCGAAGAACAGACATCCGCACGCGTTGTAGATATAGCTTAGCACTAGCATACGTGCCCAGGTGAGCAGACTGGTCTTTCGTTGCAAAGTCGTGTATGTCATGACGAACATGTTGGCTGTGGCGAGTTCCGTGTTCGTGATAATTATGAGAACAAAGCCCAAGCTGAAGACTAAAGATCCTAGTAACAGTGCAATTGAGGGATTAGACTCGCGGAGCCCTACGGCTCCTCCTTCGACGATGAGGCTGAAGAGTCCGCCCATGCCGGCGAACGCCCCTAAACTTCGTTAGATTCAGTTATTGAGATACAGAGACGTCGGAACTGAAGACTTACCGCCCAGCAGTGATTTCACTGCAAATTCTAACCATTTCTCCTGTGCCTTGGCTACTCCAGCATGGCTACAGAGCATGCCAATTTCTCGAGCAGTATGGCCGTTGAATTTGTCCATGGTAGTCGATTGCCGCAAGAATCGGAAGTTCAGGTCGGGAATTCCTTCTGGGACATGCTTCGAAATAAAGCCTGCTGGCTTTGATGTTGAGCTTTCACGGCCGCGCAAACGTTTGTAAGTTCAGACAAATTTCGGAGAGGTCAACGATGAAAGTAAATGCACAGTCATAACCTACATGACCACTAAGCTGCTGCAAAGTTAAGCGAGATCGAATAAAGGGTTGATGATTTGGCCCGATCCAGGATATGTCGGTTAAGCAGGCCGATCATCATTGGTGCACTGTCATATCCCATTTTCAGCCTCTTAATAGCAACCAAGGTTTGTAGGCTGACTAGTGTAAGAGCTAGGTGCAAAATACTGTCAAAAGACAGTGAACGAAATACGCAAAATCAAGGAAATAGATGGGACTATTTCATGTGTGATCATCGCAAGACATTCAGAGGCAGCGTAACTGTTTAGGGGGGAAAGAACCATCGGATAATTGGTCGAGCATGCCTAATGTGCTATGTCATCTAAATCATCTAGCTCTTTTCAGTTAAACTCCTTGCCAATAATATTCCCCATCAGTTCCGAGACATGTGAATAATCAACTGGAACATCCACAATGCTGACTCCCCTGTAAGCCAAAGCCTCCTTCATCACACGCTCCAGGTCCTCGGCCCTCTCGACCCTGAAACCCTTGGCTCCAAACGATTCGGCAAATTTCACAAAGTCCACCCCGCCAAGCTCAATACCAGATGTACGTCCGTACTTCGCTTCTTCCTGGAAGGCAACCATGTTGAAGGTACCGTCATTCCAGATGAAGTGCGTAATGTCACACTCTTGCTGAACGGCTGTCGAGAGTTCTTGAGAGGTGAACATGAAGCCACCGTCACCTGACATGCTGATGACTTTCTCACGTTTGGAAGGATCGCTGGGAGATTGGATGAGCGAGGCAGCAATTGCCCAAGGGAGAGCTGCAAGTCAGTTAGTTATGCACTATTGCTCAAGATGAGGGATCAATGAAAAGGGAGCCATACCAACGCCAAGAGTCTGTTGACCATTAGAAACCAGAAAATGTCGCGGCAAGTAGGAGAAGAAGTAGCGCGACATGTAGATATACACAGTGCCAACGTCACAGCACACGACGGTGGTGTCGAGGACCAATTTCTGCAAAGTTGACACAAAGTGCAGGGGGTGCACGAGTACACTATCAGCTGTCGGGGTGACGTAGACAGTCTTTTTCCATGCGTGAAACTCTGTAGCTACTTTAGAACAAACATCGTGACTGGCCGTCTCTGTTCTTGCTGTAAGTGTTTTTGTTAAAGAATCGAGAGTAGAACCGATGCGACCAACGAGCTCCAGTTCTGGTTGATAATAATATGTGTAGTCGCTGCTTTTGACGTCCAGATGTACAATGTTGAGGCTAGCATTAACATTCCATGAGGATGGGTCGTATTCGGTGGGATCATACCCAACGGTAATGACTAGGTCAGACTTTGCCAATAGTCGATCTCCAGGCTGGTTTCGGAAAAGCCCGAGACGTCCGAAGAAGAGATGTTCCAGGTCACGGGATATACAGCCAGCAGCTTGAAAGGTCTCGAGAACAGCAATCGGGTGCTTTTTTAAAAGCCTATGTATACTTGATACTGTCGCAGGATCGCTTGCACGCATTCCAAGAAGCAAGACAGGCTGTTTGGCAGAATCGATCAAACTCGCGAGCTTTGCAATCAAATCAGGCGGCGATGCTCCGTACACTGGTGGTTTGAAGGCTTTACCAGGAAAGGCTTGAAAGTTAGTTGTATATGTGCTCATGATATCCAGAGGGAGTGCAACCGCCGATACACCCTGTGGATATGACGCTGCCGTTCTAAAGGCATCGAGGATGATATCTGCAACCTGGTCTTGGTGGTCGATAGACTGAGTCTTCTTCGCAATAGGAGCAATAACTTCCATCAGGTGCATCGATTGGTGCGTTCTCGCTGCAGACATATTGCGCGGCACCGATCCTACCAGAGCTACGACCGGATCCCCCTCGGTGTTGGCTGTGGCCAGGGCCGTCACTAAATTCGTTCCGCCTGGACCAGAAGTTGCAACACAGACACCTGGGACACCAGTCAGCCGGCCAATGGCAGCTGCAATGAACGCTGCGTTCTGTTCATGACGACAAACGATGAGTCTGATTTCCGGATGATCCAGAAGCTCGTTAAAAAGGGCGTCGATCTTGGCACCGGGAATGCCGAAGACCATCTTGACGTCAGCATTGATGAGAGATTGAACGACAATGCTGGCTGGTTTCGTGCCTGTAACTTCCGACATAGTGTTGACGAGAAATCCGTCTCTTGCAACGTGTACGTATTCTGATGTTGTTGGAAGATAGGCGCGAAATTGGAGTGGCTGTTATGGAGTCTAATCAGTAACCTAGGTGAAGATATGGACGGGGGCATGAAGATTACCTCAGTTTTCATCCAGCTGCAAAGATAAAGTCAGTTGAAAGCTCAGACTTGAATGGTCTCGAGTCTTCTCTCTGTAGCCAACACACAAGACCCGTGTTGTGATGTGTCTTTCACCTGACGAGATGCGAATGCACATTTGCGTAAGTTGCAGTCTACTTTTAGTTTTGGTGGGCTATGCTGACAAAGCTATGATGACGATGTTACTCAGTAGCTTGCATATGTACCTGCCTCCTGGAAGCGATAGCGGAGTCGCGGCTGCTTCAACGCTTCCTAAAACCTGCAGGAGTTTCCAGCAATCAGCTTCAATTTATTATGAAATTATCACGAACTTAGGATACCACAATTCGACCTGTTTCAGTCTCACTTCCTCCAGTATCAGAACCCGAGCTTCCGAGTTTACTCCGACAAGATATTGGGCGAGGATTTGGTCACACCACATCGTCTTCGTCTTCGTCTTGAAAATCTCCAGCCAACCACCCTGTCTTGAGTCCAACATTCGTTCTTGAGAAGATACAATGGCGACGAATGAGATTTACCAATTTTCCGTCATGTCCGCCCTGATGTCAGGGTTGGCTTCGCCAGCCTCATCCATTCCCGTCTCCGAGCTTCTGACACACGGTGATTTCGGCGTTGGCACTTTCGAGGGAATGGATGGTGAGATGGTAGTCGTGGACTCCAAAGCGTACCAATTTCGCGGAGATGGAAGCACTCACGAGGTCTCGCCTGACCAGCTGGCCCCCTTCGCCATGGTCTCTCGATTCGTACCGCAGCTCACCAAAACCATCAAGACGCAGACAAAAGCAGCTCTACAGGGCGAAATTGAGAGTACGCTGCCAGATGCGAAGAATGCATTTGTGTTGTTCAAGGTCCACGGGAAATTTGACAGAATCAAAATCCGGGCGATCCATGCACAGAGCTATCCCGGGCAGCCACTGCCCCAATTGACGGAAGGTCAAATGATCAAAGAGTTTCATTCCGTGAAGGGCACTATTGTAGGATTACGAAGTCCGGGCTGGAGTGTTGGCGTGTCGGTCGTGGGAGTTCACGCACACTTCATTAACGAGGACAGGAAGTCCGGTGGCCATATTTTGGAATTGAGCACTGAAGAAGATGTTCTTTTGGAATTGGCAGTGAGTGACTCGTTTCACTTGCAGTTACCAAAGAGTAGTGAGTTTGGTGCCAGAGAATTAGAGCTGGATGAAGCGGGTATAAATAAAGCTGAGGGTTGAGTTGGTCAAATAAAGTGAGTAATGTCATGCCGACGCTTAGGAGCTCGGTCTCAACGCTGAAATTATCTCTTTAGTAGATAAATGCAAGATTGTTCTGTTCATACATCACAATATCATCAGGAGATCAGTCTAATGCAAGGAAGATCCATGTCACGTGCCTCGTCACCGAAGTCCCGAAAGGTTCATGTCTCCTACTGCGCCTCGGAGTTTTTCCAACGCCTGATACAACCTCTCTTCAGCTCAAATATTGGTTTGTGTTTCCGCAATTCCAACACCCACAAGAATTCTCTTCCTGTACCCAAGCACCGCTGAAGCAATTACAATTTCTCAACCGGAATCAAGCGCACGGCTGCACACCATGCCCCTTCTCTCCAATGCAACAATCAAACCAGATGGATACGCCACTCGTCCATTGACTACTATCCTGGAATCGTGAGTTGGAATAACGTCTTTTGGAACATCCAGCTGACTCCTGCACCAGACTCCTCTTCCCTGCACTCCTGCTCTCCAACATCCCCCAATATGTCCATCTCGTACTACATGGATCTGCCTTGATATCTCCGTGGTATATAATATTGATCCTATTATTCAGTACCATTCAAATCACAAGTCGGATATACAGCCCTCAGTTTAACCCTCGCCTTCTCTTCGTTCGCGACGCCAGACGATGCTCGTCCTGGATCTTACCAGCAATGCTAGAATACATTCTCATGGGAACACAATGGTTCTGCTCTTTCATGCTGTATGTTACATGTCCTCCACAAATTTAAGGGTTGAAAGCCAGCCTAATATTGACATTGCTAAACAGAATGATTTTTTTCATTGCAACTCATACCAAGGATCCACTGCACGCATCTGTCGCAGTACTTGTAACTGGATATTCAATACCTGCCTATGCAATCCCACTAATCACAATCTTACCTTCAATTGTACTTTTATACACCTCAACCTCAACTCTCCTCACCAGAGAGATCGACCCCGACGACGACCTTGCCGGATGCTGGAGACAGATATTGTTCTCGTGTCTCTCTTCCTACATTTATACGATCCTCAACTTTACGCTTTCAGTCACGCATTTGATTCCGCAACTATTGGTTGTTTTACATAATAAATCTGGATCAGGACTTAGTATCATCTCTCTTGGGTTGCAAATCCCTACGTTATTTCTGCTTGCTCTGGTCGTGGGGCGGAGGTTCAATCGGGATTTCAAGAGCTCGAGGGGCCCAAGGCCTGAAGTCAAGAGGACCTCTGATATTTCGAATTGGCAGTTCGCGCGAGGAATAAAGTTTTGGTTGAGCTTGAAGAGGGCAGCTATTTGGTATCTCTGTGGCGGAAATGTAGCACTGGGGTATGGCGTTATGGCGGCGGGACAGGCGGCATTGTTTGCTCTTTGCCTGCACTATGGTACTACAGATGATGCGAAAATCCGGCAAAACCTTTGATTCTACTAGGGAGAGATTGAATGTTTGTTTTCGAGAAGATGGCTAGTGAACTCGGATTTTTTAAGATAATGAATTCAATCATTGACGTCAGGTCACTTCGAGGAGCTCCGGGGCGAGAGCCCTCTGGTGAGAAATTTCAATTAGAACATGTATATACAACGCAATATCATGTTCAACGGGGCCAAGATGGTCATCATGGGTGATCTTCCTTGGTATGACGAGGGTAGGACATACTTTGTTCTCAACTAGTCTCTCGAAACCCCTTTTTTCCTAAGAAAAGAGACAAATTGACTTTTGTGCAATGAGTCATCAAGATCCTGAATGCTTCTAATCAGAAGAATAATTTGGTAGCAAATATTTATAGGGCGATGTAGAGCATAGGACATAACTAGTAGAAAAAGGCCAGGGAAGATCGCTAATTAAGCGAGGAGAAAAGGGGCAGGGAGATCCACCTCCTCACAGCTAGGCAGGAAAAACCGAGCGGTGGAACAAGAATATAAAGAGTAACAACCATTGAAGGTCGTACGCTTTCTAAAAGACAGAATGAAAGTGGATATCGCGTCCACATGGCATTCTTGGATTCCCATGATACGGCCCCGCTTCTGATCGCGAATGACGTAAGTAAGTTTAACTTCATTGCATGCTCGGAGCTTTGCTCCATTTCCTCCACCTCGGACCAATTTCCCCGCCCAAGATAGACCTATTGCAATCAAGAGTAATGCACGGATTCTACATTCAGCCCCGCACATTCCCGGGACCACGTTCTTTGAGCGTCTGGGCGCGGAGAAGACGCTTCATTTCCCTTCTAGTCTCACGTCATGCAGCGACCATCTTATCTAATTGAGAAACTCCGACCCCGTAGCTACTCAATGACTGGCTAATAAAATCATACTATTAGTTTCACATAATCTGCGACACTGCCGAAGTTACTAAAGGCAGAGTCAGCCGCAGGGGAAGGAGCAGGGATGGTCAGCATTTTGAGATACGTCAACCAGAAAAGACTGCATTGGAAATTCAAACGTCATGAATTGTCTGTGAAGTCAAATGATTATTAGCTGTTCCCAATCCCACTCTGAAGGATGTGCAGAAGCTACTTTGAAATCCAGAAACTTCGCTCGCCGCATTTCACATCTTCCATATACTTGACACCATTTGACTGAAGCATGCAGAAAGCTCTTTCAAAGGCAAGCGAAGCCGTTACAGGAGCAATGCAGTCCAACCAGAAAGCCGCAAACATGAAGCACGAAATTCATGAGCCCACTTCCTCCGATCCTCTCACCAGTGACTTCGGCGTCAAGAGCACCAGCCATGATATCTGGCTCTCTGCATCGACAGGTGACCGCAAGGGGCCTCAGCTCCTCGAGGACAACTTTGCTCGTGAAAAGGTGGGATCTTAAACTTTCCTGCCCTGCCTTCTTTACCTTTTGCTAATGAGAACCCAGATCATGAAATTCGACCATGAGCGCATCCCTGAGCGAGTAGTCCATGCCCGCGGTGCTGGCGCCTTTGGCACATTCAAGCTGTATGAGAGTGCATCGGACGTCACTAGCGCCGGTGTCCTCACCGATACTTCTCGAACCACTCCCGTTTTTGTGCGCTTCTCGACCGTCTTGGGATCCCGTGGAAGTGCGGATACCGTCAGAGATGTGCGAGGATTCGCAGTCAAGTTCTATACTGAAGAGGGGAACTGGGATATCGTTGGAAACGACATTCCCGTTTTCTTTATCCAAGATGCGATGAAGTTCCCGGATGTCATCCATGCCGGCAGTGAGTTCATATGTGCTAAATCTGAAGACCATTGGCTGATATTAGCAGAACCGGAGCCGGATACTGAGGTTCCACAAGCCCAGTCAGCTCACAACAACTTCTGGGACTTCCAGTTCTTACATACGGAAGCGACACACATGTTCATGTGGGCTATGTCCGATCGCGGAATTCCAAGATCTTACCGTATGATGCAAGGATTCGGAGTTAATACTTACACACTTACCAAAAACGATGGCGGAGAGAGAAACTTCGTCAAGTTTCACTTCACTCCTACCCTCGGTGTCCACTCTCTCGTCTGGGACGAAGCTTTGAAGCTCGCTGGTCAAGATCCCGACTTCCACCGCAAGGATCTCTATACTGCCATTGACATGGGCGTCTATCCAGTCTGGAAATTTGGTATCCAAGTGTGTCCCGAAAGCAGGCAAGACGAGTTCGACTTCGATCTCCTCGATGCTACTAAGGTCTGGCCCGAGGAATTGTTTCCCGTCCGATATATTGGAGAGATGCAACTCAACAAGAATGTCGACGAATACTTTACTCAAACCGAGCAAGTTGCCTTCTGCACCGCTCACATCGTTCCCGGCATTGGCTTTTCCGATGATCCGCTGCTCCAGGGGAGGAACTTCTCTTACTTCGACACTCAGCTTTCCCGCCTCGGTGTCAACTGGCAAGAGCTTCCCATCAATCGCCCCGTCTGTCCCGTCATGAACAACCACCGCGATGGTCAGCTACGCCACAAAATCACAAAGGGCTCCATCAACTACTGGCCGAACCGCAAATCCATCATCCCGCCCAGCAAACCCGAAGAAGGCGGCTACCTCGACTACCCAGAGAAAGTTGTTGCCATGAAGCAACGTCTGCACTCCGTCAAGTTCTCTGAGCATTTCTCTCAAGCACAGCTGTTCTGGAACAGCATGAGCGAGATTGAGAAATCGCATATCATTGCGGCGCTGGGCTTTGAGCTCGATCATTGCGATGATCCTGTTGTGTATGAGAGGATGGTGACGCGTCTGTGTGATATCTCGCTGGAGCTTGCTCAGGCTGTTGCTGAGAAAGCTGGGGCTCCGACACCTACGAAGACCGCGAACAAGAATCATGGGTTGACCGCCAAGGGCCTTTCGCAGTTCGATTTCACACCTGAAGCTCTGGGCCTCCCTGCTACCATCGCGAGTCGTATGATTGCGATAATTATCGGTGAGGGCTTCAACTTTGCTGAGTACGAGGCTGTGAAGGCAGCTTTGAGTGCAGCTGGTGCGTTCGTCTTTACCGTTGGACCGAAGAGACAACCAGTCAAGTCCTCCACCGGACAAAGCGTAGCCCCCGATCACCATTTTGAAGGAATGAGAAGCACTATGTTTGACTCGCTTTACATCCCAAGCGGTGAACATGTTGCATCTCTCATGAAGCAAGGACGGGTGATTCACTGGGTACGAGAGGCTTTTGGGCATTGCAAAGCTATCGGTGCTACTGGAGAAGGAGTGGCGCTTGTGAAGATGGCTTGTCAGATCGAAGGAATAATCTTCAGTGCAGGCCAGAGTGGAGAGGTAGTAGACAGCTATGGCGTCGTCACTGCTTCGGGAGTAGGAAGGCCGACCGGGGTTACGGAGGCGTTAAAGATGGTCAGGGGGGCCAAGACTTTCCTGGACGCTTATGCATTTAACATCTCGCAGCACCGCAACTTCAAGCGCGAATTGGATGGGTTGACGAGCCTGGTTGCTTACTAGGTCACGTATTCGAGATGCCAGGGGAAGACGAAATAGGAAAACTTGGGGACTGATGAAGCATGAAAATTGAATTTATAATAATTTTTCACCGTGCTTTCCTCTTCGCTTTTATAACTTGTGTGTAACCGCTGTTCACCGAATCCACTCGTTTTTAGCCTTGGTAAACTTGCAAAGGTCTCCCCATGACATCTGCCTTGATACTCAGGGCAACAAAGCGAGAGAAATACCGGCATTGACTTTGGTCTCCACCGGCATACCACATCCCTCTCTCTATCATCCTCATCAGCATGGTTCCAACCAATCTAACAGTCAGTAAAGGGTGTTAACTTACGTCCAGTAGGCCTGAATGCCCCTATGATCTCTCCTTCATTATTGACACCCCACCAATCCCCCATTCGTTCCGCAACTTCGGGAGAGAACAGAGACACAACTTGCTTCTTCGCACTCCTATCAAATCCAGTGGCGAACACTACCACGTCCGCAGGAACTCTTTCACCGTCTTCAAACTCCAAGCCATCCTCAACATACCTTACCGGCAAAGTGCCTGATTTGATCTTGATCTAAAATGCATTCTTAGCTTCTATCCTTCAACATCACTCACCACTCACAGGTGAGAGGAGAATAGAAGAGGAAACTTACCAAACCGTTCGAAATCTTCGCAGAAGCACCAACATCAACATAATGACCACCAAACCGCTCAAAGATGTGCTCAGCCAGAAGGCCATCTCTCGAAATCCTAAACCCAGCCTTCTCGAGGGCATTAAAACGTTCTGGCTCCAGTGACATGCGATGAGTGGTCATCCCCTTCTGAAGATTGGCTATGATTGGCACCGGCATTGACCAGGTGAGTTGGTCCGCAACTGCAGTGGGGATGTGTGCATTGTAGGAATGCGAGAGGATGTCCGCGATCCATTCTGCTGGGACGACAACTGCTCTGCGTCAGTATGTGATGGGAGGGAGAGGGGGAAGGGAGAAAGCGGTGTAGGAAGAGCGAGTTTACAGGTTGGGGATCGCTGCACCATCGTCACAGAAGTAAGTCCTGCTTCAAGCATATCCTCTGCGATATCGTGGCCGGTATTTGCGGTTCCAATGACAATACCTCGTTTGCCTTTCCAAGAAGAGGCGTTATTGTAGTTCACTGTATGCAGAGCATCGCCTTTGAATACTTCCTATCATTGTAATTAGCTCTTGTAACTTGATGTCAAATAAGTATAAGAGAAATGGGGATTTACGTACTCGGTTAGCATATTCCGGCATTTTTGGAACCTGGCCGCCGGCTCCGACTGCCATGACAACGTGGGAGCATGTAATTTTCCTCCTCTGCTCTCCTTGCAGGATGACCAAGGTCCATTTATTCTCAGCAGGATTCCAATCCCCGTGTTCGAGCTTGGTGCTCGTCAATAAATTCTTGTTATCGTCAGTCTCCATTTCTAGAGATAAGTTGTGATGGAACTTACGATGCCATATTTTTCAGCCCATTCCTTATACCCCCTAGCAAGAAGATCCTTTCCCAAATAGAACGGCAAGTCTTCAGATCGGAACGTCTTCTCAAACGGAAGATGAGCTAATGTTATTAGCGTATGCCCACTCCCGGCCTGAAAAGTGAAACTCACCAGTCTCCCTGGGTAAATGCACTGCAAACCATCAGTCTTCTGTCACTTTCGCTTTTGGAGAGATTCCAAACTTACATTTGCAGTAGTCATATCTCTTCCGCCAATTATCTCCCACTTCCAAATTCTTCTCCAAGACCACATACTTGACTCCAAGTGCCTTTAATCTCCCACCTATGCTAAGACCAGTCTGTCCACCACCAACAATCACGCAGTCAAAATCTTGCCCACCATGAAACTCGTCCTTTTCCTCTACACCTCCACCAGGTGCAAGGAAATCAACAGACCCCTCGACACCCTTCAACGAATCCAAGATGGTCCTCAACAACCAAATCTTCCATTCGCCATCTTCTTGCACCAACGAAACAAGAGCTTGAGAACTCGTCTCATCCGTCTCAAAACGATAACTTGCCTGAATCCAGCACGCTGGTCCAGCTCTAAAAATCATCGCACTTCCTTTCATAAGTCCAAATCCCCTTGGTTTTGTGCATGTGCCAATCGCTTCCCATGCCTCAAGTATCGACTTCGCTCCATAGAAGATTCGCGATGTGCCGGTGAGAGCGTAGATATCGCGCCATATTGCATTTTTCCCGAAGTTCGATGTGTCGAGGGAGGTGAGCTGGGGAGTAAATGAGAAGGCTATTGCTTCTGCGTCGACGTCTGGGGAGATGGGTGTGAAAGGGAGGGAGACGGGGAATCTGTCAAGAAGGGACATGATTAATTAGTTTGTGAGCTTGAGAGTTGAGGTTTAGAATATCGAGAGCCAAATTTGAAATTAGGCAGACGTGAGTACTATTTAAAGTATTGGAAAAGCAATCACACTACTTTGAGGAGTAATCGGGAGCTCGACAAGCTGACATCAGGAGGCTAGTTTTCTCTGTCGTGTCGAGATATAGTCTGTTACACAGCATGAAGGAAGGATCTTTCCACCCATGTCACCTGCCGACGACTTGAAGATTCAGCGCAAGTTTTTCCTTGCATCTGCAATGGGATTCGAGATGGCTTCGAGGTGGCTTGCATAGTGGATACGCGAGACAGGGAAGCAGCTTCATTGGCTACGAAGGCGCACAGTTTTGAAAATCGTCCATTTTTCGGGGGTTGAGGAACACCAAAATCTCACACTTTTAAAAATGGCGCATCGTAACGCGACCACGTCCAAATACTTTAGACTAAGCTCTAGGAGAAAGAAGAGGGGCTCAAGTATCTTTCCTTTATGTTTTAGTAATTCTAAAATTATAGGGAGTTCTATTGCAATTTTTCAAAGGCGAGGAACCGATTTTCAAGGACCTAGCTTAGCATAATGGACTTTTTTCAAAACTGTGCGCCTTCGTACACTAATTGGCCCTAAAATACGAGTAAGCTGCTGGTACGTCGGCCGCAAAGCCTCGCATTACGATGCTTTTTGCTTATAACCAATTGGAAAAGGAAGAGTTTGTTCCTTTGAAGGATTAGTAACCAGATGGACCCCAAGCTTTCCATTTGGTATAGTACACGTAATAGGCAACCCCCCCAATATGACAAATAGCATGTTGAGCCTGCGCTCTAGCCACTATAGGACTTTGCTTGAGCACTTTTCTGTAGAGTGCTTACAAGCTTATGAAATGTTTACTTTTTAAGCGACAACGAGGAGGGGAGTAAAAGGAGGAAAGGAGTGGTTACGTAAGGATCCACTGTCTCACCAGACAAGGCACGTGATGCTGACTGCGCAACCTCAATTCGGACGAACTCAGCTCCGAACGACCATCAGCTTTCATCCCCGGTCGATCTTAACTCAGCCCCAATATGCAAAATGACTACCCTGAACAATACAATATTCTTCGGGATGAGTTCCGTTTGCTTCAAAGCCGCCTCAAGGTCAATAGTACGATGGCGGACCAAATCTTGAACATGAGCTGGCTGAGTACGAGTACGGCACAGCCCGAGGAATCCAGCATGAGCACCGAGGCAGAACCATCCATTGGATCGTCTTCGAGCCATTTAAGTCCCTTCAAATCATGCGAGTCTTCGCATTCATCTCTCGAAAGCGAGAGGGCACAGTCAGAGGCCCCAACAGCGATGTTCTTCTCAGAGCCTGATGGTCTCGAAACCCCTCTTCCACAGACCCATCGACGTGTGGCCGGGACTGGCGAGAAAACATTACCTGGATCTAATGTCCTGCAAAAATCTAGAAAGGGCCACAAGAAGTCTCGCGTGGGGTGTTTCAATTGCAAGCGGAGGAAAATCAAGGTATGCGGCCGCCTATTTTCAATATCAGGTCTAACAAGACCCCAGTGTCAAGAAACTCAACCAGCGTGTGCGAACTGTATGAAAAAGGGCCTTGATTGTAGCTATCCGGCCCCAAAGACATTGAAAGCTCTGCAAGGATCGCTGCTCTACTCTTCAAGTCCCATTGCATCCGTCAACCTGCAAGGTACTCCAACCATCTTCTCCTTGACAGATATGCGGCTATTCCATCACTTCCTGATGGATGCATACCCACACTTACCTGTTGGTAATGACTCAGCGTGGCTCTCTCAAGTACCACTGATTGCACATCATGTGAGCTGCCACTCGAGCTGCCACTCGACGTTTGCATCCCACGACTAACCATCACCCCCAGAATGAATACCTCATGCACGCGATCCTTGGTATGGCGGCCTCCCATCTTGAACTTCTCACGGGAGAATCGTTTGGGCCCATCGCAATTCATCATCGCCTCCTCGCCGTCCAAGGATCCAATGCCGCTCTCTCCATGAAGACACGCACTGGCAGCGACGGCGATGCCCTCCTTGGGTCATGCTACCTCCTCACCTTCCAAGCTTCATACATGCGGGATGGACTCTTTGAGTTCTTCACCATGGTCCGAGGCTGCAGCCTCCTCAGCAACCAATTAAGAGACGAGAAACTTCCTATGGCTTTCTTTCTCACAGAAAAAGACCACTTCAAATTCATGGAGGAACGACTGCTTGATTTGCCCGTCATCAGTACAGAGCTGGTAGAAGGTGCTCAGACATCGCTTGCAGCTGTGCAACCTCTGTGTATGATGCCTTCCCATACAACCTTCTTTCAACTTCTCGATGACTGTGTTGAAGCAATCAGGATGTCGTCGTTACGTGGTAAATTTCTTCTCCAGTTTATTTATGCAATCGCTGACTCTCTAGCCTACTTCAAATTCGTCTCCATCTTCCAAGGCATCATTCAGATGGAGCCTGACACGTTCCAAGCGTTTATGGATTCAAGTAACATCGTAGCACGCATCTTGATCTCAAACTTCTTCGCTCTCCAATTTGTCGTTGCACCTATCATTAATCGCGAGTGGGCAGGGAGAAAGAGATCGACGCCTGTGCGGAATCATCTAGATCAGATATATCAGTTGGCGAAAGGGATTCCCGATGAATATAGAGGGTATCTGGATTGGCCGTTGGCCATAGCGGATGCTGTTGTTGATGAGGTTGTGGGAAACAAGAGTTTGGTACCAAAGGTTCCGATCTTGAGAAAGAAAGAGTGGGCTGGGCGTACGATTGGGGATTCTGGGTGGGCTTAAACTGCTACGAAACGGACATACCAGGCTGTTAATAAAATAAAAAGTTGATTGATCTTCTCCGCACCATAGATCTACGCGGAGCTCTCCATCTTTGGTTCTTGCTCGAGGGGCCGGGAAAAAATGAAAAGCTTCTCCACCCTAGCAACAGCTAGGTCGCAAGTACCCCGCAACAGCGCACGAGGAAAAAGTACTAAGGTGGGATGGACTTGAGTGCGACAATTTTGCCCGTCGGTCGCTTCGCTGAACCTAACATACACTAGCTTAGGTGATGTGGTTTGAAGTTCATAAACATAAAATTGGCAGTGTACAGAAACGTATTATAAAAATCTGCGGATCAGATATCGAGTTTGATGAATCCGTCTCAAAGAATATTTGGAGCTTGTCGGACCCAGTTGATGGAGATGCAGATGGCGCAGAAAGCGTTGGAACAAGAGAGAGCTGCTTTGGAGACGGAGCGAGCTGAGTTGGAGACGAAGAGACCGTCCTTGGAGAGGAGAGACTGAACCACTGCAGTGCACCCGCCGTTGCTGCTGATAGAGAAATAGAGAAGAGCTGCGCCATGACAATACAACGTCCTTTGACAACAAGAAGCACTCCTCTGGATTACTTAGTAAAAGACTATCCTTCACCTTCTCCCAGATATGGATTTCTTGACTTTTAACAGTCTGCTCAAATGATTCCAGGTCTGTTTGTCATCAAGAAGGCAGCTTACCAGAAGAGCAGCCTGATTTCTTGGTGTTGTTCCTTGTTGTGTTTCTCACTCATAGTAGAAAATGAAGCTTACAAACAAGTGGATTGATGATGGAGCTACCGAGTTCAAATTTTAGTCACGAGCTGAGGAGTGAGGTCATTTCTAGGTGCCTCTCCATGCTATTCTTGGTGTTAAGCATTTATAATTTATAGTAACTAAAAAATTTAGGACCTCACTAGTTAATTCAATATAAGCGTCTATTAGCCCAGAACAGCTCCATCAAGTCGAGTATACATTCCTCGGTCTTTGGGAGCGATGCAGGACTTCAATGGGGAAACTCAGATTCTTCCCCAAGTCAAACCTCTTGGGGGAACAAGATAAAAAAATTTGACGAAGATTCTCGCCGATTAAGAGGAAGAGTAATTTTCTTTACTTTTCTGTCGAAACCTGTGAGCTTGATCGCAGACGTTTCTCGTGTAGCGAACCTGGGGTTGACAATTTGACAAGAGAAAAAGGCTGACAACAAAGGCAGGACTTTTTTAAAGCTCCAATTTAGGAAGGGGAGCATGATTGAGATATAGCGAAATATTTTTTTTGCAGCGAAACTGGAGACTAGATATTTTATGGCAGTGAAGTAAAGGTTTATGTTTCTACCTTATGAGGGAATTAAACCAGTATAGTACATCCATGAGCATTATAAAAGACCAAATACGGTGAGGATCGGATTTTGTTACCTTAATTTTGCCAGCTACTATGGCAGACTTGAGACCTTAGGCTACACGAGTTCATATAGGGTTCAAGTAATAGTTAGTGGCGGCTCTGCTACGTAGTGAGTGATACCCATGGGGCCTAGAAAATGCTAAGTATAGCGTATATAAACCCATATTAGAACCACCCAATGAAATAGCAAAGTATCTGCTCGGCCATGCTCGGTTGATTATGTGAGCTTGTGCGGAAGAAAATCGCACACACATGGCGGTCACGCAAAAGAAATGACAGGATAATGAAGATAACAGTCTTGTGACTTGTCTTGCAATTCAATCCTATTCTAACGCTACATGCGGACCTGGGGGAACGAAGAAGTAGGTTATAACTCGCGACCCTTCCTGCTCTCCTCACTTATTTGAACCGCCTGCCGCAACGATGTTAATCCTCTGAGCTTAATTAAGCAATGAAAATATACCTTGAATGCCTGCCTGTTGTATCAAGGCGACGTCTCATACCCTCTACATTGTGGGACAAGGGGGAGAGGCGAACAGGTTGTATGAATGGCGAATCTCTGGCTCGCTTCCCTGCCAATGAGCTAGAGGCCAATAATGCGATGTTAAGGCCACTAGGTACCATACTAACACGGACGCTGAAGTCAGTGTTGCTTATCAAATTTTGGGCACGATGCGCCATGAGGCTGAGTGCAAAACTAACTTGAGTTCGACATGTCTTGAATGAGTAGAGTCTTCGGCTTCGGCGCCATCGGCGTCATCCTGAACCGCAGACATTATTTCGAGGCCGTGCAAAGTCAACGAGAAGGCAGTCACAACTGCTCGCGATCAAGCTTTGACCAAAGAGCATAAGAGCTTGGAGGGCAGTGCAAAGAAATAGCCAGCCGTTTTGATTCTCGGGGTGGGTTAGACCTAGGACTCGCAGGCTGCAGGAATGATTTGTAATCATTTGCATCATATGAACCTTCCTGTGGACCAATCTGGCCGTCGATAGGCTTGTGGTCGGCTTGAAGGTGTAGCCAATGACACTTTGACACGTCTAGCAGCATCCAAGATGGCTTTTAAGATTGCTGCCCGAAGCTTGGTCTGGCTTACAGCCTCATCAAATGATCTGGACTTTATCGTTATTTTTTGATATTATCCAGGTCTCGTTAACTCCTTCCACCCACGCCCGCTGACCGAATTCGTGCAATCTAGGCGGGCTAGAAAAAAATTGCAACAGTCTCCGATGTTGTCACGAAACCCATTTGGGCGTCTTTCGCTAAGTAGGTCATCTCGAGAGTCGGGCTTGCTCAACGAAAGTGAGAGTCCTTGGGGTTTAAAAGAACTCAGTCCAGGACAACAGCCAATTTTGGAGTATGACAAGCGCACCCCAAAGAGATTAAAAGACACTAGGCTAACCATTAACGCAGTGTTGTGGCAGTGCATGGCTTAAACGGGCACCGAGAAAGATCTTGGACCGCCGGTAACGGTGTTTTGTGGCTCAGGGATCTTTTGCCTGCTCAGCTTCCACACGCTCGGATCCTCACATATGGATATGACATCAGAACCCATGCCTTCGATGAGCTTTCGTATCAAAGCATAAATGGGCATGGCACTACCCTACTGACTTCATTGTGCCTTTTTCGCGAAAAGACAAAGGTACTGTACACTTTGTTTCCTTCTATTTCCTTCTACGATATCCCGTCTCGCATATGAGGTTGGGTATTACCAGATCAGGGCTCCTCTCTTATTGAATTGCTAACTTTCGAACTTACAGACTACCCAACGGCCAATTATATTTATCGCACATAGTTTGGGTGGTTTGGTCCTCAAGAGTGTATGCAGGATTAATGAAAATTTTGTTCACTATTCAGAGAAGGTTGACTTGAGAGCAGGCATTGATCCATTCAAACTTGGCAACCAAAAGCCATAATGAAAAACACAAAGCTTTTAAGCTCTCAACCTATGGCATCCTATTCTGTGGAACACCTCATCAAGGGGGAAATGGAATCTCATGGGCCAAGCTTGCAATGGGAATCATGTCCATCTACGCTAAAACTAATAGCCACACGTTGAGCCAGCTAGAGGTCCATTCAACATGGCTCAATGACCAACTCGAGCACTTCAAGAGCATCAGCAGTGACTTTGATACCGTATTCTTTTATGAGGGCTACGCAACGTCGTTACTGGGGGGTGCATCGATAATGGTACAATATCAAATCTTCATGCCACGTCTCGATCATACTGACACTGGTGCGCAGGTAGTACCGCCATGGTCAGCAATTGTCCCAGGAGCTATAAATGCAGACAGTGTAGAGATAAGAAAGAATCATAGGACTATGATTCAATTCAATTCAGCCAACGACAATGACTTCATAACCATTACGACGTATCTCTCCGTCATGTCTGAGAAAGCGCCACCGATAATACAAAGTAATTGGGGAGAATGGCAGAATACTAAAAGTAGGTTCTTGTTCGGCTTGATCGATCACATTTGCCGACTAATGCGTCCTCAAACTCAGGTCAACCAAATCCACGCGAGCTCACGAAGAAGTCGGTCGATATACTAAGCTCTTTACTGACGGACCCAGCAAATTATCAAGTTGATTTCGCTCTGCCATTCCGGAAAAATAAGTTCTTCATAGGACGCCAAGACATCGTCAAGCGATTGGATTCCATATTCTCCGAATATACGGCTGTGTTGTACGGTATTGGAGGTATTGGCAAAACTCAAGTTGCTCAACATTATGTGTATATGAAAAATGTTGATATTTCTGCTGTGTTGTGGCTTAACGCCACTAGTCTCGAGTCCCTTCAAGAGAGCTTTCTTCGAATAGCGCAGGAACTGGTAGATCACTACGTACGATTAGTATCGTCCACACAACCACCTTACGGGAGAGTCGCGGAGATACTGGGCCTAAAGGGAATGGTGGATGAAACAGGGCGTGTGAAGAAGAACATCCATGAGCCAGACAGTATCGTACACGCTGTACTCTCCTGGCTTAATGTCCAGTCAAATCAGGGGTGGCTAGCTGTTTATGACAACTATGATGATCCCGAAAGCTTTGCAATCGGAAAGTTCATGCCTTCTCTCCATACGGGCAGAATCATTGTCACGAGTCGTCGTCGTGAATGCGCTCGACTTGGAAAAGGAATTGAGGTTGGCAGTCTATCCGTTCAAGAAGGCGTTGAGCTGCTTCTCCAGAGTTGCCAACTATTTTCAGCTATTTCAGAAGAAGAAAGTAAGCAGACTATACTGTTCAATGGTAACTTGAGAGTGCTGACAATCTTTCTGCTAAGAGGCAGAAGCTACTCGCATTGTTGAGAAACTTGAATGTTTACCATTAGCAATCGACCACGCTGGCGGCTACATTTTCACAAAGATGATCTCCCTCAAAGAGTACCTGCCGCTTTTTGACAGAAATGCGAGAACGGCCCTTAACAGATCTCTTCCGACATTCGGTCTAGAGCAAGACCACGATCCAATATTCATGACCTGGGACACTTCATTTACGGCTATCAAGAAGGCGGACCCTATTGCAATCACGATCTTAACCTATTGCTCATTTTATGCAAATAGTGATATTCCAACAAACGTTTTCGCGGACATGATTCGGATAAACGGTAAGATAATATAGCGATCTCTTAGCATGTACCAGCAATCCAAGCTGACTTCATAGTAGTCGATACCCACGTAGCGATTCTGTACTCATATTCCTTTGTGAAAAGAGGAAGCAGCGATTCCATAATGATACATCCGCTGGTTCATACTTGGGCAAGAGAAAGATTGGATGTAGAAGCGAAAACAAGAGAGTGTGAAGCGGCCTTCAGAATGATCGTAAATGCAGCACGGATACCGGAGGATAACCACTCACGAACGACAGAGCAGTGGGCTCTAGAGCGACGACTGTTATTGCATATTGATATAGCTTTAAAGTGGGTCCTGACTCTCCACGCCTTGGAAGAGCTAAGTGATCGAAACTCTGCCTTATGGACCGATTGTGCATACATATACACTGTCCATAAGAGATACTCGGATGCAGAGAGTCTCTACAATCGGGTGTTGGAGAGTAAGAAGAGGGCCTTTGGGGAAAACACTTTGGAGACGGCCCGGACCAAACTTGGGTTGGCAAGATTATATCGATTGCAAGGGCGTAATGAAGAGGCATCTGAATTTTTTGAGCAATGCAACCCGTTCTTTGAAAAGGATCTTGGTCCGAGCTCATTAGAATCATGCCAAACACTCCGAGGTCTTGCAGTTTGTCGCAAGGAGCAAAGCCGCTTTCACGACGCCATTGACCTTCTCGAACGTGCTATCACGGGCTATGATCATCTACTGGGACCACAACATCCGGAGACACTCGTGGCGCTTGAAAGCCTGGCGCTCATTCATGAACGCCTCGGTCAACATGACGAGGCTCTGGACAGCATTGATCGAGTCTTGGCCTCTAATACGGAGAAGCTAGGGCCTGAACACCCAAACACGTTGCGGAACATGTCAAATAAGGCTACTATCCTCAGTGAATTGGGCCGACACGAGGAATCAAAGGCTCTTCTCGAGCAGGCTTTCAGGTCAGCCGAGGTACAATTTGGTCCTTTAGACCAGTTCACACTTAAAACCATTCATAACCTGGCCTATTCGTCTTTTCGTCAGAAGCAATACGGCGAAGCGGAACCGCTGTGCGAATTGGCAATCACAGGGTGGGAAAAAACCAAGGGTAAAAGTCATATACTTACTATAGGCTCCATTGAGCTTTTGGGCGTTGTTTATCAGAAACAAGGCTTATATGACAAGGCCATAAGCTGTTTAGAAACTGCTCTCGCTGGGTATAGTGCCCTGAGCGGTCCTTCCGGAAGCATCTCAGTTTACCGTACTTTGGACTATCTGGCGCAAGTATATGACTCTCGAGAAGAACCCCTAACCGCTAAAGGCCTTTATAAGGATGCTCTCCGAGGTCATAAAGAGCTTTTGGGTCCTCAAAATAAGACCACCCTAAGGATCGCGGCGGACTTTGCGGCTTTCTGCGCTATTCAAGGTTGGGAAGAAGATACTGCATCTATTCTATCTTAGCTAGTAATATAATCCTAAGTTTACTTTCGCACTGCAAGCATCCGAAAGAGCTATACCTGATAGGTCACATGAGGTGTTCGACGCGGCGAGGAGATACAATACTGGTTGGATGTTCAATCTAAGGTTTGCTCGAGAGCAATAGCGGACTTACCGGACCCATCAATTGCCCCTGATTTGAGGGGTGGGAGGTCTCTTTTTATCTCTCTCCCTCGTCTCTCCCTCGTCTCTCCCTCCGACCTGTCTCCACAGGCCACTTCGATTAGTTTGAAAGGAGTGGCTGTGTTCCAGATAGCAAGCATTAGTAAAACCTATATATAAAAAACATGGAAACTATAACCGATATTCGAGGGAGCCAGAATTGATTTCTCTCAAGATGCTTAGGCTGACTCGGCGGGTGCTTACGGGGCTCCTGGCCTAGCTCAAGTTAGAGCGGCCACTACTTACGAGGTTAGGTCCAAAGACGGAAATGGATTTTAGTGAGGTTCAGATTCGTCGCAGATTATTGTGATAATATCATCAAATCCAAAAAACCTCTCTTTTTCCTAATATAGTTAGTCGCCATCGCCGCTCTGCTTAGGCGCTACTCACCCTCGCCTGACCCTCTACTCAAGCTACTTAGTCACGTGCCCAATCTCGCTTCTATCAACCGATCATAATTTACTTCCCATTCGGATCTGCCTGGTTAAAGTTGCCAACTCTACACAATTATAATTAGGGGGATTAATTCAATCTCCAGGGAGCTCAAACAGGAACATCCGCTCTCCCTAAAACATCTTCTTCTTCCTCTCGAGGCAGATTCTTCTCGTAATCTAGTACGAAGCGTATTGTCCCGCGCTACTTCCTAAATCTTTGCTGTAGGATAAATGGTCCAGGATAGATTCAAGTGTATGGCTACTCACTAAGCATACTCAGCACATCAGGGGCTGCCACAGGAATAGTGTCCCACCTAAAAGGACACTTACTCAATGCACGTGATCCGAGCGCGCAAGCCACCGATTAAGCCCAATAATTGCCACCTTAATGTCGCATAGGGAATTTGTTTTCATAATTGCCACCCCCGCCTCTGTGATGTCATGTTTCTTGACTGTACTCTTCTGTATCCCGTGAGTCGATCTACCGAGGCTTGGAGAACAATCAATGCATGAATGATGTGTTGCGGCCTGCGGGCAAAGCATGCCCTCTCTCATTGGCCGAGAGAAAGATCGACGTACCAACATGGCATTCTCCCCATGATGTCAGAAAATTGAGAAAATACCATGTTGCATCCAGACATCACGATCTGAATCCCACGTATTGCTGCGAAGATTTCACTTCTTTCTCTCGTCCAACAATGCAACAATGCCTTCAACACGATGAGTGACCCGAATATCTTTGTCAGCAATGGCACGTGCTATACTGCGCCGGGGGAGAAGTTGGCTGAGAGCTTCATCCCATGTGGCAATGATGCATTTGGCCATCAGACCTGCTGCGGAGCAGGAGATAACTGTCTAGCTGACCTTGCTTGCTTCGGAATCCATGGTTCTGGGTATGGTAGTTATCTGACATACTTCGCCGGGTGCAGTGACCCAGAGTACAAAGACGCAAGTTGTCCCGCGAAGGACGTCGGTGAGCGAGTCAGAAGAAGTCCAATTTTAAGCGTTGACTGACCCCTTTTAGACCAGCCATGGGTCGCCCTCACGCTCTGCGACAATAGCAATGGCGAATGGGCTATCTGCTCGCAAGAGGGAAACCCCACGACCCTTCAACCGGGCTCGTACTGCAGCTGCACCGTTGCATCCTCAGCAACGGTGGCATTTAGCGATTCCACCAGCCTTACGAGCATCTGCTCGCTGCCCCAGAGTACGGGAGAGAGCATCAAGTTCTTCGCCGGCCATACCCCTACCTCTTCCCCGGCATCTGGATCAACTGCACCAACACAGAACTCTGGTTCTACCAGCGCAGATGATAGCTCATCTAATGCACCGACCCAGGTGACTGTCACATCTGGTCCAAGCCCAAGTTCTGCAGGAGCTGCCTCCACGGGCTCCGGCAGTGTCTCAGTCACCGTCTCCACGTCAAGCAGCAAAACAATTACATCGTCTATCGCGCTCACTACGACCTCTTCACACGGCGGCACAGGCGCAAGTAACAACAGTACCACGCCACTAGGCGGTAGCACCGGTTCAGGGCTCAGCGTAGGTGCCAAAGCGGGCATCGGCGTTGGCGCAGCAGGACTGGTCCTCCTCGCCACGATAT
Source organism: Hyaloscypha variabilis F (assembly GCA_002865655.1). Taxonomy (NCBI): domain Eukaryota; kingdom Fungi; phylum Ascomycota; class Leotiomycetes; order Helotiales; family Hyaloscyphaceae; genus Hyaloscypha; species Hyaloscypha variabilis. The sequence continues at coordinate 264,762 of KZ613938.1, read as the reverse complement.
CAGCTCTCTTCCTCCTCCGCCGCAAGCGTCAAAAACGCTCGCGGTCCGAAGTCGAACGCGGCGACAGCGGCAACGACACAAAGCCAGCCAAACCCGCTTCGTTGAAAGAACAGCGCGTTTCCGCCCTATCGACTGCGCCTACGGTATGGGAGGCTGATGGGCAGGAAGTCGTGGAAGCCGACGGGCGAGCTGCGCAGCCGTGGACTGTGAGGAGTGAGCTCGAAGGGAGCAAGGTAGCTGAGAGTCGAGCGGAGTTGAGGCCGATTGCTGAGTTGCCGGGCACGGAGAACTTTGTTGGTGAGCAGGGGGCAGGCAGTACGCTGGCTCAAGAAGCACGTCGCCAATTGGGTTCTTTATTGGGCAGGGAAATTTCCAAAGATAGGGTGGGTGAGGAGTGAACCAAAGAATTTTCCCTTGCATTTCGTACTGTATATGTTAGGAATCTTGGAAATCTCGTGACTAGTAGCTTTGACCTTTAGCTTTGGTCACTATGTATTAGACTACTACTTTTCTTCCTATAAGCTTCTATGAAGTCATATTACTACTATACTACGTAGCGTATAAAATCTTTCTAGTAGTATATAACCTGTTAAGGGGTGCTGAACATGGGGGAGATAAGAGTCTCCTTTGTCTGCAAAATATAGACTCTTTTAGTACCTTTAGAATGGCTTAATTCAAGAGCGAATCTCACGATTCACGAAATTGGACTTTCAATATGAATTCCAACATGCCCTGAAAATTAGTTAATAACTTAATGCTGTACTGAGCTAAAAAGCCATCTTATGGATTTGATTTTGCTGCTCCAAATCCGTGGAGTTCAAGGATCTATCGCCTGAGATTAGATCCAGCTGTCTTATTAGCATGCTTAGAACTTAAACCTCTACTCAGGTTATCAGCGAGTTCTTAGGTTCAAAAATAGAACTGACCTTAGCTCGGGGTAGATCACTTGTCGTCTGAGGTTGCCGGAACGAAGCGCTGAAAGTCGACTCATAGATGCCTCTACACAGCCCTAAATTAAAATTGGCGAATACTGAGTTGTTACTTGAGCTAAAACGTCATCCGGTGGATTTGATTTCCCTGCTGCAAATCCGTACATTTAGAGCCGTGGGCGACAGAATTCCCAATTTACAATCAAACAGCTTGTCTAAGTCGCCGTGAACTCTCCACAGAAGTGCGAAACGTATGAAGGTGGGAAGGTGGGGTGAATTTTCAAGGTAGAAAGCTCTACGAGAAGCAGAAAACAAAACGCAGAGCGGGTACAGTATAATTCACTGGGCTGCAAGATGAAACGAGTTGTAATTGGTCCGTATTGCGTATTGCATAAGGAAATACGACTAGTAGCTAGTAGGGCACACTGTGTGAGAGATTGGCATTAACATCCCAAGTCCGCCAAACAGTTTCACAAAATAAACCTGAAATTCGTGCTACTCTCCGTCTCATTCCCAATCTCATCCTCAATATTAACCTCCTCCTGAACACGTCCACATTTCGCGTCCAGCCTGTTATTAAGGTGTTTAAGCCAAGCAATCTGCACAAAAGCCAGCAAAGCAGCAAGCGTGCACGCTCCAAACGAGATATAAAACCCCTTATGATAAAGCGGTGCTTCCGATAGCGGGAAGATATGTGTGCCAAGCAGGGGACCACACTGGCCAACGAAATTCATGAGGATGAAGGCGGCGCCTCGCTTGCTGTCGTTGCCGTTGTTGTTGGATACCCAGGACAGAACGAGGCCGATGCAGGGGTAGAGACCGCCGGTCACGAGGAACAGTGCGAAGTATTTGACGGCTACTATGTCGACGAGGATTAGGATCAGGTAGCCGACTGCTCCGGTACCGCTGCAGAGTGCGAGGAAGATGCCGCGGCGCTGGAAGCGATCGGACATGAATCCGATGAACAGTACTACGAAAGCGGCGAAGAGATAGGGTGGAGCGGATAAGCCTTGCGCGCGGATAGAGGTGTATCCCATGCCTTGCAGAATCGCGGGTACGTAGATGGGCAGTGATGAATAGCTGACGTTGAAGAGAAAGTACATGATCGTCGTCAACCAATTCTTGAGGTCCAAAAGGCTCCAGAAAAATTCTTTGAGCTTCAGCTTTCTGCCTCTTTCTGAACTGCCAACTTGTCGGACTGTTCGAGCACGGGCGATATTCTTTTCCTTTTCTGTGAGGAATTGGCAGTCCAGAGCATTGCTGGGTAGCCAGTAGTAGCCGAATAGACCAATTAGAATAGCAGGAAGTCCTTCAACGAGGAACAAAACTCGCCATCCGGCGATAGCATGGTGGTGAAGGGTTACGAAGTAGGCAAAGGAGCCAGCAAATGAAGCGGCCAGGGGGGCGATCGAAACGTACCATCCCAACCGTCGAGCCATCTCCTTTCTGTAGTAAAAGAAAGAGAAGAAGTAGGCCAAGCCAGGGCTGTAGGAAGACTCGAAAATCCCTAGGAGCAGGCGGAGGACAAGCATTCCAGCGAAATTCTGCGCAGCACCGCACGCCCCGGCAATGATTCCCCAGATGCAGATCACGGTGGGAACATAGTAGCGAGCCGGAAAGATTTTGTAAAACACTGTCTGCCAGTCGAACAGGATGTATCCCAGGTACAGAACAGTCAATAGCCATTGGTACTGGTTGTCGTCTATGCCGAGATCTTTCGACATTCCCGCCGTGTTGGCATTTCCGATGTTGCCGCGGTCCATGTAGGCAAGCAAGTAGGCACCGGAAACATAGCCAAGCACGATAATATCAAGCTTCATGAGGAGGCGGCCCTCCTCGGCGTCGGTGTATTCGAAAGAGAGAGCCTCCAGTCGAGCGACATCTTCTGCTTTCTGGATGTGTTCAGGAGTAGACTCGATTCTCTCCTCTACACAGTCGGTCTCGGCCTCGGACTGCAGCTGCATAGCTTGAGGCTTTTCGGCTTCCATTTTCCTGGCTTGTTTTCTCTAAAGTGAAATGATGAGGAGAGGCAAGAGATGGACTGGGATGAGAATTGAGAAGCAAGGAGAAGATACCCGTTTAATAGCAATAGCATCAAGCCACTGAGGGGTAGGGACTTGATAGCGATTCAGTCTCAGAAACCCACGGCTCAACGTCAAGATCATACGAGCTCCTGGATTGTGATTGTTCTCTAAGCACGGCAGCCCCGTACGGGGAGGAGGACGTCCTATCCAAGCATACCAAGCTATTGCCTGTGACGGGAAGACCCCTTTGTGTCAGCATAGCTATACCCGTTGCGGGGTACGTGGGATGGTGAAGGGGACACACTGACAACCCCCGCACCCCACGTTTGTGGCTTCGTTGGGTTTCCGCCCTGACGGTTAAAGCCACTTTAGTGTGCGCCCCCTTTCCCGGCGACGGTTCTTCGGCACTCTAGCCTGGTAGCCGTGCACGTGTCTTCGAGATGAATATGAATCCCCCTATTAATAATGCGTAACTGTGTATCTTGTCTGAATTTCTTGCAATCTCACAACTTTTTCGTCTTACAGGGAGAAGCCAGCACCCGCCGCCCGTTTTCAGTCATGCCTCTTTTCAATATTCTCGTGCTGGGAGGGGACCATATTGGCCCCGAAGTCGTTGCTGAGGCCGTCAAAGTCATCCGCGCCGCTGAAGCCCACCCCGCCGTATCGAAAAAGAACATCAACTTCAATCTCGACTTTGATCTACTCGGCGGCCAGTCAATTGACGTTCACGGCATCCCGTTGACTCCCCAGGTTGTTGAGAAGGCCAAGAAATCGCACGCCGTGCTCTTTGGCGCGGTCGGTGGCCCAAAATGGGGCATGACTGGAGCGTTGCGTCCAGAGACGTCCGTCCTGGATTTACGAAAGGCGTTGAACTGCTGGGCCAACATCCGCCCGTGCAAGATCCCTTCCCCCGGGGTGGCCAAGTGCTCGCCTGTCAAAGAGTCTGTGGTCAAAGGCACAGACTTCATCGTTCTCCGCGAGAACTGTGGCGGAGTCTATTTTGGCGAGAAGATGGAGACCGCTGACTATTCCCACGACGTTTGGGGATACCATCGTTGGGAGATCGAGCGGATTGCCCGGATGGCTGCCTATCTAGCTCGCAAGCACGGAGGCGCAACTGGTCCTAGTAAGATCACGTCGATCGACAAGGCCAACGTATTGGCTGTCTGCAGACTATGGCGAGATGCTGTGGCCAGGGTCCACGATGATGAGTTTCCAGAGATACCTCTCTTCAACCAGCTATCAGACTCTCTAGCCTTGCTCATGGTCAAGAACCCTCGCTCACTCAACGGAATTGTTCTCTGTGACAACATTTTCGGAGATTTGTTCTCCGACGAAGCGGCAGCTATTGTGGGATCTCTCGGGTTTAGCCCTTCTGCCTGCTTGGCTGGGATTCCTGGAGGAGAGGAAAAGACGACGGGCATGTACGAGCCTAGTCATGGCTCTGCTCCAGACCTGGCTCCCAACAAGGCTAACCCCATTGCGACGATCCAAAGTGCTGCCATGATGCTGCGATATAGCTGTGACTTGGACTTTTTAGCTGATGCGATTGATGATGCGATCAGCATTGCTCTTGACGACAAGGCTGCTCGTGGTCTGGAGGTGAGAACTGGGGATATTGGAGGAGCGGCCTCGACTACGGAGATGGGAGATGCTGTGGTTAGTGCGCTGAACCAGGTTCTCAATAATCTTAAAATTTGAGAGCAGGCTACTTTCAATCAGTGCGATTAGATATAGCATGCATGTGACTTGGCATAATTGTGAATCCAGCAGTCAGATGACACTTCGCTTCGCTCGCTCCCAACACTTCAAGTTTTCAACCCCTTCTCCGTATTCATATTTCTTCTCCTCAAACGTAATTCGATATTGAGTGGCGTTTAATCAGATCTATTGGCATGTGTCGCCGTAAGGTAGATATTTCAATTTCATGAAGTGTTCCGTGTAACAGAGGCAAAAAGTTGTCTCGGCCTCGGGATGTTAATTATTCCCCCACTGGTGGCTACTCCCGAAAAGGCAGACCATTCCCAGAATCTGCACGCAACCAAATATAGCTTCTTGATCTCTGGTCATATCCCACACTGCGACCCTTGTACATTATCTCAGACGTGCATATGCAAGATCTGCACAACACGGAATGATCGGTACCACCAGGATGTCACTGCGGGGAACCACCCTCATGCTATAGCCGGGTATCCTCGGAGAATATCCAGTTTTGCGCAAAAAATAGCATTGGTCAACCCACTCCGCGAGTGGAGTATATGTAGCTATAACCGTAAAATGCCTCTTTCTTTTCTCACATCCCGAAAGACAAACGCCGCCGTCATTTGCCCTCTGGCCCCCACACTACAGAAATGTTGGCCCCACGCTTTTCCACCACGAGTCACGACATCAATGCCCAGGTCGACTTTCTACGAATTATACTCTAGGAATTATACTGAACTCCATACGCATTGTTGAAACATACCAGTAGGCACTTTTCAAGGAGATTGTAGTTGCTACCATGGGCCTTACATTGTACGATAAAATCTACCAGCAGCACCTGGTGGATCCCGACAACAAAACCGCTCCGTTACAGTACGTTGATGCTCACCTGATCTTCGAGGTGCCCACCGCACAAGCCTTTGACAGCCTGAGGCGGAACTCTCGACCAGTGCGACGAACCGACCTGACGTTAGCCACTGTCGACCACAACGTGCCTACCAACAACCGCTCCCAATACCGGAATGCAGCATTCTTTGTCAAAGAGCCCGCAGCGCGGACTCAGATCACTTTGTTAGAGAAAAACATCACCGAGCACAAGATCAAGTTCTTCAGCATGTCCGACCGCAGACAAGGAATCGTACATGTAGTCGGCCCCGAGCAGGGACTAACACTTCCCGGATCAGTCATCTTCTGCGGCGATTCTCACACGCCTACGCATGGCGCTGTGGGAGCATTGGCACTCAGCGGCGGTACATCTGACATCGAGCATGTCCTCGCCACCCAGACCGTCCTGCAGAAGAAATACAAGAACTTCCGTGTTTGTGTCGAGGGCGAGCTCGGACCGGGCGTCTATTCCAAGGACATTATCCTGCATCTGCTGGGCCAGATTGGCACTGCGGGGGCCACGGGTTGCGTTATTGAGTTCTGTGGATCGACAATCTGGAATCTTTCGATGGAAGCTAGAATGGTGCTTTGCAATATGAGTATCGAAGGAGGCGCTCGAAGCGGCTTGGTTGCACCTGACGACGTGACATTTGAGTATCTGAAAGGCCGGCCGCTCGTGCCTTCGGGAGACGATTGGGAGAAAGCGCTTGCGTACTGGCAGACGTTGCACAGTGATGTTGACGCCTACTGGGACTTCACAGTCGAAATCGACGCTGCTGAGATAGTCCCTTCCATCACGTGGGGCACCTCACCTGACGATGTTATCCCGATCACTGGCCGGATTCCTGATCCCGTCGACTATGATGGTACGAACCCATTCAAGGCAGCTGCTATCCGTCGCGCGCTGAAATACATGGACCTGAAGCCCAACATGCTGGCAGTGGACATCAAAATCGACCGCGTGTTTATTGGCTCTTGCACAAACTCGCGTATTGAGGATCTCCGAGCCGCTGCTCGAGTGGCAAAGGGCAGGAAGGTTGCGGAGTCTGTCTATGCAATGATCGTCCCGGGATCTGGTCTGGTGAAGCAGCAGGCTGAAAAGGAAGGTCTAGATGTTATTTTCAAGGAGGCTGGATTCGATTGGCGAGAAGCTGGGTGCTCTATGTGTCTGGCTATGAATCCTGATGTCTTGTCTCCAGGCGAGCGATGTGCTTCGACAACGAACAGGAATTTTGAGGGTCGACAGGGCGTTGGCGGTAGAACACACCTTGTGTCTCCTGTCATGGCGGTTGCGGCGGCTATCAAAGGCCGTATGGCAGATGTGCGGGAGTTTTTAAACGCGGAAAACGGATCCATTAATGTTACTCAGTTGACCCTTGGTGGTGAACAGGTCAGGAGCTATGGTCCAGTCAAGGAGCCCATTTCTGTTAGTACTTCAGATCTTGTAGATGATGCTATTCCAAACCGGCCCACTCAACACGCCAAGACGAGTGTGGAGGGAATCCCCAAGTTCGATGTGCTGTCTTCCGTGGCAGCGCCCTTCGATATGCAGAACATCAACACGGATCTCATCATTCCGGGCGAATATCTAAAGACGGTCACTCGGACGGGGCTAGGCTCAAATCTATTCAGAGATTTGCGATATGACACAAAGACGCACCAGGAGATCCCCGAATTCATTCTCAATCAGCCTCCTTACCGAAACTCCCAAATCCTGGTCTGCACCGGTGAAAACTTTGGCTGTGGCTCGTCCCGAGAGCACGCCGTCTGGTCCCTCGTCGATTTCGGATTCCGATGCGTAATCGCTCCATCTTTTGCATCCATCTTCTTCAACAACTGTGGCAAAAACGGACTTCTAGCAATCCCCGTCGATGATCTCGAGGCTTTGAAAGAGATCCATGCCAACGGTGTTGCAAATCGTGAAATTCGCGTCGACCTCCCTAACCAAGATATCAGAGATGCCGAGGGTCGCCTAATTGTCAAGTTCGAGGTTGATCCCTATACGAAACACTGTTTGATCAATGGGCTAGATGATATTAGCAACACGCTTGCTAGCGAGGAGAAAATTTATGCTTTTGAGACGAGGCAAAAGAAGACGTTTCCGTGGTTGTTCAATCGTATTCGAAAGCTGCAGTCGCCGAGGCGCCTTGGTCTTGATCTTCCTAGTGCAATGGACGTCCTGGACTGGTAAAGTGGGTTATATTTAGACAAGACCAGTGCAGGCAATGTTCTTGGTCCTGTTACTTCGTAGACGGTATCTTTGCCAAAGGAAAGCCAACCATTGGTGAAATTTGTTATATAATAAAAATCTACTCATTTGATACGCTGATGTCGTGATTGTTCCTACAGATGCTTTCGCTGTCTACACCCAGCAGGCCGTTTACCTCCACTTGTCGGAGCTGCTACTCAAGGGAACACTATACCCCCACCCTCCCGGCTACATGTAAACCCGTTGACGCATACCTTAGCCGGCTGCAGCGATCAGGTAAGCGTGGTTTGGACGGCCAAATTTTTTCTTCATTCTCTGTATATAGAAACAAGCATAAAGCCCTCTGAGATTGGGCTTTGATCTGTAGTTTTACAAGTAATCAAATCCCTATCTCTTACAGCACCTAAAATGCCTGTTGTCTATCCGACGGTCTCACCCCTGAGTTGTGGCTTCCTATCGCCTCCAGCCTGGAAGTTCATCGCCGATACCAAAGAGGACGAGAAACTGACTATGCCCTCAATGGCCTTCTTGATCCAGCATCCTGCATCTCAGTCCAACATTGTATTCGACCTGAGTATCCGGAAGGACCTAACCAAATACCACCCCGGTCTACAAAAGCACATCGAGACTCGACATCCACTCAGCAGCGAGCGAGACGTAAAATCCGCCTTAGCTCTGGGTGCTCTCGATACCTCGGAAATCGACTACGTTATTATGAGCCATGTGCATTGGGACCACATCGGGACGCCATCTGATTTCCCCAACGCGACATTCATTGCAGGTCCTAGTACCAAGAAGCTACTTAGAAACGAAATGGGACCAGATCTCTTCAATCCATATTTCGAACCCGCCTTGCTGCCTCCGGATCGAACTATCGAACTACCAGCGATACCGGACTCCGAGGAAAGGGGCGACGTCTTTGATGCAAAGCATGGCTGGTACTGGCAAACTATATCACTGATTCCGAACGCCGTTGACATGTTCAACGACGGCACTGTCTACATCGTCAACAGCCCCGGCCATGTTCCGGGCCATTTGAATTTGCTGATCAGGATTGCGGAGGAGAAGTGGGTTTATCTTGCAGCTGATGCATGTCACCATTCTCGAATACTCAGGGGAGAGGTCGATTTCGGAACTTGGAAGGACAAAAAGGGGCGCATGGTGACGATCCACCATGATCTAGATGCGGCATACAACACGCTGGATATCATGCGGCAGCTGCAGAAAATTGGTATGGACAGTGTGCCGGTAGAGGTTATTCTTGCGCATGATGGGGAGTGGGAGAGAGAGAACGCCAGGTACTTCTTCCCGAATCACCTTTAGTTCCAGTTTTGCGAGATGAATGCGGGTTTTCATATCAACGTATATGTTCATCCTCACTTAAAGCTCCATAATCATATTCACATAATGGCTCTGCCAGCAGTCTGCAATTCAAGTTGAAAACACTTGGGTGTCCTTTTTTTCTTCTGGACCTATGCTACCTATCATACAAAAACTTTTGTGCTTAGAAGGATGAGAGCCACATATCGCTATCAATGTTCGCCGATAGCAGGGACGGCAGTTCCTGCATATACGCCTCTGGTAACCAGGGCGCATCATTTGCGGAGAAAGTATTTCCGGCGGCGTCTGTTGTTGACGTGAATTCTAGCATGTCAAGCCACAAGGAAAATTCATCATCGCCACGTGGAATATCCCCTGGTGGTTGTTCAGTTGCTGCAGGGCTAGAGTGGCTTGGTGTTGGAGCCAAGTCTGTACCAGTAGCAACGACCAAAGCTCGAAACAGCTTCTTCAGTTGACGGCTACTGCGTACACCGAGATGTTGCTTGTCTGTTTTTGAGGAAGCAGACCGAATAGCTGTAATTGCCCCGCTGACAAGCGTCATGATCTTATCCCTATCACCAGAGACAACGGCTTCAGTGAGCACAACCTTCATCAGGAACACAGCAGCGTAGCTGAAATAGCCGTAGAACCTGGAAGGCAGGAACGCGAGAGCACCTTGAGGAAACAGATCATTGACACAAATCTTCAGTAGCTCCGACGCAGAGTCTATCGCCTCTAGAATAAACTTGGCGTCAGGATAGCCCGTCAGACCCCGCGGAAAGATCAGCTTTGCGAGCGTTTCACCAGTGCCCACGTCATGCAGTCGCACCTTGGATTTCGTGGTCGCCCGCTGCACGTGTGCCTGGAACGCAAACGAGTAGGCATACAGTTTCGTGTAGTAGAACGTCGCCCATACCGTCTCGCTGAGAGGAAACGTCTTCCATTGGTGCTTGTCTTTCCATGTGATACGGAACCAGGTGAGCGTCCTCGTGAACTCGTCGAGCATTCGGTAGTATTCGCCTACGTGAACGAGTGCAATGGTTCGGTCTCGACTGGGGTATAAAGTGTCGTGGATATTGGTTAGGATTTGAGTTAACTCCACGTAGGCGAGAACTAAACTGGAGTCATCACCAATGCTCGCTCCAGCGTTTTGCTCATGGACGGAATCATTATTGAAACTATCCTTTGTTAACATATCCGGACCGTTCCGTGCTAGCGTGGGGAAGTTCTTGTGAGCTTCCAGGTTGATGTTTATATCTGCTTCTGGTTGAGTGCGGAAACATAGTCCAGGACCCCGACTCCAAAACGCCTTTCCAAGACGAATCGATACCTGACGATCAAACACGTAGCAATAAGTCCACGCCAGACGCTCGCGAGACGTCTGCTCGTCGTAGACCTCGCCCGGGCGCAGCAGAGTCTTCTGATCGAGCCCTAAGAAGTAGCTGAATCTTACAGCCAAGCCAATCAAGTTCCAAGACATGAAGGCCTCAACTCTGTGAAAATTGTTGTCGGCTACGTGGTGCAGCCTTGGCAAATGCTCGGAGAGTAACAGCAGCCCCTCGACAATGCCAACCGTTGGCAGGCCTCCGTAAGTGATTCCACTGAGGTGGCACCTGACGAATTTCCAACAAGACACATGCGATGAGTCTTTCTCGTATCGCGATACGATCAAAACAATGACCATCAACAAGAAAGACTCCTCAATGGCAAACTGGCCAAGCCGTTTGTCGTTTTTGGGTAGTCGATATACTGGTATTATGGGTAGGTAATGGTTGTGGCGAGATATGAATATTGAGACGTAAGTCCGTAGTTGAGTAGGATTGATGAATCCCAACTTGATCAGAGGGAAATTGTTGATAGACTTCAAGTCCTGTCGATCATCTGTGCCCTCTGCTGTGCTCTTCCCATTGGCCAGAAATACGGAGTTGTTGCTTGATGTTGCCGGATTGCCATTAATGGATTCTGCCTGGTCGTTGCCATTCTGCTCCGCTCCGCCACTCTCTCCAGGATCTTCTTCGTCATCCTCATAGTCCGAATCATCACTCTGATGTGATGGAGATGTCCTTGCAAGAATTTCTAGCGCATCTGAAGGGTTGCAAAGAGGCGCTTCAGCTAACTGCTGTATCTCGACTTGAGAATTGTCATCGCGAGTCTCTTCAACATGCGAAGACTGATCTGCATGTGTTTGATTCTCTGTAGCATCTCTCGCTCCTTGATTCAGCTCGCGGGTCTTTCGAGCAGTGTGACCGTTGCCATAGTTGCCCCCACGCCTCGTTGGCAGGAATTGGCACTGCGCGCCGTCTCTCTTGCACCGCAAGCAAGGCTCAGACCTTACATCATCCGGGCTTGCAAATTCGCATTTGGCCTGGAAGACCAACGTTAGTCGGATATTGACTTTTCGAAAACGGCTATAGCTAGCGTTCAAACTTACCTTTCTCAATCGGCACAGCACACATGCCTTGAAGGCTCGCTTCCTGGGCTTCTTCTTCCTCGTCAGATCCATAGCCGCCTGCAACGTAGTCTATAGGCTCAAGCCTTCAATATATACGGTAACCGCTTCCTTGAGGTCTCGACGCATCGCGGTTATAGCCAGCGCGGGCTGCCTCCAAAATTAGCGCGATGCTGACGCCCTGCCCACGCCATGTAGGCTGTGGGTGACGCCCGAGACTCCGCCTACTGTGGCGGGAATCCTCCAATCTTACCCCACCCCCACTTCTCCATATAATTCCCGGTTATCTACCCTGCTGATTTCTGTACCGCCAATCATCCGCCCTACACCCGGCGGGAATCTACACGCGACTCTCTGAGACACGAGCTTTTCACGAGCGGCGTTTTCCATAGGGATTACTTTTCCTAAAAGAGGGGCAACACCAACAATGCCTAGAGAGAATTCTTCTGTCATAATTAGGTGATGGCGCGTGGGGGTTTGTAGTCACATTTTCAAAACGATGTCCAGTGCCGGGATCAGCCTCTTGAACTCCGCCCCTCATGGAGTCATGCGTGAATTTTGAGGAACAGGAAGCTGAGGAGGAGGTGGGCTAGACGTAAGAGATGTGGGCTGGAGGAACGGGAGAAGGATATGGTAACAAAGAAGTTTGACTTGATATCAAATCGACTTTCCATTATTTTTTACTTTGAAACAAGGTTCCGCTCTTTGAAAACAGAAGAATCAACAAAATCTGCTCATTCTTCCAGTTTACCGTGTTCTCTTGCACCAAAATTATCCCTCTGCTAGCTTTACCTGTACCAAAACCTCTTCAAAATGACCGTTTCTACCAACGGTACCTCTAACGGTACCTCCAACGGCAAAGCTTCTTTCCAACAAGACGCTCTCAAGCCTGGAGTCTATGTCCCCACAGTAGCTTTCTTCTTGCCCGTCACCGACGAAGTAGATACGGTCACCACAGCCAGACATGCCATCCGTCTAGCACGCGCAGGAATTGCCGGTATCGTGACACACGGCAGCAATGGCGAGGCTGTGCATCTCGATCACGCAGAGCGTATGCTTATCACCCAGACCACACGCAATGCCCTGGACTCCATTTCCTCCAGCATCCCCGTAATCGTCGGGTGCGGCGCCCAGTCGACGCGGGAAACCATCCAGCTGTGCAAAGAAGCCGCATCGTCAGGCGGCAGCTATGCTCTAGTCCTTCCACCGAACTATTACGGTTCTCTCCTCTCGACTGCTCTCATCATGCAGCACTTCCGTGCTGTGGCAGACTCATCGCCCATCCCGCTGCTCATCTATAACTACCCAGGCGCGTGCTCGGGCCTGGACCTCTCCTCAGACACGATCATCGCGCTGGCCTCGCACCCAAACATTGTAGGGGTCAAGCTGACGTGCGGAAACACAGGGAAGCTTGCACGGATTGTGACTGGCACCAGTCTATCGTTCGCGACGTTCGGTGGCTCGGCAGACTTCACTCTGCAAACTCTGGTCGTAGGTGGAACGGGCGTCATTGCAGGGACGGCAAATATTGCTCCCAAAGCCTGCATAAGCATCATGGAATTATATTATCAGGGAAAGCTGGAGGAGGCGAGGCGACTGCAGCAGATAGTCGCGAGGGGTGATTGGGTCGCAATTCGCGGTGGGTTTGTCGCAGTAAAGAATGCTTTGGAGGCGTTTGAGGGCTATGGAGGCGGACCGAGAAGACCTTGCGTGGCTCCGGGAAGTGCTGAAGCTACTACGCAGAAGAAGGAGTTTGGAGAGCTGATGGCGCTTGAGAGAGGTCTATAGTTTTGTGCTGTTTGAAATCTGCTTGTTTAAGCTTCACCGTTGTCCCCTCCATTGAAAAACAATTCTCATCCTTAAAAGCTCCAACACTTTCGTCAAGTTCGGTGGAGTCTGTATGGGCCACGTTGCCAAGTGGGATCATTCCTTATGATTTTCATATTTGCTATGAAAAGGTTAAGCGAGTCGAAAAGGGGAGAGGTTCAACCTGAGCCCAGTTCGATGTTAGTCATATCTGGGAGCCTCAATCTTACGCCAAACCAAACTTGTTAATTCTTCCCAACCATGTCCATTTTTGGCACAGAAAGACTGGTTAACCTTAACTCTATTATCATTGTGAGAGCTTCATTAGACAAGGTTCTAGTTAAGAATAACCGAAATCAAGCTTTAAGCGTAGGTATAGGACTTGGCAACTTTAGATGTACAGAATCACTGGCCTAAAATTTGCTGTAAGAGTAATACACGGGTTTACCTTTTGCTGCTGTCGGCATGATCGGGTTAACCTGAAGGCCGAGTCTCCTTAGGCATCTATCCTTTACCACTGAGAGATCAATTGAGGTCCCTCGCTTGGCAAATCCGAACCAATCACGTCACGTCTACCGTGTTCACGAAGAAGCGAAAGATTCGGCGATAACGATGTTGGAGCAAAACCCTGTCCGGACCCCAAGCTAACTGCCATTCGGGATATTTGCATGAAACTCAACTTCTATTGGTAGCATTTGGTGCTGAGTCATAATGATACTGGGGGCGGGAAGAGGGGCTGAAAGAAAGGATGACATCCGAAGTGGTAGACACCAGACTTGGCGATGGCCAAAAGGCTTTCGAGGATTCGAAAGTCGAATTCCAGGTATAGCCGTAACCACTCGACCCATATCGTTCGATAGTCTTGCGAAAATCCTTGAAGAATTCATGGGCATTTGTAAAGTACTCAGCTGGCTGATTTCGAAACGAATCCAGAACCTTTCAAAGGTCAAGCAAGACATTGCATCTCGTGTAAGACCGAAAGAAAATCGTGACATTTCAGTTTTGACAAGCCTCTCTATTATAGACTTTAAGTAAGAAAATTAATGCAATTTCAAAGTCAATACACCCTCGTATCCCTATTATCCCGCAGCACGATACCTTTGCACACAACCCGTTACACTCAGCAACTGATAACTGTTCCCGTGGTCTCTGGGAAAGGCTAACATCAACCCAGGAATTAGCGGCAATTTTTGTGTTTCTGGTGGCGAATGAGGTTCTTCCTCAATGTGAACGACCTTTTACATTTGCTGCAAGTGAACCTTGGACCGCTCCTGGGTTTATGGTTAGCATCGATATGCGCTTTGAGCTCCCGCTTTTCTGCGGTTCCTTTCCAAGCACACCCCGGGACATGGCACTGATACGGTTTTGTATGTGTCTTGAAGTGCTTTCTAGAATCTTGTTAGCATCAGGACCGTAGACAGATATGAGTAAATGTAACGGACCTCGATTCAGCCCCAGTTTTGTGGGACTGGCCGCAGCCATCCCAAGAGCAATAGATGTCCTTGTCTATCACTGTAGCTCTGCTGCCGTGGGTTTGGATTGTAGTATTCGAGGAAGTATAAGGATTGAAAGGGTATTGAGTGTTTGGATTCTGATAGACAGGAACTGAACTATCGATATGTGTACCGTCACCATATTCATTGAGACCATTCTGAAGATCGTGAGGCTGACTGAACTGTGACGAGTAGCCAGGCAGCAGAGCAAGAGACTCGCACTGCTGCATTTCATCTGGAGTCTAATGATCCAGATGATGGCTCCTCGGGTAGTTCACAGAATTTTGGAAATTCGAAATGGATGTTGTGCTTGGGCTGACGTTGTTGGGGGTTGGTGGGGCATAGTGTGTTTGGGGAAGCTGAGGGCCCGCTTCGCCATCGTAGGATGATAGAGTTTGCGGGAATGACCATTGATGGTCACTAACAACACCCTCAGGGGCTGTAAATATGCTTTGAGGATAGAGAGCTAGACTTGGCGTCAGTCCATTGCCCGCTATAAGTAGATAATTACTCAGCAAATAGTTCGCGCTAAGGTAGTAAATTTTAAAAGAGCCTACTGGTCTCATCCACCCAGTCCATTCCATTCATGGACATGGTTCCACCGTCTGCGTATCCAAGAGGCACATTCTCTTGGTACGCGCCAAATTCCATGTTTCCTGTTGTGCCTTGTTATTCACTTGTTCTCAGAAGATTGGATATGAGCTTTCTAGGTACTCCTTGCCACAGGGAGCATTTTTAATTCAAGATGAATTGTATAGCATGTACGCGACAGTCTCTCTATGATTCTTACCTTCATAGTACTCCATATCAGTTGGTTGATCTATTCACCCAATAGTCTGTGAAAAGAATGGCTTGAAGGCAAATAAATTTCGTGAAGGCAAACATTTAGATGCGCGCTGTCCGTAATGGCAACAGAGTAGGGGTTGTTCTGTTCCATTCATCCAGGTCCTCAAGGGATTTTAATATCTAAGCTTGGGAGCCTTACAGGCTTGAGGGCAAGGAATTGAGCGTAGCAAAAGCGGCAGGAGCATGATCAACTTGCGCATGCTTGCGTCGTCCGTTAGCTGATGCGTTGGACATATCAAATTATTCTGCTATCACCGAAAATGTTTCTCGGCTGCCCGGCTGTCATGAAAATGAAGGGATCTATTGTCTGCCTTGCCGGTTCGCTCGCTAATGCCTGCATGAGGCCTGCCACTAAGATGTAAGGCAATGCGCTAAGCCTCGCTATTTTCTACAGTCTATGATGTGGTTCAATCGCCTTGTCTCGGGTCACATTCACCGAGAAATCTAACATTCTGTGTCGTCCTATCACCACTAAGCAAAGTAGCCTTGTCAGCACTACGGGCCACGTTTAGCCTCTCCAACCTAATAAATAGGGCGTATTTCCAGGACTGTGGCTGTGAAAGCCTTCCCTCAAATCCTCTATGCAGGAGGCCCCCTGTTTTCCCCATGCAGGGGGCCTCCTGCTTTCTGTATGCACCAGGCCATAAAGCTTTTTACATGCATAAGGCATCAGGCTTTCTATATGCCGGAGGCCGTTAGATTGATATGTATGAGGCCCTCCGCCTATGCAAAAGGCTCTCTGGGCAGCCAATCGTACCAAATCGGTCTACAACTCGGTGTATCCGTTGTCAGCCAAAGAAGGCAGAACTGCGTAGAATTGGTCCAAAAAAAATTTCAGACTCACTAAACACATTTCGAGAGCACCAGGTATTGTCGGACGGGGGAGATAACTGGAAAGAGAGGTATTCGGTCAGCCAGAACACCTGCTGTAGTCGGTGAACAGAGGGCTTGCTGTCTATTTGAGGACTTCTCGGCCTCCTCTCATTTTTTACCTTATAAAGTCTATCGATGATTTCCAGCAACATAGTTGAGTAGGGAAATTTTCAAGAAGACAGTTCGTCTTCCTGTTGCTTCACCCTGCACAATTGTGCTTCATCTCCACTTCTACGGCCGATACTTCAATCTCTCATCTCTTAACAATCCTACTCAGCTCTCAGTCGCCGGCTACGTCAAAATGTCTCAAATAATAGAACCGGGAAGTAAGTACCTATCGTTGTCCTCAATTTACTATATTGGTTACCTTTTCTATAAATATTACAACTATCTGACAGTAGCCAGACGAGACAACCGACACCGTTTTTACGGAGCGCGTTGATGTCTCGCCAAAGACAACTCGTCGTTTTTATGAGGTTGTTGTTCTTCTGCAAGCATTGAATGAAGGCTACGGAGCCAATGACAGAGGAAAGATCAACGACATGCCCCATGGCACAGGAGAAGATTCTGACGAACTTTTGTTCCAGAATTTTGTTTCTAGGCTGGGCCAAATCTGTGATTCGCGCCCACACGGGTCTACTGTCACAGCATTTGTTGTTCTACAGCACCCAGACAAGGTGGAATACGTCTTTGGGTCAAATAGAAGGACACACGTGGAACTAGAGACAACCCGAGGTTTCATCAACGGCATTCTGATTAGCCTCAGACAGTCGTCGGACTGTGAAGACGACGAACAACGTACGAAGTATCTTAGCAAGCTTCTCAGGGATGTTCTGATGTTTAACTACGAACGGATTCGATGTTACTTGAATAGTTTGACTGATGCCTTAGTGGCCTGCATTGCAAATTGCGAGACGACTGTGAGTTCGTTGAATGGTGAGTTCGAAACTAGCCCCTTATTTAATGCCCTTTTTCTAACGTCAACTCGTTTTAAGTTGTATCTCAACAGAAAATCTTTGTTCAAATTCTGGAAATGGTTCGGCATGCCAATCAGAGTAAGAATGATGACGACGGCGAATGTAAGTTTCACTAACCCTCCCGATTCTCGATCACAGTTGCCAAGACTGACATAATATGAAATAAAACAGCCTCTAAACACACTGAAGAGCTCATTGATGCTTTACAGAGCCTGCAGAATCCGGTCACAGCCCTATTTCTTCGAAAGAGAGCAAGCGATGATAAAGCTGGAAACACAGGACCCTGGCGAGATCTTCAACACAGCTCTTCTAGACTCTTGGCCTATAGGCGCGCTGTTGAGGTGCTCTGGGATGCCAGCTCTATGTGGCCAGATCTTTTCGATAACTTCGAAATTACATATATTTCGTCGAGCAATAGGGCACTCAATCCGCTCGATGCAAGCCCACAAACGGCATCAGAGATCCTCACTCGCATGATACCCAAGTCGGTCGAAGCCAAGGGCAAATTTATTGAAATGGCTAAGACTATGCAGCAAAACTTCGATATAGACAGGGTGATTCAAGAAATGTGGATCAAGAACTCCTTCCGCCCTATTGTCCATGCCGAGATGCTTGTCCACAGTTGGCTCGAGAAGACCGGTGGCACGAGGCCAGAGCGGTTCTTCCAAAACTGGCGATACATTGGCGGCAGCAAACCTACCTGCAAGTTGTGTCATTATTACTTCTCCGCTCACCCCAGCGGTATCCAGACGAGGGGTACGCATGGCAACTTGTACCTCAATTGGAGGCTACCTGATCATGCCGATGTTTACGGCCTACGCAGTGAAGAGGAGGCCCTCTCAAAACGTCGTGAGATCTTGCAAGGCATCATGAGCCATCTTAAGCAATGTGTTCTAAGAACTCTCAGCGAAAAGGTCACCGACTCCAGGCCTTTTGACTCTAATACGATATCATCCTTTGCACGCAACCACGGTCATTTTGGAGTGGGAACACGTTTGAATAGTCTAAAACTGGCTCAGTCACAACCTTGGGCATTGAATGAGGATTGGGAGACAATGGATGGCGAGAGTGAAACCGAGGATGCAGGTGGGAGATTGCTGGAGTCCGAGGCAGGGAGTGAAGCGAATTGAATTGATTCAAATGGAGGAAAACTGGGTACAGAGGTCATTGAAGCTCAAGATATCGTCGCAGTTGATCTTATTTCACTATTCCTTTCTCTATCTTTCTCATGCCCATTCCGAGAGGACGCTCGCTTCGCACATGTTGGTTCAAAAGCTTGTAATTCTGTTTAAAATTTTAAATGCTTGTCTTCGGCTTGTTAAGGAAGATTCCAAATATTCTCTGATTAATCTCCTCTCGTAGAACAATAATAATATCCAGTTGCTTGCTAGTTGATTGTTTTACTTTCTTTTATTGTTAGGAAGGCAGTTCGACGGAAATATCCTCTATCATGTTTCGCTCTTCGATTTACGGTCTCCTGACGGCAACAGCAGGCATATTTGCTACTGAAACTACTGTGGAGGTCGAAATGAGCTCTGGCAAGGACCCTTGATATGTGAGATAGAGGAGCGAGAATGGACGCCGTCGCGATATCTTAATAGGCTCAAGGGGTAGCTCTGATATAGATAACAGAATTTGTAAAATTACTTCATATATAACATGGAAACTGTAACCGATTCTCAAAGGAGCAAAAAAGGAACCTCCTGAGCATGATCTAGCTGATTCATTAGTGTGCTAGGACTCAAGGTTAAGCTCAGGCTAGAGTAGCGACTGCTCAGGTCCGAAAACGGAAATGGAATTTAGTAGAGTCACTTTTCGTCTCAGATTTATACAGTTTCTAGAGTTTTATCGACTTCTGAGGCAACGTTGTGAAGGTCTCAGTAGACAGTCTTGAGCCCGTGACCAGGTACGATCCCCAGTTTTTGGACTCCCCCGAGAACTTACTATGTCTTGAAGACCCTTAACTATGTGCTTCTAGAAAGTAACCAACCTTGTATCTTCTCGTTCTCATGTCGTCCAATTTGCTTAATGTGAACACTCCTTGGCATGTTCCTGTACGAAGGCGGCGGGCGTTAAAAACCATCCAGCTGCCAAAACGCGAGGAACACCAAAATTGCTACGTTAGGAAATTCACCCTAAATCTTAACGAAAAGCCAAAAACTCTTTAAAAGTGCTTTGTATGATAGAAAAGAAGTAGATCTAGCTTTTATAAAAAATTTGCGATAATTAAAGGTAAGGCGGAATTGTGAGAATTTCTTTATTACGAGGACAAAATTACGCCTGACCTCGCTTAGTGAAATGGACCGTTTTTAACGCCCGTCGCCTTCGTATTGTAGTTTGCTAAGCGAGCCCCTATTATTTTCGTTTAGGTCAAGGGTATTTCATTGCAGTTCAAGCCAAAGGTACCTTGATCGTCTCTAACATCACGCATTTCTCTCTAGGCTATCTCAAATTGTATTCCTTTCTCCTTCTGCAATGATGAAAGCCTTCACTTCCAAACTTTCAGGCTCACTAGCATCGCGCTGTTGCTAGGTGTTGAATTCAATATTAACTCGTAACAAGATCGTCACATGACATCACATCACCCCCACGGCAATTTACTCACTTGCGTTATCGCTTTACATCTTATTCTTATCTGTTGCTCTCCACGCATCTTTATAGCGTTTCTTTGCCATCAAAGGAACTCCTGACTCCCCAGTCTCCATCCCCTCGCTTTCAACATCGGAAGTAGAGTGTTTCCGTTTCTCCCCTTGCTCCCACCCTCCTGTAGAAAGCACCGGCTTTTCCTCTCCGCGTTCTGCCCACATCTTCGATGCCTGGTGGGTGACATTGACAGTCACAATCCGATGCCCTGTGTACTCGGTAATCGAGTGCCGAGCTTCCCGGCCTCGAATCAGCTGCGCGCATCCTGCTGGAGCTACAATTTGGAGACCAAACTCCCTTAGAAGTAAGTCTCCACCCTCGAAATC
The DNA here is from genome assembly GCA_002865655.1 of Hyaloscypha variabilis F. Lineage (NCBI taxonomy): Eukaryota > Fungi > Ascomycota > Leotiomycetes > Helotiales > Hyaloscyphaceae > Hyaloscypha > Hyaloscypha variabilis. The sequence continues at coordinate 244,281 of KZ613938.1, read as the reverse complement.
TCCCATTGGTATGAGGCCTGCAAAGCCGTATTGCCAATCGCTTACGTCTTGATGTTCCGTGGTATGTACATCGACTAAAACAGCCACGAGAGACCAGATTTCAGTGTAAGGGCGAGTTTTGAGCATGATTGAGGGGTCTCCACGTTTCTCTAGCTCCTGAGCTACCTTTAGATATTCTTTAAAGAGTTCTGGTTCGAGATGTTCAAACAGGAAACTTAAAATCTCCTTGCAAGCGCCAATACAACTTTTGCGGACATTTCTGTATTGCTTGCGAACGTGCTCTGGTGCTGCATTGAGTCTCTCACCAGAGTCCTGCTTGGCATAAATTTTGCCCGTTCCTGTCGTACGCCCTGTCATGAAACCGGAGCCATGGTGGGAAACTCCAGAGGGGCGTCTTCTATCACCCTCGGGATTGCGGAAGTCATTCTCTGGGCGCCTGCGAAGCCATTCTGCCCAATGTAGACCGTGTCTAGTGGAATCGGGGAGGGGCATGGGCTGCAAAATGCTGTAGGTACGAAATCCGTCGAATACCTTAACTTCGACGGAATTATCCAGTAGCTCGTGGAAGCTATCAGAGCACTGAATGCCAATAATATGGTCTGCCTTATCGAGTATCATGACAATATCGCTGTTGACAACATAGAACAGCTTCTCCTTGTCGGCAAAAGCATCTCTTCGTGCTTGGTGATATGGGTTGAAAACACTTATCTTGATTCCAACTTTCACCATGGCCACTATGCGTTGCAATGCTGGATCTAATGTGGATTTCAGATCCTCAAGGGCTTTGGCTTCGAGATCGGGGTTGAGATATAGCTGCTGCTGAGCCAAATCTCGGACCTTCTTCCAATATTCCTGTTGATGAATTTTGATCTAGGCAAACAACTGTTAGCGGCTTTTTATACAAATTTCCATGGCAGTAACAGGAGCAGCAAATTTTTTTCCAATGCAAATGTACCAGACATGGGGGGTTTACTGAAAATAGGGGAGGCAGGGACAAAAAATAGGACTTACATCGCCACCAGCACGAAAGAGTAAATGTGCTGCCACATACTGCTCCACATCCAGACTTGGCTTCTTGCCCCTTGTGCCCATCTTTTTGGTTACCAGTTTCTCGAATTTGACGCTGGTCTTGAGCTTCTGATACTTGCCCTTGCTGACATCGGTATCATCGAATTTGACTTTCGTGACGCTTCTGCCATTGAGCTTAAAAGTCTGGATGTTTCGCCCATCGATGACATTTTCCATCTCAATGCCATTATCGGCGATGTCTGTGGCTGGTCTTTCCTTGATATCGAGCAGGTCCTTGATGAAGGCAATAACTGAAGGTTTCGCTCGATCAACGAACGTCTCCTTTTCGAAGTCTTCGACGCAAAGCGATTCGTCATTTGGATATCCAATGCCACTCCAGTTGTACTGAACTCCCCCGTCTGGAAAGGTCTTTCTGTGTTTTCCAACTTTCCAGTTACCTTCATCGTCGTAGATTGGTTGGAGCTCCAATTGTACGAGAGGAATGGAATCGTCGATGGCTTCTGGTTCGGCTTTGTCGTTCAGGAATTCGGTGGTAGCCGCCACAATTTCGCCCCCGTCAAGCTCCTCATCACTATCATCGTCTCCGATATCTTCTTCGTTCATGTCTACCTCTCCCCCGATATCTTCATTGTCGGTTTGTCTATCAGGCCAGCTCTTCTCCTCGGGAATAACTGTATTCATCCCAAGAGCTTCACTAGCCTTCTTTTTCTTGGCATCCTCACGTTTCTTTACATCCTTCCCACGCTTCTTTATCATAGCGTTCTCTCGTACTTGTGCAAACTTTAGAGCTATTGCATCGTTCTCGCGACTTCTTGGTGGGAATCGACGGCCAGGTTCAAATTGAGGAGAGGCGGTGGGAGAAGGATTCGTATGATCCATCGTGTCGTCTGTACAAGGAGTTGTTTGTAGGCGTTTCTGATTACAAGGGACTTTGTGTCAGTTCAAGAGTCGGACATTCGAAGATTCGAAGGTTCGAAGCAGTATGCGGACACGCGAAGGGATTGTTAATGTTGCCACAGAAGTCTTGTGTGTCCCACAGTGAGAAGCAAGATCAATAGATGTGGAAGTTGAATGAGGGAGGGAGAGTACTTTGGAGAACTCAAGTGAATGCTGGAGAAGCAATTCAGGTAAACTTTTGATATAAATATATGTAGCCCACCGAGTCTATTTACTGCAGGGGTAGCACGCCACTTTCGCTGGTTGACTAACGAGCTTTCAGGAAATCGAATATTTATTTAGCTGCTAACCCAAAACGAATAAACTAGGAAACCGACTTGGGACGAAGCTGGACGAAGCTGTGCGGCCACCGTCTTGCCTTTACAGTGCACTATTATATTACTTATATGACATTATTTAGGAGAAATATGGCAAGCTCAAAAACTTTAAGAAATTTAATAGAGAATCCAAATTCCAAGGCCAAGGGAGCTGTGACAATCCTTCATGGCTGCTGGCTTCCTTTTGAATATTAACACTAGACTGGATTCCTAGTAGTGAGTAGCTGATAACGTGAAAAAGCCTTGCACCTTCATATATTCAAGCAGCTTTATAAAATAAAGGAGATGTAGATGGGTGGTAATGCTTCGCAGCTATCAGTGCAGGCTTGGCAACGATTACTAGCTAATCGATTCTCTATTAATAAAGGATCGTATTACTAAGAATCGATCCTATTGATAAGGAATCGATTCTCACCGCTTTTTTTACCCTACTACCCCTCTTAACTCTCTTTATTTTACTTATATAACTTGTTTCTCTTATTAAATACCTAAAATATCTTCTATTCTTAATTAAGCTTTATTAGTAACGCCTTCTACGGCTAGAGACTCTAAAAACAAACTTCTAAAGAAGTAGAGAGTAAACGTATAGAAATTATACTATTAATTACCTAGGGAGGAAGAGACGTAATACTTCATTTTTTATAAGTACTATCTACTAGACGATAAAGAAGTAGAACCATATAGTTTAGATATTATAACTAATATAAAAGGTTACTTAGAGTTATATTATAAGATTATTATTCCTAAGGATCTAAGTAAGAATTAAGAGAAGGTTTAGTACTAACTTACTTAGCTCTACGGCTAAGCTTAGGTAAAGGGTATAATAAAGGAGTTTAATAATCAGATCCTTACCAATTCTATTAATTTAAAGGTTCTTATAGAAGCTCTAATTACTCTAATCGTCGTACGTAACCTATCTTTTACACTTATTAAATAGCTAGAGTTCCACGTGCTTTACTAAGTACTTAACTACGTGAGCGAGGGCCTTATTACCACGTCTTACTCTAGGGTTTATAAGTATATTAAGAAGGCTTAAGAGACATATATAGATATTATATAGAAATAGCTTTAATCTACGCTTTCATATATCTATATCGCGGTCGATATCTAGACGTCTCCAAATTATTACCTCCTCTTTATAGTCTATACCTACTTTACATCATATAATAATAAAAAGTAGAAAGCCCTTCTTACCTTAAAAAAAGTACTAGGCTATAGTAGTAAGGACTAGTTCTTAGTCCTCCTTCTAGTCCTTTAGAAATTCAATATTATATAGAAGCTTAGCGCTATTATTACTAATAATACCTTATTAAATAACGTCCTTTATAGGTTCGTTAAAGACTATATATAGACGGTATATAATAGGGCGTAGGATACCTTAGAGTAGAGGATTCGCTATATTAGGTATATTATTAACCTCGTTATATAAGCTTTCCTATTTACTAATATTATTAATATTAAGGATCTTAAGTTATATAACGACTAGGAAGAGAGTAGAGAGATAAGAGACGTCGAGATTATAAAATAAGTAAGGGCTAAATTTCAGCTCTTATATAACGGCACAAGCGATCATAGGCTAGTAAAGGGGTATATGGGAGTGCGTTTAGTAGACTAAAAGGATTAACTTATAGGCTAGCTATGAAGGAGAATCTAAAGATAAAGAAGAAAGCAAAAAGGATTCCTATAAGCCCCTATTTAAGTCCCTATAAGATTGCTCTCCATATCTAGTCTAACCCCTAGCCTAAGCAGGTAAGGGGGCTAGGCTCGGTTTAGCCATACACGTGACCCTCGTCGTTATATCCCCCCCCCTTAAGATTATAGATTATCCTTAAGCTAGAGTTAGTACTATATTAGACTAGTATTATATAGGTATAAAAGTAAAAAGAAATAGTTATAGGCTATAGTTAATTTAGCTAAGTGCCGCGGTTTGCCCTATTTACTTAAAAAGAATAATATAATTAATAATAATAGGAAAAATAATAAAATAGTAAATAGCGGATATATATAGGCTACTCCCCGCCTACTTTTTAACTTCTTTTCCTTTTCCTTTTTAAGTATACGTAACTATATTACCATGAGTCCCTAATCTAATTAGGGCCTATTTAGTGCCTATACTAACCCCTTATAGAACCTAATCAGATATTATACCTCTTCTAACTCTATTAGGCGCCTTATTAAAGGCGTATTAGGTCCTATATATTCGCTATATCTATTAAAAGAAGAAGTACCCTCTCTATAATTACGTTTTTACTAAGAGTACTTCGAAGAAATATAATTACTATACTAACTAAAATACTATTTATATACTAGTATATTATCTAAATCTAGTCTAAACTTAGTCCGACCTAGTATTAACCTTATTCTAGATTCCGTAGTTCTATAGTAAGGAGTAGGTTAACTATAAATTAGCTACTAAACCTAAAGAAGTCCGCCGTATTCTCTTAAATATAAATGAAATTATAATAGTAGCCACCTCTAAGGCTCCTAAAACTATTAGTAATATTAGTATAGCGTTATTAAAAGAACTCTATACTTTCTATTATAATATTATAATATATAGTCCAAAACCCCTCCAAATTAGTACTAACCTTAGTAGTACCTTAATAAGGATATACGTAAGAGTTTTAACTAGGTAGAATCTATTATTAGAGATTTAGCCGCTATTCTTATTCCTATAACTCTAGCTAAGGTTAATAAGGGTTTAGGGGGTAGTTAGAAGGTAACTAAGGCTAAGGTAAAGGAGAAAGAGAAGCCTAGGACACGTGCAAGTAACCCTATAATACTAAATTATAGCCTTAAAGAGGAATAAGGTAATAAGGAAATAGGTAAAGGCGGAGATAAGTATCTTAAGGTCCTATCTCCTAAGGAGTAGGAGGGGTTTTAGAGGGGTTTATAGTAAGTAAAACTTAATTTAATACCTTTCTCCTTATACTTCTCCTTATATTTTCTATTAGTCTATTATCTTATAAGTAACTTATATTATCTATACTATTTTCCTAAGCTATAATCCACTTAGTAAGGTTTTAGGGGGGTCCTAGCTTCTTTAGATAAGCCATATAGAAATCTCATAGCTTATAAGGGGAGCCTATAAAATTTAATACTAGATACTAATTAGGGTCTAGATCGTGGCTAATCTAGCTAACTTTATACTTTAAAGTATTCTTAGTAAGTTTAATAGCTAGTATCTCCTCTATATCCTATTCCTTATAGCTAGTAATTACTTCTCCTAATAATTTAGGGGATTCCTAGCTAGGTAGGGGGTTATTTAGATCCTTAGTTAGAACATCTAGTATAAACACGTCGTGGATAATAGAGCTATATAGGAGTTTTAACTTATATGAGTTACCTACTTTCTATAAGATATAATAAGGTCCTTTCCACTAATTAGATAGTTTCCGACTTAGGTAGTTACTCTTTAAGTTCTTAGTTAATAAATAAACTCGATTACTAACTTTCTAATCGATTTTCCTTCTATATTAGTTCACACTTTTAGCTATAGTTTCCTAGGCTTTCTCTATATTTACTTTAGCGATTTCCTAGGCTTTATATATCCGAGTAGCTACTATAAGGGCATTAGCTTAGTTCAACTTCTCAGTTAGGGTAGTAGACTTAGGGGAGTTCTAATCCTAACTAGTTCTAGGATTAATTCTAAACTTGAGTTAATATAGTACTATACTAATAAACGAGTAGGGGAGGGTTATTTATACTCGATCTATAAGGGGGAGGAGGTCACTCCAGTTATCCTAATAGTATAAAACGAAAGGCCTTAGCCTCTAATTAATATATTAGTTCATAATCTCTATTTAACTATCTATTTCCTTATAGTAAGCTATTAATAGCTTAATCTTAACGCTAATAATTTAATAAAACTCTTACTAAAAGGAGGATATAAATTAGGGGCCTTAGTTAGATATAATAGACTCTAGGGTATAACTAAAATAATATACCTATTATATAAAGAGTATAGCTAGACCTCTTATATCTATTATCTTATAGTATAGGATAGTAACTAAGTCCTTTCTAAGTTAATTAATAATTACTAGAATATAATTATAACCTTACTTATCTAGTAGGAATTCCTTAAAGTCTATATATAAATATTATATAGGATAGGCTAGGATTAGTAGGGGGTATAGCTAGTCTTACTACTTTATCTAATTTAAATAAGCACGCCTATAGGTTCTATAGTTATTAATATACGTCTTATAATCTAAGCTTATTCTAATCTAGTAGTATTTTAGTACTAATAGTTAATAAGTCTTTTAGGCACTAGAGTAAGCACTAGATACCTAATTATATACTTCTCTAATAAGCCTAGTACATAACTTAGTATTTCGTTATATATATAGTCTTCCTTTATATAATAGTAAATTTTCATTATTAATACTATATCCTAGGAGTAGGTTTTCATAGATTTCCTAGAAAGATTCTATATTATTAGTTTTTAGGTCCTAAATTAGTTCTAAATCCTCGAGGGATAGTAGGAGGGGTATAAGGATAGTAATATACTTTACTAACTTTTTAATAAAGACTTCTACCAGTTTAGTATTAATTTAGGGGTCTAACCTCACTAGTCTAAGTAGAGTCCTTAAATAGCTATCCCTTTTAATAAGTTCTTAGGTAGTAATATCTTATTCCCTATAACTTAGAATATCTGCCTTCTAGTTATTTTTACTTACTATATATATAATCTAAAAGTTAAAGTCGAAAAGGAACTCTATCTACCTAACTTATTTAGCTATAAGTAGCTTTATAGTTATAAAATATTCTAGAGATTAGTAGTCTAAGTATACTCTAATATAGCTCTAAACTAATATTAACTCCGGTCTCTACTTTCTAAATACTTCTATAATAGTAAAAAGTTCTTTATTATAGATCTCCTAGTTAATCTCGTAGCTAACTAGGACATAAGAGTAAAAAGCCACAGGACGCCAGGTTCTATTAGGGTATAGCTAGGAAAACACGCCTATAATAACTCCATCTAATAAATCAGTCTCTAGCTTAGCTTCTAGATAGGGATTAAAATAGTAGAGCATAGCTAGATCTAGTAGTTAATTCCTTAGAGTTTCAAAGGCTTCCGTGTATTTATTAGTCTAGATAAACGGTTTAGAAGGTTAAGTAATTATACTCAAGGGCTTAGCAATACGGCTAAAGTCACAGATAAACTAATAATAAAAACCACAAAATCCTAAGTATAACTTCACTCCAGTTACTATATTTAGTCTAATCTAATCCCAAAGAGGCTCGACTTTCTTAGGGTCGATTTCGAGTCCCTTAATAGTTAGTATATAGCCTAAATACTTAGTCCTCTTAACGCTAAATTCGCTCTTTTTAATATTAGCCTATAAGCCGGCTTTACGGAGGCGAGTCAAAACCTTATATATATATTTGTCATATTCTAGAGGATCTTTAGAATAGATTAAAATATTATCTAAGTAAGTAATATAAAACTTATCTAAGTAATCGATTAATATATTATTTATATATCTTTAAAAAGTAGTAGGGCTATTATATAAACTAAAGGGTAAAACCTTACACTTATACGCACTATACCACGTCCTAAAAATAGTATACTTCTTAGAGTCGGGGTCTATTCGGATCCGGTAAAAGGCTTATTAAATATTAAGCTTAGTGAATATCTTAGCTTTTAATACTCGGCTAATCAGCTTATTAATCCTCGAAATAGGGTATAGATCGTTTCGAGTAAGGGAGTTTAGCTTATAATAGTTAATATAAAAATATAGACTACTATTAGCTTTCTTAATAAAAAGTACTAGGGAAGTAAAGGGGCTAGAGCTATTAATAATAAACCCTTTATTTAGGTTATTAATTAAGTACTACTTTATAGCCTTAAGCTCTTTAGTAGATTAGTAGTATAGAGGCGAAAAGTGGTTTAGTAATAGAGCTTCTAGCCAGATCTTATAATTATATAAATAGTAGGGAGGGAGTTAGTCTAATACTTTCTTACTAAAAACGTCTCAAAACGAGGTATAATTAGGAGGTAAAAGCTTATTAAGCAGCTCTTCGTTCTCTTACTCTTTATCCTCTATAGTTTCGTTAATTAGATAATCTAGTTTATAAAGGCTCGTCTAGAAGAACTCTACTCTAGGCTATTTTATATTAAAGTATAGGGCGTTAGCTAAAATCTAATAGATATTAATAGTTAGGGCCGTTCTAGTAGTTATACGTCTATAGATAAGGGACACTATATACTTCCTTAGAGTAGGAATCTCAGCTAGTTCCTACACAGTTCGGCGGGTATTTATAGGAGGTTTAGAGTATAGTTATAGAACTAAGATTAGAATATTTCTAAGATAGCTTCTCTTATAATATCTTATTTAATCTTCTAGGGCTTAGTCCCTACGATTTACGTCTACTTAGTAGTTAAGAGATTTAGCTTATAACTTAGGGGAAAAGTATAATAGCTTAATCTCTTTTACTAAGTAAGGATTTAGGGGAGTATTAAATAGCTAGATAAGTTTATTACACTTAGGGTCAAGGCGTACCCTAAAACGTCTTATTTATTTAATACTAATAATTATATCTTAGTTCCCTAGATCTAAGATAAGAAAGGGGTAGTTCCGGATCTAATAACTATTAATTATTAGGTATAATTAGATAAACTAATTTATAGAGACCTTAGTTTTACTATTAAATCCTCCTACTAGTATAGCATAAGGGAGTTAATAAAGGGGGGTATTTAATAACTAGGATAGTTATCTAGTAAGGGGGCGGTTAATAAAAAGAAAACTATTTACTCTAGTATCTACTAAAGAATATAGGTTAATTCTATATCTATTTATACTAAGAGTACTAGAGACTAAGAACTACTTTTCACTTAGAAGTATAGATAAGTCTAAACTTGACAAATTATAAGTATATAGGCCTAGGAAGGAGTCTTGCCCTAGGCTTCTTCGTTTCCCTCCTAAACTAACTCTAAATCGTCCTCTATTTCCTAATTATTATTATTATATTTAGGTATTTTATTAATCTCTTAAATTATAGTACGAAGCTTAGGTAGTTCGGGGTAATCTTTCTTAAAATAGCTAGTCTTACTATATAGGAAGTAAGTATTAGGTAGTATTGACTTAGTTAAGGGTTAAATAGGTATAGTAGAAAATCGTGGATATTTAACTATAGTTTTAGGTATTATAGCTAGTCTTAAAGAAGTAAAGGGTTAGAAGGGTTTCAGTATTAATCTAGGTATTATAGTAGGGTTAATTGCTATAGCCTTTACTCTAGAGGGGATATTCCGAAAGGAAGAGGGCTTATAATTGAAGTTCCTATAGCATTCGAGATTAATTAATATTAGACTAGTTACTATCTAATAAAAGTTTACGTTCTAGAGGTATTTTAATACCATAGATTCTTCTCTTAGTTATAAGGTAATTTTATCCTATATCTAGTAAAACTAGTTAGCCTCTAAAACCTCTTTAAGTACTATTATACTATAAAAGCGGGTAGTAAACTCTAAGAAAGTCTTATTAATATAACCTTTTTCACCTATTATTATATTATAGAACCGGTTCTAATATTCCTCTCTCTTATATCCTATTATAAAATAGGATTTAAGAGTCTTGATTATCTTATTAGCCGTGGTATAGTTATAGTAGTCCAACTAATATCTTAGCTCTAAGTATAAGCGGGCTAGGCTAGTAGTTATAGACTAGATTAAAGCTTTCCTTATAATCTCTATCCTATAGTAGTCTGTATTAACCACGAAACGGTCTTGAATTAATATTTACTATTAGTAGAAAGTAGGATCTATACTATCTTTAAGGGGCTCGATTTTCTTAGTGAGTTTTGACTTCATAGCTTATATAGTTAGAGTTAGGCTTAGTTTAGGGGTAGTTTAATAAAGATAGGGTTATAGAGAGGGTATTAGTTAAGGGGCCGGCCCCCTAGGAGGTAGTAGGGGAGATTTGGAAGGGTTTTAGAAGGGGGATAGTTCAATTAATAGCCTTACTTAATTTAATAACTTAATATCGGCTAGGCGATTATACTAGTTTATAACTAAGTTACTTAGGTCCGTAACCGTATTACTAAGTATCGTGATTATTACTATAAGCTTAGCTATATCTTTTTATATATTTATATAGTCTATTTCCTAACTTACTTCTAAGCCTTAGATTATTCCGCGTATACTATTAGCGTTATTAAAGTTACGTTTATCTCAAGGCTTCCCCTTTTTTCAATTTAGTAGGGGGGCCTAGGATAATTAGTCTATAGGGGCCTAGGGCGTTAATAGTCCTATATTAGATCTACTAAAACCTATAGGCTCTCCTAGGGGCGTAGGTATTAATAGTATATTAATATAGGGTTAGTAGGGATTTAATAGGTATTCGGTTTACTATAAGAGAAGGTCTTCACGATTCTAACTTTACTCTTATCTATAAATACCTCTATATTAAGGGGGTCCTTTAGAGTCTCTCTAATTAAATAATCTACTCCCCCTAACGTTACGTCATAACGATTTTACTAGTATTCTAAATTAAATTAGACCCTAATTCTACTAGCTATCTAGGAGGTCTCTAGGATCCCGGCTATTTAAGTTACTATAGTTCCTATTAACTTCTAGTTCACGGCGCGCGTCCGATTCCTATCTAATAACCCGTAGGCTTACTATAAGATATTATATAAGCCGTCTCTAGTAGAGATAATCTTTAGATTCTAATATAATAGTATAAGTGATTATAGGCTAGTAAAGGGGTATATAGGAGTACGTTTAGTAGACTAAAAGGATTAACTTATAGGCTAGCTATAAAGGAGAATCTAAAGATAAAGAAGAAAGCAAAAAGGATTCCTATAAGCCCTTATTTAAGTCCCTATAAGATTACCCTCTATATCTGGTCCGACCCCTAGCCTAAGTAGGTAAGGGGGCTGGGCTCGGTTCAGCCATGCACGTGACCCTCGTCGTCACATCTTAGGTCCTCTTAGCTAGGGGTATAATATCGTCGTCTATATCTATAGATCTCTACTCTATATAGTAGTATTTAAGAAGAACGTAGGGAGACTAATTCTAATAGATAATTATATAAGATAAAATAGCTAGTATAAGATACTTATTATTCTTCTTAACTTAAGGCCTATAATTAAGAAGTACTATTAAGAGTTTAAGGAGGAGCTAGAGGACGATATCTTAAGCTATAACGACTAGAAGAAGCTTTATACGATTAAGGATATCCTCTAGCCCTTTTCACGTACTACTCTATATACTAAGGGAGACTCTCTATCTATCAACGCTACTCTCTTTATAATAGACGTTTTAATTAAGTACTTATAAGAGACTAATATATAAGCTCCCCTCCCTCTCTCTCTCCCTTACCTAAGCTAATACTTATATCTAGGATAAGTTTAAGGCTAAGATAACTAGCTAGAGCTAGGATAGGAGTTAGAATAAGGGCTAGAATAGGGGTAAAGGTAAAAAGAAGTAAGTGAAATAAGCGAATAATAATAAGAATACTAAGATTATTACATGACTTAACGCCGCTTACTTAATACTTAATAAGTATTATATAACTACTAACATATCCCTATTTTATACTACCGCCCTTATCCTTAATCCTAAGTATTATATAAGGTATATTAAGGTATACTAGCCAAGGAAGTAGGCTAAATAAGCCTTATATAAAGTTTAGATACTCTAGGAGAGGTATAGAGAAGAAGCTAGCTTAGTAGTAATCCCTTAGTCCTTTACTTATAAACACTCTCTTAAGAAGGAGCCCCTTGAAATCGATGATTTTAATCGGATTATAATAGCTCTTTATATAACGACTATCCGGCCTTTAACTAGTAATAAGTATATAGACTATAATATAGAGGAGTTATATAGCCCTAGTAAGAAAGGAGCCTTATAATAGTAGTGCTAGGATACGTAAAGGCAACGCTGGCCGAAGCTCTCCTATATAGCTATTAATATCCTCTCAATACTACTAATAAGTAATAAACTAGAGAGAGTCTTTTTAAGGGCTTATTATATAGTAACTTAGGATTGAGAGAGGCTAGAAATAGAGATAATTAAGATACGAGAGTACTTAAAGTATTAGAAGAGGAGCGGGATTCTAGATACCTTTATTAAGAGTATTTAGATAGAGTAGAAAGAGAAGAAAATAGAGCCTTACCTTCTATTATATAATATAAGACCCTTCTAGAACGAGCATAGTTAAGTTTACTTATTCCTTTTTTTAGCTACTAGTTAACTTCTAAATATATAAAGTAGGCCCTTCCCCTTTCTCTCTTCTTAATCTCTCTCTTCCTTTTCTAACTATACTTATAAAATAATAACCCTACTTATTATATAGCCCCTTTATATAATACTTATAACCCCTAAAAATATTAGATAACCTTATTCTTAATAGTAATCTATAGGGCTAGCTCTCTTAGCCTGCTCTAGCCCCTTCTAGAGGGGCTAACCCGAATTAGTAGTAGGCCTCTCTCTCTCACCTTTATATATAGCTCCTTATATAACTTCTAACTCTTATATAACTTCTAACTCTTATTAGACTTATTCCTTTTATTAGCCTTACGGGCAGTGCCTTTGCCCTTACGGCTAGCTAAGCTCTTCCTTAGGGCTAGTGAATAATAGTTATTACGGGCTAGTAACTTACCGGATTTATACGTTCCCCCTTATTATACGAGTAGTTCTATACTAATTATAATTAAGTACTATAATAGCCTCTAAAACTAGGCTCTCGCTCTCCCTAAATAGAACGTTCTTATTAACCTAAATCGAATCGTAATTAGTTAAGTCGTTACCTAGTACTAGTCCTATATTAACGTAATCTTAATCTAACATAGAGGGGTTAATATAACTAATACCCCTTACCAAACCTATACTTATATAGGCCTTACTAATATGACTTTCCTGGAATACTATTATATTATTAGCTAGTAGAATAACTATTATAGTAACTATAAGTGGCCAGATTACGCGGCTTCTTATACTTAGCTAAGAGAGAGTAACGATAAGAGTAAGGAATATAAAGGCTCTAGAGGTAAAGGGGGGAAGAGAGGAAAGGGTAGTTATATAACGAAAAGGTCTCCTAGAAGGCGTATTACTAGGGGAGGGGCTATGAGGAAAACACCTAGTAGTAGTAGGCAGCGCGCTATTACTAAATAAGGTAACTATTATAGCCTTTCTAATACTTCTTATTAACTATATAATACTTTTTTTTATCTAAGATACCCTTAATAAAAGCGTTATTTCTCTTAGGACTTTAGAATTAGATATAATATAGGGATTCGCTTACTTAGAATTGATTCTAAATCGATAGAATTAATACCTTACGATTCTAGTATCGATAGCTATCGATATTAGAAATTAGTAATCGTTGCTAAGCCTGTATTAGTGTACTTCTATATATGAAGATAATATGAGTATCACAGATGTTCTAGGCAAGATATGGCTATTAAAGTGATTGGGTGTCTAGTTAGACTTGGCCTAAAAAAAACTCTTATAGAAAAAATCATTGTTTGATGAAGTTGGAAGCCGGCAAAGGGAAGGGTATATGCCTGCCCTAAATACTTTCTGGCTTATTTGCTAGTAATAAAGCTTCAATAGTCAACTCAAACAAACTCCTAATCTGCTTTATTTACTGTTGGACTTAGCATCCATCACATGAGTAATAGCTTTCAGAACTACTTTGTTATTTCTGTATAGTATGCCGTCAGGCAGCTATTTTCCTCTGAGGACGGAGCATCGGAGCTAGTGGTTTGCGAGAAAGACAATACAAATGTTTGCGAACGGCCGGTTCAATCGAAGCTTCCATCAGAGGCTCCCCTAGACATACTCTAGAGTAACTTACTAGCTTATACAATCATTGCCTCCGGAGCTTGCGGTTGATGTTTGAGCAGAATATGTATCCCATGAATGACAACTCAATCGGGGCGAAAGGTGCTCATCATGTGACATTTGTATGTCTTTGTGCCTTCTATACGAATTTCCAATTATTCTCCAGACTTGGGAGGCAGACTCGAAGTGAAGTAAGGTTGGGAGTGAACTTTGACGCACGTGACCTTCGAATATTTCCTTCACGGCACAACATCCAGGCTTGCTCAGTCGGGGAATAACCCAGTGCGCATTGGGATTCTGCTCGAGTCTTTACCACACGATGCCCAATTCTCATTTTCTATCCCTCTCTAATCACGGGTATCACCCTGTTTGCTCGTTGTGCAAACTCCTCTGGTTGAGCAATTCGATTCGTACTAAGCGAGCCCCTATTGTTCTCGCCTATTGTCAGAACACTTCGCTCGAAATCAACAACAATGACGCACAATTGAGAAACGAAGGTATTGTATTAAACCCAATTGTTCTCTTTTTCTCTGTAAAATTATATAATCTCCCGTTCCTTCAATCAAATTCATTTCCTTTCCCTCTTCAAGCACGAAAGCCTTCATTCCATCCGACTTCGCCGTCGTCAATACCATCACAAGCTTTTGTCCACCATTGTCGCTGTTGGTTCGATTCCACAGCAATCCCATCCAGTCACACCACCACCACAACCACCATCATGCCTGTCAAGACTCGCTCCCAAGGCCCAGCAACCCACGGCACATACACACCACCACCATCCTCTCTTTCCGGTCGGCGCCGCTCTCGTCCCATTACCGCCGCCACCGCACCTCGCCGCCCAGCAAAGCCACACAACTCTCGGACCGGACAACCCAACTCTTTCGGTGTTTTCTGGGGTGGAGATTGGTTGGAAACCAACGGGGAGATGTGGGGAGAGATAATCGCGGGGGAGGAAGGGGAGAGGAAGAGGAAGAGGACGAAGAGACTTGAGAAGGTGCGGAAGCAGAAGGAGGAAGCAGCGAGCTTTTCTTGGGGACGAAAGGGGAACGTGGTGGCGGGGGGACGAAAGAGGAACCCAAATGGTTCGGGGAAGTTCTGGTGTGCCAATGATTGAGTTGGGATGGGATGTGGAGGCGTGTGGAGGGGTTGTGTTGGGATGTAGGACAAAGAGACAATACCAATGAATGAACGATTTTCCTCTCTGCCATTCATTTGAAGCCCATGAAGAGAGTGAATACAAATATTATATTTCAACCGATACATCTCAGCCATCGACATTTTCAACCCAATTATCAAAATAATCTCTCGGAAACACCTGTAATTCCCTACCAAAACAATAAATCCACCCTTATCTTCTCAAAAGGACTCTTACTTAGCCAAAGCACGCTCCTAATTCCAACGAAAGTATCCATAAAAATCAAACTCTTCCATTCCAAAACTCTCCTTGATATCTGTTCGCTTTCTTTCATCCTCAACATCTGCCCAAAATCTTCCATTTAGGGAAATCAGCAATCTCAAAAATGGAAATTGCAGTCATCATGTGGATGCTGCTTGTCCTCCAAGTCCATGCATCCTTTTATGACTCGTCACCTTGTCCTTCCGCGAGAAAGATTTCGTGCACCCAAGAAAATCGCAGGGGTGCCTCTTTTTGCCGCCATAAGCAGTTTCTCTGTGTCTTGGGATGTCCGCTGGTCTGCTCAAAGTAGTTCTGCAACCAGAAACAGGGCATACAGCACGCTCTTTCTTATAGCGTTGGATGGGCGTATCAGAAATTCGTTTCAATCCTTGACCATCGTGGCAGCTCATCGCCATGAACGGGGAGGCTTGCGGGACCGTTTGCTCTGGTAGGACAAATGAGTTTGTGCTTGCGAAAAGGTCATATGGGAGAACGAAGTCATTTGGATCACCTGCCGCGTTGCTATCATGTTTGTCAGCTTGATTTCGGAGATTTTATTTGGGCAAGCAATACCTATACGAATTATCTGCAGATTGGCTTTCGAACATAGGGAAGTAAGTAGTCATGTCGGTCTCGAAGAGTGCTGATTGTTCCACAGCGGTTATATCGCTATGTCATGAATTAATTATGTAGTCAGATGCACCAAACTTGACTGATTAACTTACGATTGGACAAGTTGCTCCCAGACCGTGGCATCAACATTGGCGTCTGGAATTTCAGAATATAGGTAATCTACTTAGCCAAGATCCACGAATGCCAAAGAGCCAGCCGCTTTCTGGCAAGATTTACAAATCCAAGAACTTTTCAAGCCTGCGTCCTGAGATATCTTCGACAATGCCCATTTCCCACAGCAATCACAGAAGAATCCTTGAGCATTCCGGCTCATCATTGAAGCGTCGTATGCAGCTTCATCCACGCTCGACCTGCACATACCCAATGCGTCCTCAGAGTAAATCCAGCCATATCCTTGATTTCTGATGCCCCAACCCAGATTAGCAAACCCCCTAAAAGCCAGGAATGATGCAAAAATTCGCGGCTGAGAAGCTTGTTTTTTTTTGAGAAGGCTTCAAGGGTATGTGCACTGAACAATTTCAATATTGACCGACGTGTGTCGTAGAGCATGGCGGAGACTTTGCAATTCATTGCGAAAAAGGCCTCGAGCGCGCGGTGGTGATTTTCTCAGAGATCACATCACCATGCTCTATTGTTGCAGTGCACATGAGACAGGCTATTGTATAATAGCACTGCTCACTTACCTATCCGTACCGTATGTACGGTACGCCACCTATTCGCGCTGGCCACATTGTCCCTGGCGACTTTTCGTTTGAGTTTGTTGACCTCTGAGTAGGACATTTGCAACTAGGCTATGAATCACCAAGCTGGCTCCCGAAACTTATCATCTGTTGTGATGTGTTATATAACCATAAGTTCGTCGCTTTCGTACTTTGTGCTTCTCACAAAGGCTACCCAGATGACCGTTAGCTTGGGAATCGAAAAGGACGAACTTACGACAATGCTTTGCTACGGCTGCTATCGACATCTTGCGTAGCCAAATACTGGCACTCCAGGGACCCATGGGTGATGTTCATGGCTTCATATCCATAATTGAAGAGGGAAATGCTATCATCGTAGGAATCCTCGCTTGCGTTGGTCAAGAAATGCTGCTTATCCATGTTTGGTCGTATGTTGGTGGGAGATATAGGCTGCTCGGGTTTTTTTCTCTGAAAAATCTTCACCAGAGACAGATACAAAAACAAAAGTCAGAGGTAGGTTCTTGGGTGGTATATATAGAAAATTGATGCAATTGCTGGCGTTCACACTCGCTTGCTTTTACTCACCGAGTACGCCCTCTTTAGGTAGGAAATACGCAAGGGCGACCAATCAAATTGGCGGGCCAATTAAGAGGGCGACCAATTATAGGGACCACCAAGAGGGCGACCAGTTATAAGGACCACCAAGAGGGCGACCAATAGTAGTATAATACATCGAAGCTAGTAATTGGTTAAGAATTTGTGGGCGTTCAACTAACAGAAGCTTCTGACCTTCTATATCATCACGCGCACTTTCTGCATGCAGGAGCATGCTTATGGCTTCACGCCTGGCGTTACACAAGAAGCCTCTTGCAAAGTGACCAATTAAACACAATCCAAACCCTGCCGGATTTTCTGCTTTTGCCTATTATCTCGTTCTGTCTACGGTGTCTTTAGCAACTTAGAGTGGGCTGATTAATTGTTATTCTTATTGATATGCTCGTTATGCGCGTCCATCGGCATCTGAACCCAATGAATTTTGTCTTCGGCATCCTGATCTGTCGGCTCTCAAGACTCACAGCTTCCCGGTTAGAGGATATATGATAGATCATAGCTCTATTCTCTGAAGACGGAGAATCTTAACATCCCTATCCCCGGTTCAGCCTTGTCCCTCTCCTCCTTACTAAGCCACTCAAATGATACGAAGTCGTAATCCACCCTCCACTTAGTTCCTGTCTCTTCTCCGACTCTATCCCACATCTTCTTAAAGCTCTCAGGATTATGTTTATACATAATACCACTCTCATTAGTCTCCTGAACATATTCTCCAGCATCGCTATTCCCAACCTGTCTCCCCAAGATTAAGGAATCCTTCTTCTCTCTCAATAGCTTCACCAACCGCTTACAAACTTTAATCTGCCCTTCGTAATTGAAGAGATGGAGAAATGACGCAGCGTAGATAATGTCAATTTTTCCATCCAGTTCAGATAGTGCAGAGTTAGCATCGAAAATATCGGCTTCAATGAATTTGCTTTTCAGAGTGTCTCGGTCGAGGAAGAGGCGGTAGCCCATTTCAAAGAACTCAGCGCGCAGATCAGAACCGTAGAGATTCTCTTGAATAGCTCCATCATGAGCGACTTTTCGTAGCTCTTGGCCGACACAGCAGCCTAGATCAAGGAAGTTCTCTTTGCCGGACTTCAGCCTCTGGAGAACGGCTGGGTAATCTGGAGAGAGACTGATCGCTCTATCAAAAGTTCAGCATTCACAAATAAATTGGCTCATGAGCCACCAAGCTTACAAGTCAAGGAATCTAAATTCACCAATGCAGGGATATGGAAAAACGTCCCAGGCTTCATCGCGCTAGTGATTACATTTAGCTTCTTCCGATCAAGTTTAGCACAAAACTCACTATCTTGTAAATATGATCCTCCACTTCAGCCGGCGGGATCTTGCTATAGTTTTCTAGTAGCTCTCTTGCTGAAGGAGCTATCTTCTTAAGCTTCGGGTCATACCAAGGGACGGTCTTGTCTCGGAGATCGATCTTTGCGTCGGCGTCCGGGATATTTGTCGAAACTTGAGGTGTTGTAGCCATGATGGAAGGTGAAGATGAGAGATAAAAAGCGAGAAATTGTTCGGGAAAATGCAAAAGAGATACATAACGAAGAAAGGGTGTCTGGCAAGACATATATAATGGCGATAAGTACCCCTTTCCTGCCTCGGATAAACATCAGCACCCTCAAGGCTCACCACTTTGCAAGCGTGTAAACAAGCGTGCAAACGGAATTTTCAAATAACCTTGAGGCTCACCACTCTGCAAGCGTGCAAACGCTATTTGCAAATGCACAGCTGCCTTGAAGTGTTTATCTCTGGCTGCCTAGTAAGTGAACTTTCATGTTATCGTGTGAGAAAATATAATAATTCCACAACGGAACACCTAAATCGCATGCACTTTTGACTGTTCGAAAATTCTCAGTCTGTAGAGTATTTTTGCACTGAAATCAATTACATCCGTTCCAAACTGGTGGAGTTGTTGAGGATTCAGTCTTGTGTCATGTGACGTCTCTCAATACCCACTTTGGCATGTCTAGTCTCCACATATCTGTTAGCATGGTAGAGGTGGTAACATATTTGAGGTCCTTGGCTAGAAGAGGGACCTTTTCCGGCCCCTCGTTAACAGTTGATGATGATTTCTAGTGAGGTTATTCTTAGGTGAGCCGCGTCTACATCTACATCTCACCCCTGTATAGCTAGGCAACTCACTGCTTCCAGAGTGTCATGTGACTAATTCTCCACTCTTCGCAAACGCGCGCCTCTCATTCGCCCGTTCGTTCAGTCTCGGTCTCGCAAATGGGTCTGCAGCCCCTTTTAATTTCCAAGATTCCGTCTCAATTTTTCATGATCTCACTCAGAATATACCACACAGTTTCCTTCTCCAGAAACTGTTTCTCGAGACGGGACGAGAATCAAGTAATGGTCACTGCATTACGTGTGTATCAATTTCCAGATGTCCCCACGCAGCCGTAAGAGGGCCTTCTTGCCGAAAACAAAGACTGGTTGCACAACATGCAGGTTTGAATTCATGGAAGTCTTTCCAGCTTACATCAGTTGATAAGGTCTTCCAGAATCCGACGAATCAAGTGCGATGAGGCTGAATCTGGCTGCACGCAATGCCTCCGAGGGAGCAGGGTTTGCGATGGCTACCCCGAGAAAGGAGTTTCACTCTCCATGTCGTCTATAAAGCCTACAAGAGACACTGATCTCTTTGCAACTGATCGAGAGCAACGGTGCTTCGAGTTCTTCAGCCAGATCACAATCCCTCAATTGTCCGGCTCTGTTCAATCGCCTTTCTGGACTCATTTGCTGCTTTTAGCTGCACACCACGAGCCTGCTGTTTGGCAGGCAGCAGTTGCTTTAGGAGCTCTGCATGAAGGCTTTGAATATCCACGCTCAACTTCGACCGAACAGAACTTTAACTTTGCTCTTCAGCAATATGTTAGGGCAATCGGGTCAATGACTAAACCCAACCGCAAGCAAGGTAAGCTAGCGGCAGACGTAGCCTTAATAATTTGCATTCTATTCGTGTGCTTTGAGGTGAGGTCGGCATTCCTCCTGGCTTGAAATTGGTGCTCATGATTCGACAGACTCTTCGAGGTTACCATAGCACCGCACTGTCACATCTCAACAGCGGGATCAAGATTGTTTCCGAACTCCAATCACAACACTCAACTGAAAGTTCTCTCCAGCTATCGCACACCCCTTACGTGCCACTCTCTATTCTCAACCAGTTTTTCACGCGCTTGGATATCCAAATCAGCCAAATGGGCTTAGATCGCCGCCGACCCCTCCTTTGCCAGAGTGTCTCAACGGAGAACCCGGGATTTAGCTCGGATATTCCTCCATCTTTCAGCAATCTTGACGAAGCAAGGAACAGTCTCGATTACATTCGTATCTGTGCAGATCAAGCGCTAGAAAAATTGGCATTCTCCCCTCCAAAGAAGCAACCCATCACTTCATGTCCACCCATGACATCCTTCTCACCGGACGTCATTCGTACCACAAAGCACTCACTGGACTTGATCCAAAATGTCTCAGCGATAAAGCTGAAACAATGGTCTTCAGCTTTCGAGAGTTTTCTCAATAACAAGAAACATTTGACATCGATCGAGCAGCGGGGGGTTCAGATACTCAAATTGCATCGGACGATCATGGGGGTCCACTTAAGCATTGACTTTATGCGTGTCATGACCGATGATTCTGTATGGGACGAATACAAGGACGATTTTGAAGACATAGTTGCACAAGCCGAGCAGATTTTGCACTTATCACCAGCAAGCAAGGGTCTGAGTTTCACACTGGACACGGAGGTTGTTCTACCGCTTGCAGCTGCGGGAATAGCTTGTCGTGATGGGCTAGTGAGGCGGAAAGCGATTGCGCTGCTGAAGTCTGCGGATAGGCAGGAGGGGGTTTGCAATAGCGGTCTCACGGCATTGGTGGTGGAACGGGTTATGGAAATTGAAGAGGATGGGCTGCATGGCGAGATTGGTACGATGTCATCAGTTCCCTATGAAAAGAGAGTTGTTGGGATTCAAGTCGAACTCGACAACGAGAATAGAAGGGCGAAGTTGCAGTATATGAGATCGAAAGGGGAGGGCAGGATGGAAACGATAACTGAGTGGCGCGTCTGGTCTGATTTGGAAGCTCAAGAACTACAATACCTTCATTCGTGGGAGGACAGCGAAGCTCTATAAACATAGTCATCAAATTCAAAACCTTAGGTTTTGATCTAGGCCTGATCATTTAATAATATCGGTTAGCTGCACCCCATTGACTCTGTTTCTTAGTGATCCACTATTTAGCTGACCCTCATCGTTTCGTCTCTTATCTCTCACCTCATAAATATTACATTTCAAGCCGGTCCCAAGCAGATTCCCACACTGTCTCTCTCATAGATTCGTACTCTCGTTTAGGTAGATCAGGAACAGTAATGGACTCTCAACGGCTGATTTGCTAAGTGCTTCCATCTGACATATTTCTAGGCGTGGTCATCAGGTACTACACCAAGTTGATGAAGAAATGTAGAAAGCAATATTATCTAGCCTCGTACGATTTAATTTTGGAACAAAGTCAATAGCTAGCTCCATTATTTTACTCCCTTCAATTTCCGCACATAATACGCCATCAAGCAATGGAACACAATGATTACTCCTTTAAACAATCATAACTTCGCACATTTCCCAAGGTTTTAACAAAAACTCCGGGAGATCTGGGACCTCTACTAAGCCGATCCGCCGATAGGTGCCTTTCCTCTTCCCTGGCTCGAGAAGGAGGCAATAAGCTAAACTGTTCGTCGGGCTCCAAGCAATCGAAGTGGTGCAGATCTGCACCATCCCAAGCCGTTTTCTTTTTGATTCCTGAAGTATATCGCACTGCTCATCAAGATTGACCAGTAGTTGACCTCTGCGAAGGCTGATTTCTTTGAGCCAAGAAATTATAGAGCTGTCTTCTGGATCATCGGACCCAATGGAGCTGGATTGCGACCCTGCGCATCTCACATTTGACCCGCCTTTGTCCAGAGACTCCAAATATACCTGGAACTGCTTAATGTCTAACTCTCGCGGAGAGTCTTGGTCCGACTGTGGACTCTTGAGCTCGTTCTTTTGCGGGGCTATCTCTTCGGTGTGCTCATCATCTAACCCAAAATTCTCAAAAAGATCTGAATACCTGTTGAGGAGGCTACTTTCCTCTTCTTGGGTTTGGATCCGTGCATCTTTACTGCCCCGCCATTGTTCAAAGTCAAGCCAAAGGCTACGAAGTCTGAGACAACCTGAAATCACTAATCCATAAGGGTTACCATCCACTGTTACAACTTCGCAGCCCAAAATCTCGGCCCTTTTGGTAGACTCAATTTCCTGGAACTCTGAATTCCATAGGTCATCATGAGCGCAGAAATCCAAGGCAGCCCAGCTCCAGGATGGAGCGATGTATGACTTGGGCGTTTGACCTAAACCATACAATCTCCACAAAAGTCCTCTGTGAATATCTTCTGCCCAAATTCCAGCACAATAATTGTATCCAGATTGAGCTTGGAGTTCTTGAGCAAGGCCCCCAATCGCGACCAACCAGTCACTTTGTACAGTTAAAGACCTCTTTGTGTAATTAATTACCATACTAATCCACCGATCACCGGGATCGAGAACTTTGGCTATGAAAGGGTAATCTGAACTTAAGATATAATTTCTCCCAAAGTCTGGGACGAGAAAATATCTCTTGGGCATCTCATGGAACGAGTCATTCATCGGCCATGATTGTGCCGTCATATTGGATTCGTAGCTCTGATGTCGTTGGCATTCCCAAACGAGTTGTTTGGCCGTAAAATGCAAAGTTCGTGGAGTTAACACTTCCTCTTGAAGGGTCCATCCTCGGGAACTTAGAATAGGGCGATAGTCCATCATGGAAGTCCAATGAGCAATGTCGGTACCAATATACAATGTGCTAGGCGCGTCGGTATCTTGCGGACAGTATTGCGTCGAAACGGGGATTCGCACTTCTGCTGGCCTTGTATGACCCAAGAATCCTTCTTCATCTGAGGCTGCATCATCAATAGCAATGCAAACCACGCTGTTCTTATAGTAATCTCTCATCCGACTTGACTCGACCATCCAATCTGCGTGAGCCTCGATATCAGAGCCCTGGACGATGCAAATAGAATCAACCCAGAGGTACCTCAACCCCATATCTCTTGTTATTTTGATAGCATCGTTGATAGTAGCGGGGAGCGCGTCGTGCTGAAGTGAGCCAAGCCCAGAGTGCAAATTCGCTGAAGTAGTGACATATCCTATCTTTTGACCCCAGCAATGGCTCAATATGGCCCATTCTCCAGTTTCGTTTGCTTTACTAACGTGAATGTAGGGCGCCTGAAATCCCTCCGCAGGCCCAACGTCAATGACTCTGGAGGGTAACAATGCGGTCGCTGGGTTCCGGGGGCAAGACTCTCGATGCTCCTGAAGACATTTCTGAAGCCACATTCGAGCAACAGCAAGAGACAATGGCGAATCCGGATCAGGCGGTACAGGCCGTCCTCCGACAATGTTTGCAACAGCCAAAGGAGAATCTAAATTCCCGCAAAGTTAGTTGTGGGCACAGACGCATTGCTAAGGGCGGCGGTACAATACCATGTTCGCAAAACACACGAAGGTACGATGAAAAGTTGAGATATGGACTCCCTTGGGAAGATTTTGGCCATCCTTCGAAATGAATAATGGCAACCCCCTTAAATTCCTCTTCGCAGAGCGTAGAATGGACCCGTGTGTGGTATGAGATGCCAATCGCAGAACAATAAATTGGTGTGTTTTGTGACTCGAACCTACTATGATCCCCAAAACGCTCCGAGCCATTCAATATCTCCAGGCACAATTCACAGCCTCCCTCGGCCGCAGCTCTCAATTCTTTGTATGAAGAATGATGGGGAACCTCCACAGGAACGTAATCCGGGTCGTCAAACCAGGGCTGATCTACTTGAGATGACAGACAGCAGAGTCCTCCGATATCCAACGATTTGCAGGTATCGCAAAGCATTTTATCGCAAGATTAATGAGAATCTGATGCAATTAGAGAGATATTGTTGGGATTATGAAGGTTGATGCTTGATCAATATGTTTTTTGTCTTCCGCTGTTGTCTCTATAATGCAAAGAGGCTATAGTGGTTAACCATTTTTAACCACCCCGGCTGTGTACTTTACCCCGCCATGAAGTGAATTTACCCTGTATACCCGAAAAAATACTTTGAATATTAATACTGTGATTTGGGAAAAATCGTATTCAAAATCAGATAGAAAGACAAAAAGATAGTTACGGTCAGGAGCAGCCGATCTAACCAGATGGTTAACCACTGTGTTCCCTACTGCAAGCGCTTTGCAGCCTCTTGATTTAGAGCATCTTGTTCGATTTCATGTGTTCCTGGGATCTCGGCAACCTCAAAGCGTCCATGCACAATGTGGTGCATCAGGCAAGGCACCGCGAGTCCCGCAGCGGCTTGTTCGAGGACTACACCAACTTCCCGCCACTGGTATCAAACTTTAATCGATGCCTGCAGCATGTCGTCATGCCGGTCGCCCATGAGCATGAGGTTGATGTTCTGCTGGACACATTGATGCGCATCATCGATATCGCAAAGCGACATGGTCGTCATACGATCTTTCGGACAGCTGCGAGTCGACTGGGAGTTGGACCGAGAGGCTGTGCGGTGGGAGACAGAGTCTTCGTGCTCGAGGGCTCGAAGTATCCAACCCTCCTGCGCGAGAAGGCGAGCTACCGTGCCCATGTTGGAACATGTTTGATTCCGGAGCTGATGGGCGGAGAAGCAGCCCGCACAGTCAGGTCAGACAACGTCAAGATTCGAGAAGTCGTTATTGAATAAGTAAGAGCAATCAATTAGGCATCGCGTGAGCCTCACGGTATTTCTACACATTCTAGGTGACCTCTTTTCGAATCAGGACCGGCTGAAAACGAGTCCGAGGCCATGTACGAGCGGGCGCTGCAAGGCTATGAGAAGGCCCTGGGTCATAAGCGATTCGATAACTATATTCCAGCGCTCAACGCGATCCAGGACCTCACTGTCTTATACTCTCAGCTGGAGAGTGGTAATCAGAGGAAACTGATGTATTCTTCTAAGGCTACTGTCACCATAAGGGTGAACCGGCTAAGGGTATGATACCAACGGTAACAACAATAATAGGGTAACTATGGCTAGGTGGTAACCCACTAGAGAGAGTGTCTAAAGCTAGGCCGTTGTATGTGCGATGTCAAGCATGCCTCGAAGCTGTGTTCGGAGTTCAACATACACGGTATGTTTTTAGGGGGTAAGTGGTCAAAATGTCAAAATACTAAAGTACATCGCCCCGAGGCCTAGAAGTCCTATAAAGCTAGGTATTATTAAAATTAAAAATTTATAGTTTTTCTAGTAATAGCTACCTATTTTCAAATCTAAATATAACTCTTAGATAGAGTTAAAAACCCTTAAAATTCTATTTAGATTCCTTTCACTACTTAAATAGTAATAAAGGGAGAGAGAAGTTAAGAGAGGGGGCGAGAGGGGGCACGGGCTATAAGCTGTATATTTTATAGGTCCTTTTAAGTGAAGTGATCCCCTTCTCCCCTTCCCCTCTTCCCCCTCCCTCCTCCCTAGCTTTTCCTACTCCTTCTACTTATTATTTTCTTCTAAATATTCTCTTATTATATCCTTATAAGTAGTGGAAAGAATTATTTATAAATTTAAGTACTTGACTTTAGGAATTTTCATAGTAATTCTAAGGACTCCTAGGTGTAACGACGAGCGTCACGTGCACGGTTCAGGGCCCCCCCTGAACTAGGGGGATTCTAGCTCGTGGCGCGGCCGCACGGGCTAATTTCATCTCATTTAGCTAGCTCTCTCTTCTCTTCTTCTCTTCTCTCTTTATCTTCTTCGTTTCCTTAGTACTAGACTTATAGAATCGATCCTTTTAGTCTACGTACGTACTCCCATATGCCTCTACTTAGCTTATAATCGTCCGTGTCGTTACACTAGGCCTTAGGGTAATATACTTTAGTATTTTGACATTTTGACCACTTACCCCCTAAAAACACACTATAAACATAGCTGATATAAAAGCGTGACTTGGGAATTAGAATATAACTTTTTATACGCTAATAACGTAAAAGTGATAATAGCATTGCTAATTAATTTACGAGCCTGCGCTCATTAGTCCGTGCTCTATAAGGTATTTCGCACCTGGACAAAATTATTAAGTTCTTAAAAACAATAATATTAATTAATTAATAGGAACTTGATCTAATTTAATCGCGATATATAATAACTTATATAACGACACGGGCGATTATAAGCTATAATAGAGGCATATGGGAGTATGTACATAGGCTAAAAGGATCGATTTTATAAGTCTAGTACTAAGGAAACGAAGAAGATAAAGAGAGAAGAGAAGAAGAGAAGAGAGAGCTAGCTAAATGAGAGGAAATTAGCCCGTGCGGCCGCGCCACGAGCTAGAATCCCCCTAGTTCAGGGGGGGGGGCCCTAAACCGTGCACGTGACGCTCGTCGTTACAACTTAGCAATGATAACTGTCTTAGTGGCTTTAAACTTTAGAGGTGATGATCACGGCTCTTGGATTTTAAGCCCTAAAGCGGGTTAAGCGAGGGTTGGAAACTGCCCTATAGAGCACAGACCAATGACCGAAGGCTCATTAAAGCCGCGCGAACCCTTTATAAAGGCATTGAAATAACCGTTTAATTTAATTTAAAATTTTACAATTAATTTTAATTTATATATAATATATATTAATATTATTAACTTCTTATTAATAAATATTAGGGTCCCCCTTATAAACTATTTTAGGTATATGAAAATAAACCTAGATTTTTCACCTCTTACGAGTATAACCTTATACGTAGCTAGTAGCCCTTTCTATACTCCGTATATCTTGTATATACCTGCCTAGCCGTAAGACCACTAAGAAATTGATTAACTGTAGAGACAACCTGCGCGATTCCAAAACTCCTAACCTAAGCCTAATGAATTTCAATGCACACCGCCTTTCTCCATCAACCACCTCTTTTGATCTTACCGCACCGCTATTTTCCCTCATTTACAAAAACGCCTCTAGTATCGCTTGACTTTGACGAGGCTCCCACCGCGGACTTGAACTAGTCCACCCACACGACCGGCATCTTTTCTGTGGCTGTTTTTCACCTGGCACAAAAATTTCTTCGAAATATCTGTTTCTTGCTCCTATTGCCATAAATCTACCACGAGTGACCTCTAGTTCTAACGGTAGCATTTCGAAATTGGTAGCGATATCGCGTTGGGACCTGTTGCGTCCTTGTCTGCCTTCATGCGTATTTTCCCAAGTTTCTTCGTTGTCTACACGACGTATAGAGGTATTCGAGGAAGCTAACATCATTTTAGGAGAGGCGGGCTTGGCCACAGTATCAAGGGAGGCTGCCTCCATTCGTGGTCTCTGTCGTCGTCTCCTCTTGGGGCGACCTTCCTCGTCCGATGATGCTGACGTCTGTGTACATGAGTCCGTATAGGACGATACCTCAGAATCGTACGAATCTTTGTCATTTATCGTCTGTGGTCTCTCCAACGAACGATGATTTGAGGAAGTATTTGCGGGAGTGTCGAGAATAATTTGATCAACATTGGGTTGCCGCCTTTTATCCTCAGACTTTGACCCAGCCCTAGATTCGGAGTAGGCAAGCCTACTCGAACTAGACTTCTTGGATTTCGAGTAATTATCTTCCCCCACGTCGCTGCTTTCACTCGGATCCTCAATACGCTCCGATAGCGAAGAACTTTGTTTGGCAGGATAGCCCATGATATATCGCGCTTTTTTGGATGAATTGGTTTCAGGGGTAGAGTCTACAAGCCCTGGCTCAGCAGTTGCAAGGTTCTCAGCTACTTCTCCATGTACGAAATTTATGCCAGTTCCGTCTTCCTTATAGTCAATCGTCCGGCTTCTCTGGCTGGTCGCGGCTTCCTCATTCTCTTCGTATTCTCCAGTACCAGACTTCCCAGCACTTGGCAGCGACTTCAGCATTACTTTGTCCATATTCAATGGTTCTTTGACTCTTATTGCCGTCTCTTTCCACTTTTTTGTCAATTCATGGCCTCTTCTTGGCGACTCTTCTGCTGCTGCTCCTTCGCCAGTAGCTCGTAGCCAGATTCTGATCGACCGATCATATCCTTGCTGCTGGATTGAAGGGGCTGTTGATTGATCCGCGGAAGGTAAGCTTTCAAGTGTCGGATGATCATCATTTCGACTATCGGTCTCGGAAGGTTGATTTTCAGCAGAAAGGTGCAAACCTTCTTGTTTCTGGCGAATACTTTTCGAAGTGTCTTCTGGAAGGGTTTTTAGAGCGGGAACACCTAATATAGAGAATGGTTTTGGGTATGAAGCGGTAGGAGTTCCTGCTGCTCCACTGGGATCTTTTCCAAACGTTCTGATACTGTTGTTGATCGGCCCTTGAGGTCCATCGATGATTTCGCTGTTGACGGCTGTCCGGTTAAAATGTGGAAACGTCTCGATAGTCAGATTCATCCGATCGATTGCTTGAGAAGTTTCCATCGAGCTCTCTTGAATAGGTTGCATCCCAGGTCCCAACAACGTATCCGTCGTTTTCAGAAAAGCATGCTTGGTCCACCACGGCGCATTCTCATTCGCAGGTAGCTTCAGTTGATCCAACACCCCGCACTGTTCCAACTTCAGTATATATGATTTCAAAACATCCTTGTGATGGTCCAGCTTCCGGCTATTGAATCCTTTTGCGATAAGTTCCCTGCGGAATTCCCGCCACACCTCTTTGTCGTCCTCATTGTATGTGCTCAAACTCAGCAAACTGACCGTACTTCTCCCTCTCTGTTGTGACCTCGCCTTTATCACTTCATCAAGGATTGCCTTTTTCATGCTGATGAAGTTATCCATCATATTCGCGAACCCCGCATCGACCTTGTCCTCCAAACGACCCGTAGCGTTCAGCTGCATCGCATCGAGGAGCACACTGATCGTGCTCGTATACGTGATAATCTTCGCCCTGAAATCTCCCAACCACTGTATCTTGCTCCCAAACCGAATCTTATGCCATAATTTCCTTGTCCCGCTCACAGCCTCGCCGTCTGCTAAGAGCCCCTCATACTTCGCAAGCAGTGTCTGCAGATCCTCAAGTATATATTTACATCCTTCGGTCGCACTGACTAATTCTTGGGTTGATTTCGTATCATTTCGAAGCAGGGGAGATTCGGGCTTCTCAGCCTCGTCTTTGAGGATCTTAAGGATGCTGTAGAGTGATTTTACTTCGCGCGCTATCTCGTTGTACTCGTCGCCTGCGGCGACGCAGTTCTTGTATTGTGTTCGGGCGAGCTGGAGGAGGAGGATGCAGTCACCGACAGAATATCCAAATGACATTATGAAGTGCCATGCAGAGCGTTGTGTTCATTGGGGGGCATTCTTGACGATGGCGATTGCATTGTTATAGGGTTTACTCACCGAGCTCAGCCACAGCTTAGCCCCGCAATGGTGGGGTGGTGGGGGTATGGCGTTGATTATCTAATGAGGGTCAGTGGACATTCTATTTTACTGGAGACAAAAGGAGAAAAGCGATCCTGATCCCTGTCAACGCCACGAAACATTTCCTAAACCAGGATTCCTCTACTAGATACGGCTAGTCCGGTGCAAACGCCGTGTCAACTCTCTTTAGTATATCTTATAGTTATTGAGGAATTCCTTAATAACGAGAGGGGTTTATAGTATTCCTTAGCGTTCCCCCTAACCCCCTTTCTTAAGGCGACTAATTTTATAATTTTATCGTGAAGTTCGGCTTTCTTTATTAGCTATATTTAACCCCTTAGCGGGCGCACGTACGCACGTGTAAGTACACGGTCTAAAGCTACTAGCTAGTACTCTACCTTAGAGTATATCCTCAAATTCTAAGGGTTACGTCAATTAGTCTCTCTCTCTCTCTTAACGCCTCCCCCCTACCCCTAATATCACGCGCGCACGTATATACGTGAGACTAGAACGCCCGCCCCCCCGCGAGTCGCGATTACTTAAAAGTATATCCTCAAAGAGCTAAAGGCGAGGCCTGGAGTTAGCCCTTCGGGCTAACTCTAGGCCGAGCCCCTAGAACGTCTAAACGATCCCCTAGGACGCCCCCTGATCCCTAGAGTGTCCGCGATCCCCTAGAACGCCGCCTTCACTTAAAACTGTCCCTAGAACGCCCAGGTCGACTCGTAAACCTAGTTTTACTAGAAATCTCGGCCAGTGATAAACCTGGTTGGTTTCTTGTCACTCAAGCAATAGAGGAATTTCTCTATCGGACCACCAGTTAAGAAGTGCGCACACGCTTGTGAAGTAAAGTACACTTCAACATAAAGAACTGCTTGTTGTATTAATCTTCTAATATAGAACTCTATTGCCCTCTTCTAAAACTACTTTGTATAATACTCTGCAACCCACGCCTTGATCTGCGCAACCTCATTATCAATCACAGTCTGCACACCCTCATTAACCTCCCCATTCTTGATGATCAAATCCGAGCAGTGGAAGCCGCCTGGGATAATTTGCAGCGGCTGTTCTGGCGTTGAGACAAATGGGCCATCGGGGCGGAACACCGAGGACATGCCTGAGGAGCGCCAGGGGTCGAATTCTCTGCTGTCATGTCAGCTCAAGAACTTGGAACGTGGCCAAGGAAAGGGGAAGGGTGGACTTACCCGTTAGCCCAGATCAAACGCGTGGTGTTATCAAGTCTCCAGCCTTTGGTATGTTTATTGGTGGAATGAATGTTGATATTTGGATTGGCGCTGCCGTAAGTGAAGCCGTTTACTTCTGGGAACATGAGGCCGCAGGTTCGTTGCCAGTAGTCGCGATTCACAAGGCGGGAGACGATGGTTGGTGTTCCTTTCGGTGCACCGCTGGTTTTGTTAGCATGGCCCAGTGTATCAATCGTGAGAGGAGCGTAAACGTACTCTTGCCAGTATGCAAATGGCTCGTTGCATAGGAACCAATTCCATTGCCTGTCCCATGCATTGCCGACTGTGTAGTCTGTATACATGGTGTTGGAAAGGTTGTACGTGTCCAAGCAGCCGAGGTCATTTGGGTTCGTGTAACCATATGCGGTACAGTCTAGGAACTAAAGTCAGCTTTTCTGACCTCGAAATTCTTCAAGGGATTCCTTACATCCAGGAACTTGGGTAGTGTTGATCCAGTTAGCATAACCAGCCAGTGCCTTCTCAAGACCAACACCTGTCGCGGGTGTTGTAGTGTCCGCCCCGGGAACAGCACCCTCAACTGCATCACAGAACTGGAAAAACGCGCTGTAGCCAGTATAGAAGTCGTTTTCTTGCCATTGGTAAGGTCCGACGGGGAGAACGGCAGCGAAATCATCGTTGTGCTCAACTCCTGCAAGTCCGAACATATCCTTGAGCGCGTAGATTTCATCAGCGGTACCGGTCGTCAACACCTCGTCAATATGGTCAATAACGAGAGTGACATCGGTGCTACAATTCTGAGCCATTCCTTGCTGGATGGGGTAGAAGTATTGCCACTGAAGAAGTGTTAGTAAAAAATATTCCTTGAGTCAAACTACTTACGTAGTCATCGACGGCCTCAACGGGTGCACTCGAGGAGTGATACACCCAGAATGTACCCGGTTGCGTAGATGCTGTCCAAGCTGCAAGCGCACCTGAGTACGATCCACCACTGAGAACCCAAGGCTTGGAAATTGTTAATGCCATCACGTCTAGAAGCTGAGGATCACTTACAGCATTCTGCGAGTTGCTGCTGGAGTTGGTATCAAAGGGGAGATCAATTGTCTTTGAAAAATGAACCAAATCAGAGATTGACTGATCTAAAGTTAAATATTGCAGCGCCTCCGTATCTAGGTACGAATATGGACTTGAGTCACCCCAGTATCGATCTACAGCTGTATTAGCGAGCCGTTTCAAAGTCCATAGCGGCCGTGTACTCACGTTCTAGCATGATAACTGCACCACCAATTGCTTGAGCATAGGCTCCAGTGATTGTTCGGTTCGTCAAGTAACCACTATATCCGGCAGCAGCAACTTCTCCGGGAGTGAACATGACAACCTGAATTTCATGATCAGCTACATATTTGCATCCGTTAAACAAGTACTCACAGGTGAGCCTGGGCCTTTCCAGAACTCAGAACTCCACCAATAACTTTGTGAGAAGGTCCCCTTGGAAGGATCGGTGTGGTCTAAAAGCTGTTGGAAAGTGCCGTTTCCATTGGTTGCCGCCGCTGCTTCGGCTTCTGATAGTTCCAACGAAGGAGGGACTGGACGTCCGAGTCTGACAGCTGAAGCAGCTGCTGCCAGCAGTGACACAAAAGAGAGAATTGACCCCTTCATGATGGATTGCTACCCTGCAAGGAAACAAAGAGAACAATTGGCAAGACCTGAGCTGTTGAAGAAAAAGATACGAAAATGAGGGAACATCGTTACTTATCGACCTCACGAAATTGCATTTTTAGATTCCTACCAAACAATGCGACTTAGACGCAGTGCCCACAAGTTTGGAATGAGACTGGTTGAGACTTGCCGGGTTGAGAAGGATGTTTGCAGGTCGTATTCGCGAGCTTCCCGATGCAGCTTCGCGCCGATTAAGATTGCGCAGTAACGCCCAGGAGCAGCAAACCTTGCCCTGGTTTCGATCCCCAAAAGTTCATGTGACGGCAGTTACTGGACCCGATGAGGTTACTAAAGCTGGGGTGGGTAATTAAGAATGGAAGAGGAATGTCAGGAGGTGAGAGCGTTGAGGTTTGCAGCAATGTTGTGCGCCTGAAAACCTTCGCGTGACATCCGGAGTGCGACGAGAACACTGAAATTGGAAAACTTGTACCTTCCTTGAAGTTCCTCGGAGATCTAGGACGTGACTGAACTCTGCCAGCGAAGACAAAAGCTATCATGCGAGGATATACTTTGGGAAGGGGGATCTATATTGTGAAAAGGGGTTAATTCGCCAAGCACCGCCAAGACGCTAAAAGTCCCGTGCACCCTCGTAGCTCCCCCCCTGAACGCAATCGCTTAACAAAAGGGGCAGGAACAACCTGACTCCTTCTGAAGACAGACGTTACCATCCTCTTAAGGAATTCATCAGACTAATAGAGCAACAAAAACGGGAATAGATTCAAGCTTGTGCTGAACCTACATCCTTGGCCGTAGGCAGCAATATTGCACTTACCGTGATAACCAAGGCAACATGATAATTTGCAGAAACAAGGAAAATATTCTTTTGTCTTACTAAATTGGAAGCTTTTGTTCATCTTCAAGCGCTAGATGAACCTGATCAAGCTGGAAAGTATTTCTAAACTGAGAAGTAGTAAACCATAATTCGTGTGCCTTTTGTGTCATTCGCTCACAGACGCAAAACATTAGTAGGCTCAAAATATCTCCCCTTCAACCTAACACAATTCTCTCGTCAAACGCGATATTTAACCGCTGTACTCACTAACGAAAGCGCTCACATTTCCCTTTGCTTTGGTGCCAATAATAAACTGATCACCAACACACTCGAAGTCCTGGGCACTTATCTTCTCAAACTGGAAGTCAAACCTTTGAACGAGCCCTGCAAGTGCCAGATACATCTTCGTCCACACAAAACTGGGTTTAAAATTAGAAATAAACTTTTGCAGAGACTTCCGAGATCCAGGCAAGACAGAGTGCATCAACTCCAACGCGTGTTCCAAATAGTTTGACTATTCCTCTCTCAAGATCATAGGAACTTCAACACATCTTAGCCCTTCTGATGCTCCTTTCTCTATGACTCATCTTCAAAGAGATGTTGGCTCAGTTGTATTCAAACAGTTTTGTACAGCATGAACCCACGAGTCCTTTCGAGAGAAATCGGCACACCAGGAGGGACCAGTCACTCCATCCTTTCCCGAAGCATAAGAAAGCCGAATCTAGGTCTTGCCGATAACCAAAGAGATAGGCCATAGCGTTCTACCCGTAAGGTGGAAAAGTTCTTCAACAGCAGAACTCGTAAGTCGGTCAAACACTGGCTTCGAATCAATGCTTTTGTTCCCACAGGTCACCAGCTTGTCTGCTACCGCAGCAATCAGTTCTTGGATTACCCACATGCGAGTCCACATGTATCGCCATAATTTCGGGGGACCTGCACTTCGGTGTTGCGATCTACAGTAGTTCGATATTGGGAAGGACTACTGGGGAGTATACTTTCTCGTCAGCGCGGCGCGGTCGTGCAATTGTAAGCGGAACAGACTCAGGAATAGTCACTACTTCTGGTCCTGATGGACGGTTCCACTATATTTTTGAAATTCCCAGTCGAAGCCGTCGCTAGGGCAGACTTGGCGACTCTTAAGATGTCGTGAGATGCAGTGGAAGTGGAAGGCATGCTTTAACACCGTTAGTTTCGAGACCCATTTACTATGCTGTCAAGCACGTACATTACAGATGCCCCACGCAACTGTGCATTCCTCGCTTGTGGCCGATGCCTGGTTAGCCCGACACTCGACACCTAACCAAATAGTCAGAACACACAATATACTGCTCACTATGTTGTGATTCTACTTACACAAATCCATAATGTGATTATGGCAGATGTCACACTTATCAACAACTATGTCCCAGGCCCAAAGAGCTACCGCGTTCCACTAGGAAGCCTTAACTACAAAATTCGAGATAATAACCCAGCAATATCTGCTTGCCTTCTTGACCTCAAAGCGCTTCTTGCCGCTGCTTGAAGGCTTTTCTGCGGAATCCGCAGAGTCTTTCGCCTTTGGCCCCTTTGCATTAGTCATATCCACGTTAGCTACGCTCAAGGTTTCTCCTGCAGGATCCGCAGGGGCTTTCGCCTTTGGTAGCGGGATATCGGTCATATCGATGTCGGCTACGTTCAACGTTTGAGAATAGAGGTATGGGATTCTAATCGAGCTATCGTTCGGGGGGTGGACTTCCACGTTCTTAGGGAAAAGGCTTGCGGATGTAAGTATAGCGCGGACGATCGCGTCAGAAGTTATAATTCTCGGTAGTTGGAAGAGTAGCCAACGCAAATTTTATGTATGAGATAGCTGGACGGCTCAGATCAAAAATAGAAATATACACGTTTTCAAGACGCGAATCACAATTGATGGGTGCGCCATGTGAGGGGCTAGACAGATAATGGGCTGACGAAGAGGGGTCTTGACGAGGAATGAATGGTCAATAGACGGTCATCCTCCTCTGCTTACTCTCCTTGGAGAACACATGGCCAATTTCATCGCTTTGGTGCCAGGCATTTTTTAGTGAGGCATTAACGAGAGCAACCTCGCTTCTGTACATCCATCGGAGCAATTCTCGGACCGACTTACCTCCTGATTACGACTTGATCAAGCCCATCTGTCCGCTTAGGCATTAGAGCATCTTCATCAACTAGTCCAGTCAAGCCGGCGTTTAGGTGGTGTAGAGTATCAACCGCCATGCCTGCATTCACCGCCAGGCAGCACCCGCCTCAAGGACTTAGAGTTGGCTCCTTATGTCGTGACCATTAACCCGGTGGGCAGCCTGCCTCCAGACGGTACCCTCGGGCCTGTAGTATCAGTTATCGACCAGTGGCTTGCGGTACGCAAGACAATCTGCCCGTCGCATGGGGTGCAGGCGATTGAAACCGGAGCTACAGCATCAGACGGTGCACATTCTCGAAAAAGCGGCAACGCACGGGCTGGAACGTCGGTTTGCCTGCTACGACTCACACGATGCCAACGGCCTCCTCCATCCGGACCCCGGCGATCTAGTTTATTCTCGAGGAGACGTGATCCACGTCCTTGAGCTATGCAACGACGCATGGGCTCTCGATTGTCAGGATTACGACTAAAATGGAAGGTGGAAAGACGTAACTACACGATGGAATCGATGGATTTGGTATCAGCCTAATTATTCAGGACGAATGGTTTACCCTGATGCGATCAGTGCCCATAAGCTCTAATCGGGCTTACCTAAGCCCCTGAAGCATGCTAAATCTGACATCGGTAAGCTCAGGGGAAGCTTTGAACTCTTTCCTCTCAAGCACACATCTTCTGCCAACTTTGTCGTGGCCTTTTTCGAGCTACACTGCGAGAAGCAGAGAATAAATCTCTATCGTCAAGGGACAGGCCGTGCCATTCGTCACTCCAACAGGGGATCCTGCGCGGTATCAAGTATATGAACCAACCGAGTACGGGCTAGTGCTGCGATAACATTTCGTGCAATTGAGACCACCGCCGGTGACCGCACAAGGAGAGAGCGCAAGGCAGGGCCTAGGGCAACCAATTGTAGGTAGTAAGTCAAGGAAAAGAAGGAAGCTACTATCCAAGTTCCTGCAGCTAGGAGGAAATACCCAGACACCGGGATGACAGACCAGCCCCGTTGGTACAGGCCAGCCTGACGGTAACGATGCTCGGCTATATTGTCAGTATACGCCACTGGACAGAGGCAGCATCCGGCTGATCTATGTCACTCCGACGGACGTGGCCGACTTCGTAGCGTCAGGCAAGCAGTTCATATTTCTCGCGTTGGAACACGTGCCGCTCAGTGAAAACCTTCTCATCTCTCGTTCTCTTTACTTTACCTCAAATATTACTGGCTCCAGATGTCAGATCCAATTAATCCTGGTAGTAATCATCAGAGTAATGATCGGATCTGATAGCGAATCAGGATAGACTTCTCCTCCAAACAGGGAGATTATATGAAACCGAAAGGAAAGACACGGCAATTTTGAAATATATTCTCATTTTCGATGTATTTATTTTTATAAAAAGGGAAATCTTATACATATGACAAAGATCAAGAATAAATACCTTAAAATTGCTTTCTTAGCATGGGCGTCTCAAATTATTGCTAAGGAATCGATTGATGCTTGAAATAGCCTCTAGAGCCTAGCTCGCTAAAAATTTCTTATTTTTGATACCAACTAACGGCGCTTTGACTTAAACTTTGCTTTCCCCCCAAGTAAGCCTCTTCACCGATTATGTTTAGTGCTCATACTCATGGTCGGGCTCGGTGTAGTATGACCAATCATCAGAGTCGGAGTCGGAGTCAGAGCTGCACCAGCACTTCTTATATTTTCTCTTCGAACAAGTTTGATCATCCGAGTCAGAGCTGTCGTTCTGCTTTAGCTTTCTCTTTAATATAGTCTGGTCGCTAGAGCCAGAGCTGCCTCTGTGCTCCGTCTTTCTTTTTGAAGGAGTCCGATCGTCAGAGTGAGAGCTGTCTTTCCTCTTCATCGCTTTTTTCGAGGGAGCCCGATCTTTAGATGCAGTTTTATGGGTTTGCTTTGTCTTTGTCTTCGAAGGATACAGATCTTCAGAGTCAGAGCTGTCGGTTTGCATCGTCTCTCTTTTCGAGGGAGCCTGGCTCTTCGGTTCAAACTTTCTCTGCGCCCACCTTCTGATAGCATCGTGAGCAACGCTAACAGTGACGACGCGTATGCCTTTCCATTTCGTAGTAGAGTGCCGAAGTTCGCATCCACGCATAATCTGAACTGTACCTGGAGGTGCCTTGATTTGCAGGCCCAATTCTCGGAGAAGCAGATCGGCGCCGGTGTAATCACCCATGGGAATCAGCGCCGCAATTCCAAATTTCCAGTCACTCGCATCCTTATGTTCAATCGTTAGCAGATTGACAAGCACAGCTGTCAAGGAAAATATTTGATTCTTTCTCCGGGTTTCGAAATCGATACCAAGCGTCGAAGCCTGTTTAGCAACCTTTTGGTAGTCCTCCATGAGCTCACGATCTACAAGCTTAAAGAAGAATTCATGGACTGCTTCCGCTGCTCCTATCGCGCTATAACGGAGCTTCACTAGCTCTTGCTGAACATGTGGGAACTTTTCAATCCGTCCAGAAGAGTCTTGAGTTGCCATAACCCCCCTCTGTCCGACCGTATCGCCAACCTGACAATGAATACCGAAATGATAAACACCTGATTGGGGTCCAATTCGTAGAAGATCATTGGCCGGGTTTCTGTAATCGAATTGGGGATTCTCCTGAAGCCAGTCCGTCCAGTGCATACCGTGCCTGGTTCCATCCGGGAGAGGGACAGGTTGCAAGACACTATATTTCGTTATCGAATCCACGACGCGATCTTGTATCTCTCGCGAGAGTACTTTCTGGAAGGCATTTGAACACTGAAAAATAATCATCTTCTTGTTTTTATCCAAGACCATCAAGATATCGACGTCTTTCACATAGTAGAAAATTCCCTTCTCGACCGCATATTCGTCCCTCCGGCTCTGGTAGTATTGATTATACGTCTTCATTGGAAGTGCTCTCTTCGCTATGCTCAGAGCTTCGTCTAATGCTGGATCTCTCCTTGACTTCAAACGGTCTTTCGTGCGCTGGACGAGTCGAGGGTCGAGATAAAATTGTTGATGAGCAAGCATACGGGCATTTCTCCACAAATCATACGTACTGCCGGGAATCTGAGTGCACGGAAAGTCAGCTTTCATCTGATTCAAAGGTGTAAAGGGGCAATCTTTCAGCTCAAACTCTAAAGGAGGGGAAGTTGAAAACTCACTCTACCTCCTGTGCGGAGCACCAGCTCAGCTGCCAAGTATTGCTCAATGTCCAGCCCAGGTTGACTATAAAATCCTTCGTCCACTTTCGACTCAAAGTCTCTGGCTATGCTCAACTTGGAATACCTTCCATTGGTAATATCCGCTTCTTTGTATACAATCTTGACGATCTTTCGCTTGTTCATTTCGAAAGTCTCAATCACTCTCCCACATCTCTCCTCTGTCTTGACTTCGGAGTCAGCGATGAGTGCAGCAGCTTTCTCCTTCACAGCAAGGATATCTTGTGCAAGTTCTTCAAGTGTGGGATCGTAGGTGTCAATTTGTATCTGGTGCTCAAAATCGTCAAGTACGATAGATTCGTTTTCTGGAGACCCTACACCACCCCAATTCCAGTGCCTGGCACCAGCAGAAGCAGCCTCCGCGGGCATTTTCCATTCCACCTTATTATCGTATCTCTGCTGAAGATCCAACCCGGGTGTAAGTCCGACGTCACGTTCGCTAGATATTTTGCGCGTCTTGTCTTCTTCAGTCTTCCTTTTCCTAACGTGATCAATTCGCCTCATTGAGTCCCTCGCTCTCTCTAAGGCTGCCTTGTCCCTTGCCGCTGTTCTGGGCGGATACTCCGTTCCCATCGGATAATCGGGTTGCTTGGTGGGATTCTGGAATTTCCCCATTGCTGTGTTTCCCTGAATGCAGGTTTGAGCTCTTGGGGAAAGTTATTTGTTGTGATTATATCGTCGCAGCTAGATTGGAAGTGCTCTGTGGTAGGAAAGTAGCTCGCTGCCTCTTTCACTTGGCCAATAATGTTGGTGGATTCTGCCTCCTTGGTGATCGAATAATAGAAGCACTATTCCTTAACTTGATCAAGTCTCTCGTAAAGGAGTTCTGCTAGAGCGTACAGCGATATGTGCAAGTCTCATGAAAGGCTTCTTGAGTAATCACTTTCAACCTGGACGAAACTCCTACGACACTCGAAAAAATTCAGCAAAAGAGACCAAAAAGAAACAATCAACAAAAAATAGATAATGAAATGATCTTTGTTGTTTAGGTTTTAAGGTTGTCAGGCGTTTGCGGTTGCCTAATCCTTTGTCTCCAGTAACAAAGATCAAAAAACGATTCCGTCGTGATTTGCTAGTTTCAGTAGCTTTCTTCCAACAAAGAACAATTGTGTGAAAAATCGGAATCTCCCAGTCCTCGGCTGGTTTCATCAAAGAAATCGAATACTTGGAGTCCTTTTAGTTTTTTTCCCCCTCGCCTTTTGGTTCAAGGAGGAGTGAAACCTCGGCTTCTCTCCAAGTGCCAATATTGGGTCTGGACAACTGGGAATGTTACAGGTATTGTCACAGTGGTCAAAGTGGATTTTTTTCTCAACTGCTCATTCCTGTTTCCTATCTTCTGTGGAGAAGTTGCAATTTCTCGCCTAAATGAACCACAGCCAGCAACCTGCTATCAAGAGAGAACTGCACAGCCGTAATAGGGTCACGACAATAGAGCGAAGCGCTCTCCCAGCTGCTTGATGCTAGCTTACGGCCAGTCTTTCCATCTAAGATGGCAAAATGGCATCGTCGGTCGTGATTCCAATCCGCTGCAATGTACTCGCCATCAGGGGAGAGTATCAAACACCAGAACTGCGGGCCCCCAAATTCGGTGAGCTCGACGACTTCCACTTTCGATGATGCAATAATCCATGTCACAATGTACCACGAGCTCTCTGTAGACCACAGACTCCAAACGCTCCTTTTATCAGACGCCACTCCTGCAGGAGTAGCTCGTGTAAACATGGCTGTACAATTCCCTTCGCCTGAACTTCGCCATGTATCTTGTTGATAACTATCAGTTGCGGGAACTTTCCCTCCTCATACTCGATATTCTTTCCATTGCTTGCGGCAAGTACCAAGCCGTTCTCATCGCCGCCTTTAAAGAAAAAGGTGACAATATGAGAATTTCCGGCCACACCATACAGGCTCTCTGTGCTCCCTAAGAACGTCAAACGGTCCCTTTCCTTATTCATGTGTAGAGACAGACGCCTTTCATCACTACAGAAAGACACATGCAAGCCTGAAGTTGGCTCTGTCTTTGTAGTATTGCAGCCGACATACTTATAGTCTACTCTCCGATTTAAATTCCAGTTCCACAACTCTAGAAATGGGAGATTCTTTCCCGAAACGCTTCGAGTGACGTTTACAGAGAGAAGGGAATCGGTGCCAGCAAACTAAATACGAATAATACGAACTGGTTTCTCCGAGAGAACGAGCATCTTCCTCACGCTGAAAGTCGCGATGTACCCGACAAAATGTGCCGTTCCGAAATTGCTCCCGAACGTATTGGCCTTCCACACCGTAACGGACCCACTGGCGTGCAAAGCTGCCAAAAGATCGTTGGATGGTGAGATTGCCGTCTGCCGTATACTAGTAAACTTTTTCGTGTTAATACACGTCAATTCGCTTGGTTCCCTTAATAAGGACCATATTTGATCATTGGGGTTGTTGACCCGAAAGCAGGGATCCAGGGGGTTTTTTCTCCTCTATGTCTAAGCTCGTGCTCGCAGCTGTAAATGTAGGGTTAGACTCAAGCTGGGGTGCCATTTGGCTTGTGGAGCCTCGAGTATTGTTCCGTTGAGGACTATATCTAGCAGGGGGAGACGGCTCTGGCTGCCACAAATCTAGATCTCGGAATCCAGCTGATAGAGTGGTTGCGTCTTGCCTAGTGAGTAAATTCAGTCAAACCTAGCGCCAAGATTTATGACAAGACACGCTCACGTTTCTCGTTCCTTACGGTCTATTTCCTGATCATTCTGGTATTCAATGTCTTCACATACGGTTTCTGCATAAGTAGTGAGACTTTCCAAGTATCGCTGCAGCATAGGATTTGGAAGCTTGCTGCCAGCATCGATTTCAAGTTGTTCGGCTTGGTTGGAGAATGATCGGAGTCGTTCGATGTCTTCTCGAATCTTTGCTATTTCCTGTTTTATATCGAATGCATCTGCTCGAATGGCATTGGTATCTGCCTTGACCTGCCTTGTCAAGGCGCTGAAAGGTGTCAACTTTAAGTTAAACTTACGCTACGAAGACTCACAGTGTTATGGTTTCCAGCACAAGGCTCAAAGCTCCTCGATACGCCTCCAAGGATTGGCATAAGTTTGCAACATCATTTTTGCCAGTGGCAACCCAGCGAATATCACCAACACGTCCTCTATGCTTTTCTAAGACGGCGTCGATCTTGACCAATACTTCGTTACATTTGACGAGGATCCCTAGGATCTGTCGTTTCAAGCTTTCAGGGATGATTCTGTCATTCTCAACGTCTTGATCTCCTTGCAGAAGTTCAAGAACCATCTTCAATTCGGAAAGCTCGCGGACAACCTCAGCAAGGTCCCCGCGAGCCTCGCAGGATCTCACAAATGATGTGATGGCCAGTGATGTTTGGCCGATACTCCCCAGTAGAGAGAGGCACCCTGTCGTGATTGAGAGGGGATCCATCGTCGACGAAGGGTGGCGGGAGCTTGGCCTGTGGTGGACTTGCTTGAGAGCGCGACGTGGACTCTTTCCTAGGATAGAGAAACTGAGGTTGCGAAGGATCACTGGAATTCAAGTGTGGCTGAACAGAATGCCGCCCTAGGCCTGCCCGCCAATGAGTACCCCTACTGTTGCATACACATATGGCTGAGTGGAAGCCTTTCTTGGGTACATTTCTGTTGAGTTCAGTCAGTCAGTCAGTCTCGCAGCCCCTTAGATTAGAGCGAAGTCGAATATATAGTATCAATGTTGTCCTCGGTGCATGGTGCGTACAAATTACCACTGCCAAGGTCGTATCGCTCCTACCTTCATGTTTGAATGAAGAAGCGAATTTCAGTGGCCAAAATTCAAAGTATTAAAGTGTCCTGAGATAGGGTATAACTTCTAACACATTTCATAACCAAGAGAAGACCTCCATGACAGTCACGAGGTGCGAATGGCAGATATGGAGTCTCTTGTTCAATAGTTACACAAACCGTGGGCGGCATTTTAGGGGGGCGATCCTCCAGCTCCGACGACCTGCATGGCCGAAAATTTGTTATCAGCTAATTAAAGCCGAGTTCACAGCCCGACTTCAGCCTTGCCGACACAGCTCGCAGGCAATGTCCAATCATATTTCCTGGGGTCAACCACTTGGAGATGGGACGGGATATACCTGGCAACTCGTTTATCAGCTCAAGATGGGCAAGCATGCAGGCCATCGGAATTCGATTGGATGGAAGACTTCCAGCAGAACGGGCACTGATATTGCATGGACAAAGTACTCGCTAAGTCTTGACCCAGTCATCAATTCGTGCCATCTCTTATAGAGGACTGGCCCCCTCTCTACAACGCTGGCATTCGTGATTTTGATCATCTTTCACCATTATACTGCCGGGTTAATTTCATTACCTGATATACCTTCAACAACAACATGGCCCGCCCCGCTTCCATATTTGCATTCATCCTCATTGCAGTCATCGGTGCTACGGCCTATGACACGCGGGGATGGACAGCTCCTGATTTGGACAGACGATCGATCAACGCCGCAGGTGGATGGCCAGCAAATGCGTTTTACGGAACGAACAGCACCGAGTGCTCGGCAGGAAACACCTTCTGCTTTGGAGGGAACTGCTGCCCTAGCGAGCTTTCATGCGTTGGAACTGAAGATCCGGTGAATTGTGTTTGCTGTCCAGCAGGTTTGTTGACCACACTTCCCATTCTCCTACTGCGAGAAGAACAAAAGTGATAAAGGAAGAGCTTCTTCAGGAACGTGGCAAACTGATGGACTTTTACTAAATACATAGGCGTTTCATGCGAAACTACCTTCCAACAGAATCCAGTCTGTGCGAACAGCGAGTGGACGTTATGGAACGCTACTAGTCAAGGCGAACATGGTGGCTTCTTCTGCTGCGAAGAAGGCCAAATTGGTGATAACATTGGTGGCTGCTGGCCGCCGGGCACAGTGCTCGCTGCTTCGAATCAAGCTGTCCAGGTAAGTCGATTCAGCTTCTGAGTTCTCTGATACATAAGCGGATGGGTGTTGACAAACTTACTTGGTAGCTTGCCCCTGGCCGTCACACCACCGTGAATGTAACATCAACATCGACATCCAAGGTCAAATTGTCCCACAAAGCAATTATTGGTATCGCTATTGGCGCTGGAGTGGTGGTGATTCTCTTGCTGCTGGTGCTTGGTTGTTGCTGTTGGAAGTGCTGGTGTAAAGGTAGTCGCAAGGGGCGGCAGGAAGTTTACAATCCGTCCTATGAGCCCTATAGGCCAAGGTGAAAAATATATGGGTTAGGTCTGGACAACTCAAATGTTCGGAGTTTGTTTGTAAGGCCTTTGGTGAGCGAGATGGAGGGAAGTGTCAACTAACAGAGTATGCAAATTCAGGATATATCTCAGACGACATTGCGTAAAATGCGCTTCTAATAATGCAGTAAGTCGGCGTCGCCGCTCTGCTCAAGTTGAGTGGGTATCTCGTCTTCCAGTTCCCAGTCAGCTGCCCAATTAGTCATTGCTGCAAATGGAGGTGGAAAAATCACGAGTCTCAGTGCGAGAGGTCGAATATTGCCAGCAAACAACGGGGA
Organism: Hyaloscypha variabilis F; assembly: GCA_002865655.1. Taxonomy (NCBI): domain Eukaryota; kingdom Fungi; phylum Ascomycota; class Leotiomycetes; order Helotiales; family Hyaloscyphaceae; genus Hyaloscypha; species Hyaloscypha variabilis. Next base: position 199,842 of record KZ613938.1, on the reverse strand, counting down.
GGCCTTTATTTCAATCATAGGAAGAGGTTGACTTAGAGTCAGAGTCAGAGAGATGAATATCAACTAATATTAAATGAAACCTCCTGAAGCATCAGCTTTTCACAGTAAAGATTGAACAAGTCGGGATCCATCAGTCCAGAAACATAAGCAGAACCAACCATTCTATAACTTTCCGCACAGGGACGCAGAATTAATGGAGCAGTGCTTCCAAAGACGAGAGTTATGACGTCTCCCACTTCTATTTGAGAAGCACCAATTCCAACAAAACCAGCTTCTGAAGTCAGGACCTTACGACCCAAGAACTTACCCTTTAGCATCGTTGAAAGACGAGCGAAAAGACCGTTGTATCTACAACCTCTAATCGCTATAGCGATCTCAGGAGACAAAGATTCCCGATCCATCAGCCTAGCCCATACTTCCTCGTCTTCTAAGCCGGGGAATAGCTCTCCAGTGTCGACTGTACTTTTCGTAAGAGTCTGTACCACGGTCTCTTCATGCTTCAATCCGCTGAATGGTTTTAATGGATGATGCGGCGGTATTGGACGGTCAATCGCCTTTAAGATCAATTCCTCAACATCTCTGAGGAATGGAACTATCTCTTCAATGTTGCTGAACTTATTAGGGGTCGGAATCGCATTGTCGACAATATCGAGGATGATACCCTGAAGCACCAGGATGCTTTGGTCGAGCTTGAATGGATTCCTAGTCTGTTTTCGCCATGGTTTTCCGGCCTGAATCGTCCTGTGGTCCTGCCAGCCTCGAATTGATTGCGATGCAAAGTCAGGTACCCATGACGGAAATCCATTATCATCACCGTGAAAATTGAGTGTTGGTAACAATTCTGATAAAGTCCGCTCTGTATGCTGCTTCCATAACAGGTAGCCCACTTGCTGGTAAATTTCCATAGGCGCTAACTCGTAGTCAAGGGTTATTTGTTTTCGGTCTTGCGGGTCAAGCAATCCGAGCAACCCGTAAATAAAATCTCGAGGATCTGTTGCTGCTGAGTTTCGAAGGAGATAATGGATAACATCGCAGAAGGGCAACGCTCTCCTCTCACAAAATGATTTCCGGATACGATGTAATGCGATAGGGTGGATACCAATGTTAGCGTCACTCTCATCGAGCGAACTAGTGACCTTTTTTCTGCAGTCTTCCCATTTGTGCTCGATATCAGGGTAGTTCCATGATCTTGGAAATGACAGGAAGCAACTGAGCAGGTGGCTCCAAGCAATGATCTTGCATCCGCAGCAAAAAACAGGCTCTTTCGTGGCAAGAACAAACTCCTGTCGCACCCATAAACGTTGCCACCATTTCCTCTTGCATAGAACTTGCTTGAAGATAACATCCACCATAATCTCTTCTTCGAATGGCCGTCTATTGGAGATCTTTAAGTCTTTGAGCCGTTCCCGGAAGGCTGTTGAGTTCATCAGATCAAACGCGTAGTCTGTATATTCAGTTCCTTCGCCCAACCAAATGACGACATTTCTGGCACTAGAATAGATGTCGTCCATCATCTGAACTTGCTGGCTCCTCTCCAGCAGATCCTGTTGGTTGATGCAGACCGCATCGGCCCATATTGTCTGGGGGTTCTGGTTGAGTAATTTTGTATGAGATGCTGTATAGTGTCTGAGATTCTGCAGACAATTTGCGAGGCTTTTTGGAACTGTGATAAGGAGCTGATTGACGATAATTGTTGTCGTGTCATTTGCATCACCCCAGACGTATGAGAGCGCATTGAAGGAGGCGGCTCCGTCAAAAAGCGATATAGTCTTCATGGAACATTCCACAGGGCTGTCATCGCGGCCCTCACAAAGGACCAGAACCCTGACCTCTCTCCTCTGACGATTCAGGGGGAGATCATCATATAGATTGCGTTTATTATCAGAGAGGGCCATCTGAACTGGCAGATCACAATTCGATTTTCGATTCGATCGTGGATCCCTAGAAACAAGTCTTCAAAGCGCGTGGTGACAAATACATATATGTATGTGTGTTGGCAGTTTGGAGAGTACCTGATTTGCTGCGGCGCTGATGGTAGCCGGTGCAATCTAATCCTCAGGCAGCAGTCCCGATTCACATGTGACACGACACCCTCGCGTGCATTAGCGCAGAAAGTCAACTGATGTGGGAACGTGGAACGTATGTGTATTACAGCAAGTTATACCCTCTCGATTTGTGTGTGGAAAGTATAGAACTTAGGGTCGTGGGTGGATAAATGACAACAGCGATAACGTTGAAAATATAGAGAACGTCGGGATTTGGCTTCCACGAGTCCCGAGTTTGCGTTTCCCACCAGAAGTGATAAACGTAATTCACAGGGTTGAAGTCTCTGAACTCGCGACCACAGTGAAGGAAACTATACTTAGCACGGGGCTTTGCCCAGTCTTAAGCTCTGGACGTCGCGGCTAGATTTGATTGCCTTTGAGAGGCGAAGGAATAATTTGAAGTCAGTTTATATATCAGAGCGCAAGACTAGCCATCGATGTTCTGCAAAACGGGAGGAAGGAATTGATGTTGCTTAAGGGCATGACCTAAATTGAGAAGTTACAATTTCCTTTTCAGGTACGGTTCTACCGCCCACAAGTAAAATAGCGAAGCCGAATGAAACTTCCTCCACTGGCATTAGGGTATAAATGAGGTCCGACCACGCGTTGAAGCTAAGCTATAACAATAGTAAAGTATGCGACAACAAGGACACCTCTGCCTTGCGCAGCCGGTTTTGCCAACGCAAAGGTTTAATACAGAAGATAATTCACACACAGGTAGATATTATGCAATTCACAGAACTTGGCATTCCGAAGTGGGCTTTATCCTTCTAAATTTGGTGGACAGTCAATGACAACAAAGAGATAGTTGACAACAATCTCAATGATCTCAATTTCTGTCTGTCTCTCCTTTACACACCGACTCCGAGAGAAGCAAAAGTAGCATCTCGTCGGGTCACAGCAGAAAACGTAGAAAGACTAAGAACTGGCATATAAAAGCATAATAGAGAGCCGGCGTGGCACCCCACCGGAACAGAACCTGTTCTCTTCTTCTCTCTTGTTTTGAGGTGATGCCTCCCCTAATTGAGAATCCCGCTCAATTTATACCTGCAGGACAACAAGAAAATTTTCATGCAAGTTCAAGTAGAGAAGCTTCTACAAGTATGGAAGATGTTGAGCAATCGTGCTAGGGTAGGCTTCCTGCTATGAAGAGAACCCCCACAAACGCAAGAGGGTGAGTTTCGCAGGAGAGAAAGGGGCTATAAATTAAGTTGCCAAGCAGCACAGATGCTACATACCAAGCCAAGATGCCCGTCTCAAAAACGAGACATGGGAGAGTGTTGAGATGGGTTTGTATAATTGGACTTGCGCTTCTCTTCTACGCCCGAAGAGCATTTTGGCGGCTCAAATCAACAAGCGGCCGGGCTCAAGGAGGAGTACAGCGAACTGAATTTTGTTTGAAAGATTGGGGCGGGACGAATGATAGTTCTAGTAATATTGACAAGAGAGCAGACTTGACAGCAAAATGACCCACTAATTTGAACCACAGCAGAAGAGGAAGAAGCAAAGAAAACACTTTGCTCTCTTCACAGTGCTTCACAACAATGGGACAACGAAGAATGACGTCTTAGAAAATGGAAAGTTAAAGATAAGGACAAACCCAACTAACAGTCCAATCCATGTGTCCTTGGAGTTTATGGATCAAGGCGCAAGTTGTGAGGTATTTATGTGCATGGAGACGAGGGCATAAGGTGTATTGCGAAGGTATGGGATATCCCAAATGTTTCGCATTCCTTCATCATATGCTTTCTCTGCATTTTATGCTTTCTCTGCTTTTACCAGCCATGATATATGCAATGCTCTTCCATTGTCGACGTAACGCTAATGCCTGGAACATCCCATCTGAGCAAAAACGCAATGGTATACCCAATGCCCATCCCAAACGCCATCCAAATATGCCATCACTCAAACTCCATCTCCTCATCCTCACTCCCCTCTCCACCACCCTCTTCCTCTTCCCTCTCGCGCCTCGCCACCTCCCTAGAACTTCCAAGCTTCCGCAACCCATCCAATACCCCCAAAATAAAGCCCCTCCCCTCACTAACCTCCATAGCACCCACACCCGTCATCTTACTAACCCCTCCTCCCTCCCCTTCCAACCCCTTCACAGACCCCCTCATCTTACTCATCCTCACCTCCCTCAAATCCCTCAACAACCCTCTCACCCTATCCGGTTCCGGCACATCATCACTCGCAGCCTCCAGCAATATCTCCCCGAGCTCCAGCCAATGATACGGCAAGTAATCCGGCGGCGCGTCCGCAGTCGAGGAAGGCAGGAACGGCGGAGAGATGTGGTCTGTAGGTGATATGCGAGACGTGATGGGGTGTGGGTGCGGTGGTGGCGGGGAGAAGGCGAGGGGTGAGGTTTCGGTCTCGTGTCGGAGGATTCGTTCGAGGGAGGAGGGGAGGAGCCAGGGAGGTGGGAGGATGTTGGCGCGGCGTTGGCGTTTGAGGAGGAGGGCGAGCCAGAGAGGGAGGGGGGCGCGGTGGGGTGGGCGGAGAGTGGGTGTTGGGCCCTGGGTGGTGGGATGTTAGTGATGAGATTGAGGGAAGATGGAGAGAAGGGAGTGTGTGGTGGGGTGGATGGCGGGGAACGCACAGAGAGGAGATTCAGGCTTTCGAGACGTTGCCGTGGAACAACAGTCACCATTTCCATTTCACAGAGAAAAGCAACCTCCATTGGCGTGAGGCCAGCCTGCAGAGGTAACGCCATAATCGTTGGCGCCTGTATCTCGTGTTGAAGTTGGAGTTGAGGTCGAACGCGGTTTGACGAAAGGAGACGCGATTTGTTGATGCCTGAAGGGTGAGGTTGGGGTGGTCAACTTTCGTCTCTCTTGACGACATCTCTTCGTCCCCATCCATCTCATGAATGTTTTCAAGTTCATCACCATGCATGCTCCCGCGTTCTATCGGTGGCCGGCACCATCCGATGTCTTCATGATGAGAAGTCGTCTGTACACACGTTGAATCAACCCAGAATGATGAGTATCGACAGGAACTTGATCGACCGAAGCTGCCGAATTTGGGAATCTGGGAGAGGACAATGTAGGACAATTATCTCTATGGGTGGAAATGGAATATGACCTCGTAATCTCACGAGATACCATTTCTAAGTTTCTGAGGAAATGGGAAGATGGAAGATGGAAGCTAGCGTCAAACTCAGCTCAGCTCTCTCCAGCCGGCGAGAGGCAGCTATGAGATTTCTGGAAAGGTTCTCGAATTGTCTAGCTCGTTGCTCTTAGATACTGAGTAGATATTCTGCAGATCAATTTCTTGGATCCGACATTGGTTGCTTAACAACGATCGTTGTACGACTTGATGGACATCCGGATACCTGCTGTATCTGTGATGGCAGTGTGGTACAACCTGATCATCTGGTGTTTTTTGCAGAACGACTTTGGTAAGGTTCTTGAGGTTGCTGTGTTTTCTTCCGTCCTTGCTGATGAGAGGGAGTAAGAAGATAATTTCAATGTATGCAGCTGGAATCCTATGGAGTTGTCGAGTGGCAATGCAAAGCTGCTGATATCATTGAAGATATGAAAGCACATTCAATTAATGCAATTTCGTTCTTTCCCAATTGCAACGGTATTATGTGTGCAAGCTCTGGCCAGACAGGAGTATGGCGCTCCATCGTTCTTTCCATTTTGTCGACAAGCGAGTGCATCTCGACCTGTCTCCCTCGCACAACGATCCCTCTCCAAAACGTCTCCCTTCACTCCTCTTCGTGCCATCTCTGCTCACAAGGGGGGCACAGAGACACACACACATAAAAGATATACCGAGACCTTCATTTCAACGTCTTTCACCATGCGCAACTGGGACAGTGATTCTCCTGCGGGCTCCGTCTCCCAACCCTCGAGCAAGCCAAGCACCCATAAGCTGAGTGAAGCCGACACGATCACTATGGCTCTCGATTCAGCAACTTCGACTGATCTTGAACCATCGCAGGCCAACAACAGCGACAAGGAGAAAGATCTCAGCAGCTTGGCCGCACTTCCCACTACTCTCACTGCCCCAACACCTCCAGCACCCTTCACCGACGCTGCGACGAAGAAGCTCCTCCGCAAGTTGGACCTCCATCTCATCCCATTCCTTGCACTTCTCTACCTGTAAGAACCTCCAGGCTACAAATGCCATCTGCTAATCATTGTAGTCTATGCTACCTCGACCGTACCAATATCGGCAATGCGCGTCTCGTCAACCTCGAGGCGGATCTCGGGATGAAAGGCTTGGATTACAACATCGCTCTCTCTATCTTCTTCCCATTCTACGTCGCCGCCGAGATCCCAAGCAACATCATGCTCAAGCAAACTCGTCCTAGCATTTGGTTCACATTCATCATGTTCTGCTGGGGCACGATTATGCTATGCATGGGTTTCGTACACAACTTCAGCGGACTGCTTGCCTGCCGTGTCTTCCTTGGCATTGCAGAAGGTGGACTTTTCCCGGGAGTCAGCTACTTCATCACACTGTGGTATCGTCGAACGGAATGCGGATTGCGTATCGCGTTGTTCTTTTCTGCTGCAACTATAGCGGGCGCTTTCGGTGGGCTGCTGGCACGCGCGATATCTGATATGAATGGTGTGGGTGGCAAAGGAGGTTGGTCGTGGATCTTCATCCTAGAAGGAGCCATTACTCTCGTCGTTGCCAGCTTCTCTTATTGGGTCGTCAATAATTTTCCGGCTACGTGAGTGCCTCTAAACATCTTCCATTCTAGACTAACAGTCTGCAGTGCCAAGTTCCTCACTCCTAAAGAACGAGTCGAAGTCCAGCGAAGAATGGATGAGGACGGTGGCTTCTCTGACGACTTTCATCTCAAATATGTCATTCAAGCTCTCCGGGATTGGAAGATCTGGATCAACATGTTCATCACCATTGGACTCTTCACACCCCTCTACTCAATCTCGCTATTTCTCCCCACAATTCTCAAGGAGCTTGGTTATTCAGCAAACGCATCTCAATTGATGACAGTCCCAGTCTACGTCGTTGCCTGCTTTTGCACAATTTGTGGGAGCTTGGCCTCCGACAAATTTGGACAGAGGGGGCCATTCCTCATAGCGTTTGAGCTAATCGCCATCACGGGTTTTACAATGTTGATCAGCAGCGGAACACCTCGCATTCAGTACGCGGGGACTTTTTTCGCAGCTTCTGGTAGGTCATCTTCGCTCTCAATGAATTCAGCATTGATCAGTGGCATTTACAGGTATCTTCCCACTTGTTCCGTTGATTGGCGCATGGAACAGCAACAACATCGGCGGCAGTCTCAAGCGTGGCGTCGGCATCGCAATGCAAGTCGGCTTTGGCAACCTCGGAGGTGCCATCGCCGGATTCGTCTATGTCTCAACAGATGAGCCCAGGTGATTTGCTTCTCGAGCTGATTCTCATCGTGTTGTGCTAATTTGTTCCAGATTCATCAAAGGCCACGCTATTCTCATCGCCTTGATTTCCATGTCCTTGAGCCTGACGACCTTCATGACATGCTACTACCGCCGTGAGAACGCACGTCGTGATGTCGTTCTTCGAGGCCGCAACATGACGATTGGGGATTATAGCAATGAGATGAAGTATGAGGAACGCGAGATGGGCGATGATGCTGGCTTTTTCAGATACGCTGTTTAGATATTTATCGTATGGGGGTGTCTTGTTTCGCATCGCTGTGGCTTGTAGGGATGGTCTCGTTTATGGGTTGAAGGTAGCTTTATAGAGACCAGCGATGGGTGCTGTTTCTTCTATGTTACAGATGCGCAAAATCATAAAATTATCAACTTTTCTACTGGGAGAGAACATATTTAAAGCTCTAGAGAGTCTGTATTTCCGTTAAATTTTATAAGTTCTTTGGGAAGTTCATTGAGGATTTACTGAGTAATAGCTGGAGAAAGTGCTTGAATTGGTTAGAGACTGAAACCTAAAGGCTAATATAAGGCTCTGGTATCAACTCGTTCTTTACTTTAAGAAACCTTTCTCGGAGCTCAGGAAAAATATAGCTGAACTTAGCTCCCCCGGATGTTAAGGCTAGTAAAAGTGTGTTATTTCTTCGGCTAGTTTGGACGAGATAATAGTTAGGAAAGATCTCCGCTAGGAGATAACTCTCTTGTTAGGGGCGAGGGTTTTCTTATCTTTCTTGTGTGACTTCTTAACTTCCGGAACCTGTAATTATACATTCAGCACGAAGAAGGCCGGCTATGAAGATACGTTCCGTGGAGAACAGGGCAAGCGCGATGGCTTGTAATACTTTTGGATGGACACCTGTTACTTCTTCTCATAAATGCCTACCCACTCTCCCCAACCTATCATACTCCCCTCACTCTCGCCACGAAAACCCCCTACCGTCGCGAATTCACTCAGCGACCCCGAGTCCACAGTCCTGGATAATGCTATCACTTGGAAGTGTATCCTGTGCATACTCTTTGGTGGCCTCCATACTTTCCCATCCATATCGGCGTACTTGAACCCCCCAACGAGGCCCCGTTCCGCGACCCGAATCCACTCCAACCTGCCCTTCTTATCTTTTACAATATCGTTTGCACTGATCGTGGTCTTATGCGGCGGGATGACATAATAGATGCCTATAGCTTTCGGGCTCGATCCAAGTTTGCCGGCATCCAGATCTTGGACAATGAGAAGGTACTCCTTGATCCTATTCAGCCTTTGAGCAAGCACCTCGTCTTTTTCGTCCACCTCGAAGTGCCAGGTCAGCGTTGGAAACAGTTCTGCTGGACTATCGGCTGTCGCGATGCTGTTCAAGTTTCCGACTTGGCCGGAGGGCCCACAGTCGGGAGAAGAGACGTTGATAATAGGTAGAGGATTGAATTTGAAGTCGTAATGATCGCGTGTCCATAGCTTCTCCACCGGACCAGGACTGTCAAGTTTGTTCTTTGAAGAGAAAAATGATGGTGCCATGTTGGTGACCAACGATAGAATCGTGGACCACTAGCAGAGCCCCGGGGGCCTAAAACTATCCTTGAATAATGCTTATCTGAACAAAAATAGTGTGCGGCAGAGCAAGTAGTCCAAGTCGAGGCAAGTCTACTTGAGATAGTCGGTGCAGCCGAGGCCCAAATCCTAGTGAGAGTTGAGTGCGAGCAGGTCTTCCCACTGTACGTTATAATAAGTAGCGAAAGAAACTACGAGCAAAGCGTTGAGGCGCGAGGTCACTTTCATGTACTCGGCGAGCTCGGTAAGCAGTCTTCGCGTTATCGTTTTATCCACCATAATTCTGTGATGTGATTGACGGAGAAGTACGAGAAGTACGGCACGACGGCTGTGACGTGCCGATCATTCAATGTAACCATATGAGGCAGGCGATAAGAAGCGGCTTGGCGAAGGCGAACACCTGGATCGCGATGCCTAAATAGGAAACGAGCGAAAGCAAAAGAGGCGCGCTACGCCTGGTTGGTAAAAGACGTTAAGATACTTCTGTGACATTAATGATTTGGCAACTAGCAAGCACTAAGATCGACTGAATCCGTATACGACACTTAACTTCTCTGCCTTACTCTAGTATCTCGGAAAATTATGTTGGGCAAGCACCACATTATGCACAGACAGGAGACGTCGTTGTGGTAATCCACGGAGCACCAGCGCCGTTCGTGGTGCGACGTATATTTGGGCGACGCATTCTCACTGTCGGATGTTGCTATGTAGATGGCGTTCTGAAAAGGGAAGTGTTGAAGTCCGATCGATTTCACGCTGAAGTTATTCGAATGGTATAACTGCTGGTTTCGCATCAGTGGTACGCAAAGTAAACATTCCACTGAGGCCAGGATGAACATGTCAAGTTCCTTACTTGAAGAGCATTGAGATAAAACACGAGTCAATAAACAGCCATATCAATCTATACTTAACTCGATGTAACTATTCTATCGAGGTCAGTTCTCGATTGCGAATGCGATTTTGCAGAAGGAATATGCCAGCCTGAAGCTGCAATGGAAGACACTTCAAGTTTTAGCAGAGAGTGCGATGTCTCATATCTCAGCGTATATTTCATCGGAAGGTTGAGGTAAATTCGTATCTAGAAGATGATGCTTGTGGATAGAGAATGGGTCAGAATATATGAGCATTATCATAGGGGGCTGGCGTAGCATTGAAACATAATAGCGTATTCGGTAATCGTTTTATTGACAACTATACGATTCCAGCTTTTGGTTTGTTTTGAATCTCGAGGATCAAATAGTCACCGTTTATTTCTTCGAGCCCTGCCCAAGATTACGGTACTGAATATCTGGCCTTGCTTCCCCCGGGTCTTCTTTAGATTCTCCGCCTGGTTTGCCTGTTCCATGACTAAAGGCATAGTGGGGATTTTGCGGAAGTTGGGTTTGATGGTGAACTTTTACGGTTATTCTGAATAGGTCGAACTCAGGCATCGTTATGCTGGCTGATACCCCATAATTATATCGCTGGTCCGGATGTAGAATATCTATAATGCGGTCCTCGTCGGCTCTGGGGCATAATATAGAGAGACTAAAAGGGTCTCCTAGTGGGCCGTATTGCTCAATACTATCAAATGGATCAATGAATTCCTCTGGTTTAGGACTATTCTGCAGACTAGCCTCTGTATAGAGACTAATATGGAGCCGAGAAGCACTCAGGTAATCACAGACTAAGATGATATGCCTGGTGTCCTCACTGGATGTCCCCTGCTTTGAATTCAAGGGCGAAATTGGCGATGTCACGGAGAAACGCAAGAAGCACCGAAATCGAGAAAAGTCATGCGTGGAGAAGAACTTCTCGTTGGCATCCCAATAGGTCTCGGGGACAGCCTTGATATTGTGTACTCTGCACGGCAGGGTGTCCTTTGGGAACTCGAACCAGATACGACGAGATGGTCTCTCATCCACCATAGATCTCTTGAGCAGCTCATCTGCAGTCGACGCGAGGAATATGGGTTTCAGGGGGGTACCAGGTACGATTTCACCTGGAGCCGTTAGATGCGGCAAGTAGCGGAGGTAGGTGTCTAGAGTTCGTCTCAAAAAGATTCCGATTCGTTTTGGATCTCCGCCCCCATCTTTTCGATAGCAATGCAAATCCATAACATAGGTTCCCGCGCCAATATACTGCAGCCTCGTGACTATTTTCACCCCTTTGTTCGTCATGCTAATCTCGTCCCTGAAGCAAAACTGATCATAGTTGAGTGACACTGTCCCAAACTGAAGAAATTCAGCCGGAGACTCGGCCAGTATTCCACGAAATCCCGTGTTAGCTCTAGCTTCCCAAGCAAAGAGAGACAGGTCGGTTGTATTCTTAAGAATTTCCTCTTGAAGCCGGATAAACGCCTTAGACCCTTCGCCGTAGATCATGGGCATATTGACGTCGAAAATTCCCATAAGACAGTATGCATGGTCTTCGATACGCGTAGTCTGTCTTCCTGCCACCCAAGACATCCTCTTGGCAAGAGGAATCGCCCGCAACAGCACATAGCCGTTAAGTACCCAATGGTCAATTCCGGTGATGTTCTCGATATCTTGAGCAAGGTCCTCCTTCGTGCCTATGGGGTTCCATTCCTCGTCGAGGAAAAGTAGATTCTTCGGCGCGATCAGTTCCTGAAGAGTCCAGCCCCGTTTAAACCATCGACATTTCCGCAGGTCATCCAACACTATCCTCTGCCCACCCGAAGTGAAATCAGAGAGAAAAGCAAAGCACACAACGGCATTCTTGTACCAGCTAAACATCGAATTAATGGCCTCCGAAAGCTCAGCGCTGGAAGTCTTGTCGATGCAGCAAGTGTCGACCCAGACGTACTGCAAGCCATTTTGGATCGCCATCCTGCATGTCGCTTCGATCTTCGTAAACCCTTTCTTGGTTCTGGCAAATGAAAGGTCTTGCATGTCTTGAAATGAAACTTCGTCATCAGCCCAGGTATGCGATAGAATGGCATAGGGCTCATCCACTGGATCCGGGAACAGCCCAAGCTTAAGTGTTCGCGCATTGATGAGCCTCATGTTGTCTGTTTATATATGCTGCTTTCTGGGCTAGCTGGGATGGTTGAGAGGATCAGATAGCGTGTTGAGAGCCTCTGGTTCAGTTTCGCGCGAGACTACCAACACAAGGAAGAAAGCCAGACGAGCTGAGCTGAGTTGAAGCGGGGCGAGGCGGTGAAGATTAAGATCTCGGTGATGAATGCCTTGCCCGACGCTCGGTAAGCATAAATCAGGCGCACACCAAATCACGTGGCCAATTAGTAGTTGTAGAGGTTGCATGGTCCGTTTCCAGCTTAGTATCCCCGGCTGCTGTGATGCAATATAGCAAAAAGAAATCGCTATGGAGGTACAATAACTATACGCCTCCAAAGTCTTAGTATGCCGTAATAAGAGATTTCCTGGTTCCTTATTTACGAAAGTCGGGGCACCTAGTGAGGAAGTCTTCCTCGTATTCGCGTAAACACCGTATCGGCATTCGCGCGTATTCACCGTACGCAAGCTTACTTGACGCAGGATTATTCAAACACCATTTTATACATTAAGATCAAACGATCGTTCGCAGCTTGCGTACTGTGAATACGATGCAGGGACTATAGGAAAACTCTCCACTCGTTCTCTCAAGTGCGGGGTACATAGAACATTATCCCGACATCGCGAGCTTTGTACACGATCAAGTGGACGGAGTGGACGGGGACCGCGCTCAGGAATACGAGTGAACCACTCTCAAATTTCGTCTATTTCTTCTTCTGGGGAAGTGGGGTTAGATTCTATAGTTCCTGTATTTCTAGAAGGGGTTTTTCTTGATCTTGTCGTTTTTCCACTTCTAATTTCTTCCTCCACTTCCTTCCAGAGTTATGGGTAGCTAACTTGCTGTACTCGCTCACTACCAGTCTACCTTCAATCTTTCTTGGATGAAAATCATGTTCAATATGCGAATGAAATGGCAGCCTCTGTTTTATCCGGCAATACTCATCCACCTAGTTTCTTGTGTTGCGAATGCACCCACTAGGTAGTCATCTGTGTCTGTCAAGTTCAAACTTTAACACTAACACGGTTGGAAGTTCACTATGCTCACCCGTGGGCCTGGCACTTGGCAGCACACCTTCATCCCAAGTTGAACTTATCCAAAAGTTCCAGCTCACCCCATCCACACCTCTTGCAACACTAGACTACGGCCACGAAGTTGCCGGATACCCGTGGTTTAACGTAGAATCTGTGAGTGGCAAGGTTCAAATCGAAGTGAAATACTCCGAGGAATTCAGTGGCCTCAACAACAACTTTTCAGATGGACCTTTTTCATTTGCTGTCGGCCTCGCGAACACGTATCGTGTCGAAACCTTTGAGGTTACTGAGACTGGCTCGTTCCAAGCGTACCTTATCCAAGGAGGACAGCGTTGGCAATCTATCCGCCTTCTAACTAGTGGAATCATTACTTTCTCTTCCATCGGGTTCCAGGCTTCAATTTCTGCCATTGATGTACAAAACTAGCCAGGAACATTTAACTCTAGCGTGGCCGCGTTGAACGATATCTGGAAACTCGGTGCACGTGCAGCAAGTGCAGCGTGCGTCGAACAGGGTACCCAGAAAGCAATCTGGGATGTTGGCTCGGATGGAACTCTCGTCAGAGGTATGAGAGCCGCGAATAGTATCCAGGGTGCCTTTTTTGAAGACTACACTTTGGAGTTTGATGCCAAGATTGAGAGAGCTGGATTCGGCTGGGCTGTCGTAAGTCAACTTCTAATCAAGTTTGTCAAGTTTTCGAAGCTGCTAATGTTTTTTCAGGCACACCCTTTTACCTCTCCTACGGAAAGCATCCAGCTAAATTTGGTTGGAGACCTGCCGGAAGATACAACTTTCGTCAATACCAACAAGTCCCTGACACCCCCGAATTCGGTTTTGTTTGGTTTTGGATACTCTCTCATCAATGTGATGACCCTCACTTCGTACCGTCTCGACAACTTCCAAGTTCCTTTCTCAATAAAGGAGAATACTTGGTACACATTTAAAACAGTACTTTCAGGAGGCGCATATCTTTCAGTCTCTATCAACGAAACTTTGATCTTCAATATCTCACTAGCAAACTACTTTATCGGCGGCAGCTCAATCCCAACCGTGGGTTCCTTCGGGTTTGGCGGCTGGCAAGATCAAGCAGCAACTATCAGAAATGTCTCAGTATACGATACCGCAAACCAGACCCAACTCTACAGAAACTCAATGACAGACCCTAACATCGTGCTTCCAGAGTACGGAGTCCACGAAAACTATGCTTCTGTATGTATGGATGGCGCCAAGCGTGACCGGCTCGTCTGGCTTGGAGATCTCTCTCACACTACCCGAGTTATTGCTGCTAGCACATCCAGGAACGATATCATAAAGAGCACGTTGCAGTATTTCCTCGATTGGCAAACAGTTGATGGTTTCCTCCCATTTGCTGCTCCGCTCGGTTATGATAGCTCGTCTGCCTCCACGGCTTTTGCATTTGGTGTCGGAGCTGCATCTGGAGTTGATCTCTATGGCATAGTTCTAGCAGATTACCAGATCTTAGGCCTGCTAGACTTCGCAAACTACATCTCCGCAACCAACGATTTGGCTTTCGCTATGCAGACATTCCCGAAATGGGAACACCTGACTGGCAGTTTGCTTGGCTTGATTAACTCAACGACGGAACTTGTAGATCTTTCGGTTGCTTTCCTCGGACCAGGAACAGGCGGTTCGGCATTCAACTGTGCATTCGTGCAAGCTCTCAACAAAATGGCGGAGATCGCTGCTGCGATCAACAGCACCTCTGCTTCCAAGTATCAAACAGCAGCGACAACGCTAAGTAACGCCATCAATAAAATCCTCTGGAATCCCACCCTCGGCATCTACAGTATCTCGCCCGCTTCTCTAGACGATTACGGCGTAAGCAGCATGGGATTCTGCATTACCTCTGGCGTTGCAAATACCACTCAAGCCTCACAATTCCTCTCTCAACTCCCAAATCTGAAGCTCGGACCGGGATACAAAGATTCTTCGCAAGTCAGCTCGAATGATTCTTCCATCAACATCTCACCAAACACCAACGGTTTTTTGCTCGAAGCGCTACTTTTGCAAAACACTACTAGTTCTAGCATCACGGCGTTGGAGCTCATGAAGAGTCTTTGGTCTCCCATGGTTAACGATGAGGAGACGACGACAGGTGCGAGTTGGGAGTATGTTGATTTGCAAGGTAATCCGGGACTGGGATTGTATACTAGTCTGAGTTATCCATGGGGTGGTGCTCCCACTTATCTATTGACAGAGTATGTTACAGGCCTCCAGAAGGCAGAGGGCGTTCGGGGGTATGGGTATGGAAGCTGGGTCGTTGATTCGTCTGCTGGTGTGGCGATGGGGTTGCAGGATTCTAGTGCGAGGGTTGTTACGGCGTTCAATGGGAGTTTGAGCGTGCAGTGGACTATTGAGTGGAGTTCAATGAAAGGTTTTATAGAAGCACCTGTTGCAACTAGTGGAATTTTCATTTTCGGTGGGAAGAATGTGGTGTTGAATGGACGGGAGGACTATACTTTTACTTTGAGCATAACGTAGTTTCTAGGAAATAGACAACACAATTTAAGTTTTGAAATAGAATCGATGGCTCATACTGGGCCTCAGAGTTCACCAGTCCCCTTCCCGCCTTCCTTCTTCTCCCCACCACTAACCATCTTCCAAAGTCCGCCTATGGCGCCGCTGATTGCGCCGATCAAAGGATTCGGACCCTGCGGAGGGTATTTCTTGCCATCTCTTTCGATCTTGGGTTCACACTGTCTCATCTTTTGTCAGGATTCCAAGGTGATGAGATTATAAATGAGGAAGGACGAGAGGACAGGAAACGTACGGTACACCGCTGGGAAGACGGAATGCTGTCCATTACGCCCGGCACGTGGGCACCGCAGCCTGACCAGGTCGCTTTCTCTGTAGTATTCATCAGTTCTTGTGGAACGCATTGAAAATATGAGGTTAATATACGCATAGCGGCATAACCAGGGATACGGATGGAGACATACGGCATGTGGAGCAAGTGGTTTTCATGCACATCTTGGTTCTGGTTCTTTGAAGCCTTATGTTATCGAAATCAAAGATGAAACGTGTCAATCAAGACGATGTATCAGTTCCTAATAGGTGGAAACTTTGTGAAGAGGCCGTGGAGAGGCAGGGAAGCTGTTATATAAGTCGTGGTCGCCGATGTAAGGATAAACTTAGACATCCGCTTGTGGCGTGCCGGGATCTACAAGCGATATGCACAACAAGAGTTATAACACGATTTTTTAGCGAGCGCATTAGATCGCGTTTTCCAGAAATCGCGATCTCAGCGGCCTACCTACCACGTAACCACCATGTAACTTAAGCTTATTTCCTCTTATAGAATTAAAGAAGAGCATTACTCGATTAATTTAAGCCCTATCACATGCCCCCTAGATACGTAGTTCTTAAGATATTTAGAAAGGCGCGGGAACTCGATTTCTAGGCCTCGCGCGGCCCCACATGGCCCCGCGCTTCCTAAGCCTCGTCTAGCCCTCTCGATTTCTAAGCTCACGAGCGCCCTTTCTTAATTTTCTTAATAGCCACCCTTCTAGGGGATATACCCTATAGCTTAAAGTAATTATAGACTACGCCCCCTTCTTTTTATAAGAGGAATTTTATTTAAAATAAGAGATAATTATAAGGTCGGTGAAAAACTGAAAATTTACACCAAAATCAGCGGGCGCGAGACGGGGCACGAGACGAGAAAATCGATCCTAGACGGCGTTACGATTTATTCTATAACCACGTATCTAGATTCTAAGCGCTATAGTATAAACTACTTAGGATATATGCCCCTATCTTTCTATAAGAGGATTAATTAATTACTTATAATTTGGGCTTAAGGCCGGCCATTTTCTAGATCGTAGGTTTGGTGTTCTCGTATGCCCGCACGGATCTGATGCGCTCGCTAAAAAATCGTGTTATAACTCTTGTTTTGCATATCGCTTGTACGGGAGGCAAGATTAGCGACCTCGCCGACTAAAAGGGGGAATCATGTGATCATTTCTCTGATGTAGACTTATGAAAGGTTCAATCCTCTGCTATAGATGACGTGGAAGGATGGTTGTGCAAGTCTTAATTATTGACTCTTGGATACTCTCTAATTTCAGCTTAGATAAGGAGGAGGATTCTCGAAGATTGGCAGTGTATAATCGTGCGTTCGAAAGCATATCTTAATAGTTACTAAACGTTATAGAATTGTTATAAAGTCAGACATCACTGACTTTCAGCATTCAACTACTCCTTGGAGACGACATCTTTACTCAGGACACCTTCAGCATCTGTTTACGGTGTTTTAAGAGGACGTAACCTCGTCACACAGCTCGTCACCTTCTCGCTCACCGAGTCCACCACCCCTTTCACCGCACTCCAAATCTTCCTAATAAACTCCGGAATAGCACCATAAAGCCCCTGATCCTTATCTGCCATAAGTTGAAAAGCCTCCATAGCAATGTTCATCCAGCGTATGTAGAAGTCAGCTGCATACTGTTGATCCATTGCTGGCATCGCACTGATGATCTCCATAGCCTTGTCCCTGTTCCCCTTTATGGTATTCGTGATGTACTGCGCTGCCTTTTCATTGATGCGATCCAGGTTCTGCGTCCACTCGGAAATCTGCTGCTGCTGGGAGAGATTATCGGGGATTTGGACTCGCTTGATGTCGCGGCCGAGCTCAACGGTTGCTGTATCGTTGGCTTGGGTTGAGAGGATGTTGAGGTTGGTTAGCTGGTCTAGATCGCTGTCTGAAACACCCTGTGCCTTGAATGTGGCGATATTTGGTGCTTGGTGGACGTGGAAATAGCTGAAATCTCCTGTGTCGCTGGAGTAGTTTGCCTGGGAGACGTGGAAGTGAAGCTTGTCCTTCCAGTCAAGCTTGACCAAAGACGTATCTGCCATTTTCTTTGTGGTTCTAAGAGCATATCAGTCAATATCCTTGAAAGAAGTCCTTGCTTCCACATATTGAAGATGCAATGGACGAGATTCTAGACAATATTCGTATCTAGGGGGAAACTTGAGGATGAGTTTATCCTTGCTACAGAGGCTTTGACTCTTCAAAAGTTGAGGTCTTATGATCACCCTTGGGATAGAAGAGCTATGTAAAATATCTATTACAAGATGAATATCTTTCGAGTTCTCGGGTTTTTGCTAACTAATTCTGTGAGGTGAAAATAACAGTGAAACAATGACAGGAAATACCAATCCAACAATTAAATTATGCTGGGCAGAGATAGTGATCCAGATTCAGAAATTGAGGGTACGTTGTATATTGACCACAAGACGTTCTCCGTGTTTCCAACGCCACGACGATCAGAAGAACGAAAGCAAATAGAAAAAGGACGTAAGTGTAAATTCTATACCAAACGGAATTGATGCACGGAATAATTGTATGATCGGTCTTATCTTGTACAAAAGTGTAAAAGGAGGTCGTGACAAATGTCACTAGAAGTGGAACCGCGTAGAATAGGTTTATCGTAAGAGTTGAGGCTGTACCTTCTGTGATTCGGGGATTTGGTCGGAAGTAGTAGCACACGAGACCGATAAGAGCCAGGATTGGGAGGAAGAAGATGGCCTTCACAACTCTAGGCATCCACTTTTTCTTGGATCGTATAAATCCAGGTCCAGGTAGAGGTATGGGAGGTGGATGTGCGCCGTTGGAGGGAGATGTTTGGGTCGAGTATCCTGAAGTGGGCCCAGCAGGAGGCACTGGAGGCAGAGCTGAATGAAGTGGAGTTCCGGGAGTAGTTGTGGATTCCAGATCTTGGAATTTTACAAGTCCATTGGCTTCCAGCACTTCGCGTACTGTTGATTTGGTTGTTGCATAGCGATATTCATCGGTAAGCCAAAGTGATGCCGGTAACCTAAAGAGCCCAGCAATAGCTAATGGCCTATAGATGTTGGCGAGCGAGACAGTCAATGCGTATGCACCAAGATTTAGTCCGTTCGCAAGATCGTAAGCTGCTTGCGCTCCCTGGATGGTCACAACCAGAGTCTTGATAGCGGATATTGAGTTCAACGGAATTCTGCCGCGATCCGGAACCTCGACTCTGAACTGTTCACTTATTCGGACCATATCTTCGGAGCCGTCCCATTTACCTCCGTCCCAGAAGATCGCGTTTGTACATGCTGCTTCAATCCCAGTCCAGATAGAGGCACGAGCTCGTCGGAGAGTAATGGCATAATATCTCCAGTAAATGGATGTGAGATTAAAGTGGAGTATTTTCTGGCTCTAGCTAGGTTCTGGATGGTAAAGTATGACTGGCTGAGGTGCGCCGACAAAGATGTGTGCCATGAGGGGTGCAAGGCATAGGGTTAAGAGGGAAATGAATTCTGAAAAGCCGAGATGATGATATTGATAGCTGAAGTAGAAGTGCAAACCCCGCAGAGACAACAAAGCGTAGCTTATGGCCAACATGATTGATGCGATACTTTAGTGTTTGTTTGTTTAACGGTCTCGTGGCGAGTATGAAGACGAGGACAATTGGTGACCTAATAAATAAATACGCTCTGCGACAAGAGAGGGCTCTGTAGAGTCCTTTTGTTGCTAATCGGACAGCCTGCACCTAGTAATAGGAGGAGATTCATCTCTGAAATTTATGACTCACAGATTTACTGTCTTTACCTATGGAGTGGTGAGGCTATTACATACTACCAGTTTCTCGGTGACCATTTCTGTCTCGTTTCGGCAAGATAAGGCAAGCCATCGGCATCACTCACAGATGCTGAAACGCTTCTTAGTGTGTCTCAGGAAATATCAATTTTTATTGGATATTTGCGGAGTTCCCTTGGCGGCGCCCGGTCGCTGCGCCGCGTGTAACGGATAAAACCATCCAATCTAGTAGAAGAGCAGAGACTTATTAATAGCGTGTCTGGATCGCCCGGGCAACGATGTTTGACAAGTTCAACAAGTGAGTGGGAAAGGATGCCTTAAGATATCTTGATCTGTTCCAGAACGTGTTGCGTGATTAACAGCCGGTATAGCCTAACGTAAGGACAAAGCTCATGCGAGGGCAGCGATCACTTAGGTCCTAAGACGGAAATGGAAAATGACACAAGAACTTTCACGAGTAAGATGGGATGTTTCAACCTTTTATTGAGTTTCCCCTTGCCGGTTGATTACGGCGAGGCAAGCTATCCCACTCTTGATGGCCCAATAGCAATGGGACATGCTATAAGCTCATCCTAGTCAAGCTCGTCATGCCAGAGAAAGATTGCGAATACGATTTTAGAAGTATAGGATAGGATGATGTATCCCCTGCATGTGTACAGTAAAAGATTGCGCGTCGCTGATTTTTTAGTAATTCTTTTAAGCGGGGTCCATTTCCTGACATTTGTGGCTGTGCATCCCTTCCCAATTGTCCTCCAAGGTACTGTACGGAAGGTACAGTCGCTCGCAAAACCGGCATCATCCAATCGTAGCGGGAAAATGTGAGCGCAGACCACAACAGCCATTTCTGCCAAGGGGGCCGTGGCGCGGCACGTGCAATAAACGCCCAAGTCCAGCGTCTCAGTCAACGAACCACGGACTGCCAACACACTTTAGCGCAGAAGTTGTTCAGCCGCAGATCGGCACCGCAAAATCGGAAGACTGACATGTTGGCAGCTAGCCAGCAACATGCCTCTTAGCTCCTATTGCGATTTCATCCATGATTCCCGCAGGCTACGCTCGCAGAAGCCATGCCAAAGCGTATAAAGAAGCTGTGGCAAGCGGCCCGCGAATATGGCCGTGCAACTACGCCTGCCGCGACCCTATCTGGTAAGCAGTTTGCTTACAACTCTAGCGGATGTCCAGCCCACTAAGCATCAAAACGTATCAGAGAGCACGAACGCTTCACCAAGCGACCTGACGGAAGGATATGTTCCTCCAGAATTGCCCGCCCAAGTGGGTTCCCTGAGCACCGGGCCCCAGTTGGTCAACCCCTCCACTGCCCAGGCGATTTCAATTGCCTCTCTTGCCCATGCTACGAAGACACACATTCCATCCCCTATTCCGCCTGTCGCTGATCCGCTTGCCGAGCCCGATCACGAAATTGAGGAGCGTCAGCCTGTCACAAACCCCACCAAACGGCAGAACTTGCCCCGACCCTCCGAGAAAGAGACAGCACAAGACTCTTCTGAACTCTTGCAACCACGACTCTCTTGCTTGGACCAGGCCACCGAGATGCTAAAAAAGGCTCCGGGAGACGTTTACACGAAGCTGGAGAAGATCAATTCCGGACGCAATCCGACTCAAAGTGATCCGGCAAGCTTATTAGAACTTGCAGTGTCAAAGATGCGGGAAAATAAGGGAATTCCGCACGTGATTGAAACAACTATCAGGTCGATTCTCCAATTCAAGGCAATTGTAGCAGCCGCCGCGAATTTTGATCCCCACAGAATTGCGCCAACTGTCTGGCAGGGCTTTTGCGTGGTATTAGAGGTAAGCTGTCGCCTCCCAGATCTCAATGGCCGCGGCTTAGGCGAAGTCTTGCTATTAATAGGCATGCTTGGGTGAATCTACTCAGCTTCGGGAAGCACTTATAGACCTGGACTCCATAACCTCGAAACTTAGCTACTGGGCGAACGTTGAAGCCCTGTTTCTAGGGACAATGAGGAATGCTATCTGGAACAAGTTCAAACCGTTAGAGCCCGACTTAGTGAGGTTATACATTGAAATCCTGAGACTAGAAGTTGAAATGGTCAATTGGGCTTCTGATGGAGGTATAGGTATGAATGACCCTTTATCAATGCTGGACCTACGCTTGTCTCACAATAAATCAGCGCGAGTCTTCAAAACACCAGAAAGAGCCGTGATCTGGCGTGATCTGGTTAAGAAAATATCCAACTATCATGAAGTCTGTAAAATTACCTTTGATCGCTACAAGATGGAGAGCGACCAGCACGCGAAAGTCAAAAAGTGGATATCGGAATACAGACCGGAACAAGCACACGATGATGCTCTCCAGAGGACTGGGGTCGCTCGAAAGTATCGAACATGCGGGCAATGGTTGCTAGATGATGCGAGGTTCACAAGCTGGTCGTCGCCGGAGCTAACACCAAACTGCCAGATCCTCTGGCTTCGTGGCACAGGTAAGTATAATCTACAAATGTTAGCAAAGATGCTGATTGTCAACAGCCGGTACTGGAAAGTCGACACTATTGTAAGTATTTCCAAGAACAGCACGGAGGAGAGCAGATTCATTAGATTACAGAGCTCGAATCATCCAATGGCATCTGGACAGAGCTTCTTTATACCCCGGTCGCCGATTTGCATACTTTTATTGCTCCAGAGGTGCAGATATGAGCTCTAAACACTCATATACGTCAGTGCTTCAAGCACTCCTCCGACAAGCAGCATACGATCCTGTAAAGGGTGAGATCTCTGCGCATGTGCTGGATGCTTATATAAATGCAGGGGGAGATTCAGGAGATTTGAAGCTCTTCTCCTTCACCAAATGCGAGACACTACTAAACGGAATCTTAGAATCGGGAGTCAAGCTCAGAATAATGATCGACGCTCTGGATGAATGTGATGAACCCAAAGAACTCCTGAAGGCCTTGCGAGGTCCTTCTGGGGCTATACCCGCCGGACTTGAGCTGCTCGTGTCTAGTCGGTACGAAGTCCACGTTGATGAAAAGTTTTCAAACGCTATTAGAATCGATCTTGGGAAATCGTTGTCAGAGACCGATATGATTACGTATATTACTACCGAGGTCAATGATAGGGAGGAGGACGAGAGAATCTTAAAAGGCAAACACCCAGATCTCGAGAGTAGGCTAATTGAAATTCTCTGCAGGAGAGCTGGCGGAATGTAGGACAAGTCTTTCAACTGCTACCAGCCTACTAGGAAGCTGACATACATCAAGGTTCCGCTGGGTCCAACTGCAACTCTCTTTCTTTTTGAAACCGAGGCCTCCCTTTCGCTTCCGGCAAACCGTTGAAGGTCATCTCAACCAACTCGACACTAGCTCAGCCGCAATCGAAAAAGACTTGAACATCGCTTACGACGATATCTTCAAGCGCAACACCGGCGAGGGCACATTCGAACGTGACCGTGCGAGTAAGATCTACAAGATACTGCTCTGCGGCATGCGACCATTTTCCATAGCCGCCGTTACAGAAGCTGTGAATTTCAACGAGGATAATAGTCCGGAATATGAAATCATTGATCAGGACTGCGTCCGTCTACTTGTCCAGGATTTTATCGTTGAAACGGAAAGGGGAACGCTGGAGTTTGCCCATGTATCAGTGAAAGACTACTTGCAAGGAGCGCATCAGTCAGAGTATAGCAACGCCGAATGCCACGCCCAGGTCGCTCTAACGTGTTTAAAGTATGTATCTTCTCTGGAAAGGACCGTTTATGAAGTAACGCTGCGGAGTAACGCATTTCTCAAGTATTCTCATCAGTTCTGGGGAGAGCATTGTGCTCAGTTGAGCAAAGAGGAGCGGCAAAGTCTTGGGGTGTCCAAAGAGTTACTTGGTTGGATCATCGAGGGGTCAGGCTCGACGAGATTTCAAGATTGGCTTCGCGCGGATGACAAAGAATTCCCTCAGCTCTCTGAAGGGGATTTTACTTCGGGTTCCCGTCGTCCGGTTTTCACAGCCTGTTGCTGGAACCTTGTCGAAGTACTGGAGATATTACTCTTAGCAAACCCGGCATATGACCTAAATCTACATCCAGATGATACGCACTACACGCCACTATCGTTATCATCATCTAGAGGCCACACGGCCGTCGCTAAGTTGCTGCTCGAGCAG